>JAKJMR010001148.1:161073-189771 GCA_024449315.1 Daboia siamensis
TGTGTGTGTGTGTGTGTGTGTGTGTGTGTGTGTGTGTGTGTGTGTGTCAAATGCTTGTTAACTATTTTTAGATTACCTTGCTAGGCCCCAAACATGGGACAAATCTTTATTTCCTGTTTCAGCCTAACCGAAGGCCATCGATATATACATATATTTATTTTTGGCTTGCTAACAAAGAATAAAGGGAGACCGATACGATCATTTCAAACTTATCTCATCAGTCAGCCATACCCTTCTGAGATTCGAACCTAGGCCGACTGCGTCTTAAGCAGTTGTTTTAACTGCTTAAGATGCAGCCAAGAAAAGAAAAAAACACAAATATGAGCTGCCACTCCTTGGCTACTGCCTGTAGATGCCCTTGTGCTCGGCTGAAACAGGAAATAAGATTTGTCCCGTGTCTGGGACTAAGCAAGTGTATTCTGAATGCTTAACAAACATTTAACACATATCTTCCTTGCTTCTCAGCTAACAAAGAGAGAGAGAGAGAGCCTGTGGCCTAGGGGTTAAAACAACTGCTTAAGATGCAGTCGGCCCAGGTTTGAATCTCAGAAGGGTATGGCTGACTGATGAGAACAAATAAGTTTGAAATGATCATATTGGTCTCCCTTTATTCTTTGTTAGCAAGCCAAAAAAAAAATTTACACACACACACACACACACATATATATATATGTATGTGTATATATATGTGTGTGTGTATAGTAGAATATATTCTACTACATATTCCATATACAGGTAATTCTCAACTTACAACCATTCGTTTAGTGACCATTCAAAGTTATAGCAGCATTGACAAAAGTGACTTATGACCAGTTATAGCATCCCCATGGTCACGTGATCAAAATTCGGGCATTTGGCAACCGACATTTCTTCACAATAGTTGCGCCATCCCATGGTTCTGGGATTGTCCTCTGCAAACTTCCTGGGGAGCGTCTGACAAGCAAAGTCAATGGGGGAAGCCAGATTCACAACCACATGATTCACTTGCCTGCAGTGATTGTCTTAACAACTGTGGCAAAACACTTCGTAAAATGGGGCAGAACTCACTTAACAATTGCCTTGCCTCGCAACAGAAATGTTGGGCTCAATTGTAACTCTAAGCCAAGAACTATGTATATTCCATTATTTTTAGTGGAAGTGTGTTCTGCTTCCCCACTGATCAGTGTATATGGATTTAGGAAATAAAGAACAAATGGTCACCTATGGTTCCCATTTTTAGCTAGCACATCTTTAATGAGAGAGACCAGAAAGCTCCTATTCCGTCTCCCCAGAGAAATGAAGGTGTCTCCTCCACTGATCCTGAAATCGATCCCTCTTTGATCCAGGTGACATTGGCCCAGAATCTTTCTTGGATGCTATGGGATCAAAATGTCATCCAACATAAAATCTTGACGGCTGTTTTTTACCTGTAAATTTTTTCATGGCGCTTTTCAGAAGCACTGCCATATCACTGTAATCCCAGATTGTCCACTTCGGCTCTAGAAATAAATCCACCGGATTCTCATATCTTTTCTTTGTCTGGTATCTGGCAAGACAAAAGAAGATTGTTTATCATCCTCCCAATAGAAGCAGCTTTCTAAAACATCAGTTGGTGCTTGAGGGTTGGCTGGAGCCTGCTGGAGCCCATTCTCAGGGAATTGCTCGCTCTCTCCAGAATGTGAGTACTGGGCTGTTTTATGCATTGTATTTATCTGGTGCCTGGTTGTGTGTGGCTTTTAGTTGTTAAGTAGGGTGTTGATGGGCAGCTATTAAGTCACTGATTGTCATTTTCTTGTGTTACTTCATCTTTGGCTCCTTAGCACCTGTTAAGCTGCTAATAAATCAGCACTGTTGCCTGAAAAGAGGTCTGTTTCAAAGGCTGGAAACATTTCTCTCGTTAGCTATAGAAATATGGGCTGGGCAACCCAGTGGATCCTGACCCGGAACTGCACTCATCCACCCTCATCAAGCTAAGTGACAGATCTAATATAAGTTTCAATTTGGGGCTCCTTCCTCTTTAAAATTGTGGACCTCTTGGACAAAAAAATGGATTCTACCTTACCAAATTTGAAAATGGCTAAATAAGGTGAGGTAGATAATCAGTCTAGAACAGACATGTCAAACACAAGGCCCGGGGCCGAATCCGGCCCGTGAAGTGATTTCATGCAGCCGGCGAAGCCATCCTGGAAACAGTGAGGGAATGGACCCCACTGCCTTGGCCCTGGCCCAGAGACCCTCCTTCTGCCAGAGACCCTCAGATCTGTCCCACTCCTGCCCAGGCCCCCATAGGCACCCTTGATGCGAAAGATGTAGAGCTGACCACGCCCACCCAATAGGCCATACGCACTCTAGCCACGCCCATCCAATAGGCCACGCCCACCCTGGCCATACCCACCCAGCCCCCTGAGGGCAACCGCAATGCTGATGCGGCCCTCAATGAAATTGAGTTTGACACCCCTGGTCTAGAAGATGGATGTAACATTCAAACGGACACTGACAGATTAAAAGTAATCCAATGAAATGGAATAAAGAGGAATGCAGTTACAAGTAATACTCAATTACTCTTTGTTGGCAACCAGTAACAACAGCTCTCAAAAAAATGACTTAAAACCATTTTCACACTTAACATTTGTCACAGTGTCCCTGTAATCACAATTTGGGGACTTGACACCTAGCATGTATTTATGATAGTTGCATTACCTGGAACAACTTACATCCTACAATGATACCTTTAAAAGCAATAAACATCTGTATCTTTTTGGGAAGGGCACAATAGGTGGATAAAAATGCCAAATTCAATCTACACATCTGGCTGAGTATGTGATGAACGATAATAATTCACCATATCAAATATTGCTAATTAAGTTGTGTGGAGGTTGTCTGAGGAAATATCTACAAAGCCCTGAATTACAGTACATTATCTTTAAATCAAATTACTGCCAAATACAAGCAGAACTTTCCAAAATAGGAAAACTGCTGGAGGAGCTGCAGATCTCTCAGACTGTAAAGAGAAGGGTGAATTCACTTACTTCTTCAAGATGCTTCCAATGTCCTAAAAAAAAAGAGAGACAAAGCACTGAAAAGAGCCATTCCTATGCAGAATGTGTGTATGTCGGGCGCGACTTTTAAAAATCAACCAGAGGAAAAAACCAGAGGAAAAAATTAGGGGAATTCAAATAAGAGATCAGGATTATAGACTGAGGGCGTTTGCAGATGATTTGGTTGTTACGGTGACTCAGCCTGAAGACTCAGTTGTAGAACTGATGGGAGATAATAACGCAATATGGGAAAGTTTCTGGGTTTAAGGTTAACGTACAAAAAACTAAAATGTTGTCTAAGAATATGACAGTATCACAAAAGGCTGTTTTAGAAGAGCTAACGGGATTTGAAATTGTTAAAAGGGTTAAATATTTGGGGATATATTTGTCACCCTCAAATGTCAAGTTATATAAAAATAATTATGAAAAGTTATGGGCAAAAGTTCAAAAAGAATTGGATAGTTGGAAAAAATTACAATTATCTTTATTGGGAAGAATTGCAGCAGTGAAAATGAATGTTTTGCTGAAATTTTTATTTTTATTTCAAATGATACCTATTCTTAAAAAGGATTCAAATTTGGAGGAATGGCAAAAGGGTATTAATAAATTTGTCTGGGCAGGGAAAAGGCCACGTGTTAAATTTAAGATTATGCAGGATACGCGTGAGAGAGGTGGTCTTAAAATGCCTAATTTTAAATTATATTATGAAGCTGCTGCCTTGTCAGCGATAAGTGATTGGATTAATTTAACACAAGTGAGATTATTAAATCTTGAAGGTCATGATTTGTTATTTGGTTGGCATGCATATTTATTGTATGATAAGAAGGTGGATAAGGTGTTCAAGGTGCATATTTTAAGATATGCTCTGTTGCGAGTTTGGGAAAAGTATAGACATAAGTTAAATTATAAGATACCTATATGGGCAATACCGAAACATGCAATAGAAAATATAAGTGTTGGGTTTAAACATGATGTGATTACATATAAGGAAATTTTAAGTTTGGAAAGGAATGTATGGCAACTAAAGCCATATAATATTTTAAGAGAAGAAAAGATTGTACAAACTTGGTTTCAGTATGGGCAATTACAGGCCAGGTGGAAGGAAGACCAGAAAACTGGTTTTTCAATGATTGATGAAAATTTGGTAAAGCAAATTAGAGATCAAGGTCAAGCACATATTAAAAGGATATATCTTGCATTGATAGAAATTGATTCAGAGACAGAACTTGTTAAAGATTGTATGATAAAGTGGGCTCAGAATTTCCAAGAAGTTATTACAATGGATACTTGGGAAAAGATTTGGGTAAAAAATGTAAGATTTACGCAAGCTCAAAACCTAAGAGAGAATTTTTATAAAATGTTTTATAGGTGGCACTTAGATCCTAAAAAATTAGCAAGTATGTATCCGAACTGTCAGCCTAAATGTTGGAGGTGTGGTGGTGAAGATGCAACATATTTTCATATATGGTGGACCTGCAAAAAGGTTAAAGCTTTTTGGATTAGAATCTGGTGGAACATGCAAAAGATATTTAAGAAAAGGATAAAGTTTTGTCCGCAATTGTTTTTATTGGGTATTATTACTGATACTACTGTTGTGGACATTAAGCTGATGCTGAACTTGATTACGGCAGCGAGACTTTTAATAGGGCAATACTGGAAGAAGGAAGAACTGCCGACTATAGAAGAATGGACTTTAAAGGTTTCCAACCTGGCGGAAATGGCGAAGATTTTAGCGTATCTGAAAGACCATTCGCAACAACGATATATTGCGGAGTGGAAAAAATGGATTGATTACATTCAGAATAAATATGGGACTAAAAAGTTTCATTTAGCATTTGAATAAGTATTGATGTGATATTTATATTGCTTGTAGTTATTTTATAAGAGTTAAAGTGCGATAGATTTAATAGTTTATTGTTGTTTGCATAAGATAGATTATGATTGTTTGTATTTCTATACCCCGTATTTAGCTCTGGGAAGTCAGGGAGGGGGGAGGGGGGAGGGAGGGAGGTGTTGGGGAGGGTTGGGGAGGGGGGAGGGGGGTTGGGAGGGGTTTTGTTTTGTTCTGTTAAAAATAAAATGTATTGTAAAACTTTTCAATAAAAAAAAAAATCAACCAAAGACCAGCCTTTTCCTGCAAAGCCGGAACCACTGTAATTATAAACGAGCGAGCTTGTCACGAACAGGCCACATCCACATTCCACAATTAGACCGTTGTAACTGCCATATAAGTGTATGTACTGACTCCCTTATCATTCATCCCTTGCTCTGATGATGTCAACAGCTTGTTGTTGAAAACTCAGCAATAAAGAAGAATTTTCTCTTATATCCCAGAGTTCATTATTTTGATTTTTACTAACTTCAAATGTCTACAACCAGGATTCCAGTTTTTAAATTTATTACACACACACACACACGTGAGGTAGGTGTGTGTGTGTGTGTGTCCCCTTGCAAATCCCGGGCATATCCGTATGACAGTATAGAATCCTTGAGGAAATGATGCAACAATAGAATAAAAAAAATTGCCCTGCATTTATGCTTCTGCCAGAATCAAGGCACTTTGGAAAATCCAAGACTTATGACCATTTTTCACACTTAAGACTGTTGCAGCATCTCCATGATCACGATCAAAATTCAGCCACTTGGCAACTGATTCATATTTATGATGGTTGCAGTGTCCCGGGGATTGCGTGAACGACCCTGTGACAAGCAAAGTCAATGGGGAAGGCAAATCCACTTAACAACCATGTTACTAACTTAACCAATGATTCACTTAACAGCAGTCCGGGATATCTGAGGGAACACCTGCTGCTGGCATCAAGTTCCCTTCATCCTGTGCGCTTCCACAGGGCGGGCCTTCTCAGGGTGCCGCTGGTAAGATTGCTGGCGGATAACACCCAGGGGGAGGGCCTTCTCTGTGGGTGCGCCTGCCCTCTGGAACCAGCTGCCCGCGGAGCTTAGGACTGCCCTCGACCTTCATTTATTTCGCCGGGACCTGAAGACCTGGCTCTTTGAGCTTTCCGGCCCAGGCTGAGAGATTTAATCGGTGTTTTTATATTTTTTCAGGGATTTAATTTAATCTTTTTAATCGTTTTTAATTTTTGTATCAATGTTTTAAGTACCCTGTAAACCACCCTGAGTCCTTTGGGAAAGGGCGGTATATAAATTCAATAAAATAAAATAAATAAATAAAATAAAATGGGGCAAAATTCACTTAACCACTGTTTCGCTTAGCAACAGAAATTTCGTGCTCAGCTGTGATCATAACTGTACGACCCCATATCTTCATATCTTCCAGTTTAGTTTCCACTGAAAGAGTAAAAAGATTACTAAATAAGGAGTTGAAAAAAGATTTTGAACTTTGTTACTGTACATCTTGAGTGCAGTCAGAATCCTACTTGCACAGAAACAGAAAGAAGAAACGACAAAAGAATGGTTGGAAAAAGTGAAGGAGCTAGAAATAAAATGACAAAATTGAATGTTTTAATTAGATATCAACCTTTGTTTCTACTTCTGCTTTTGGAATTTGTGCTTAAAATAGAAAAAGTGAACTCTTCATTTTGCTTATTAAGCTAATCTGTTTTTATAGACCTGGCTAGTAATTACTAAATACATAAAAGTAAAAAGTTGAGGCTATAATTTTATTTTGTATTTTACTTCACTGAAAAAAGTTGAAAGACAATTTTTTTTCTTTCCCTTTTGTCCTACACTTCTTTCCCCTTCTTATTCTTCTCCATTCCCCTATTTTCTTTATTTTCATTTGTACTTTTCACTTATTATAATTTCAATAAAATTTATGGAAAACCAAAAAAGGAAAGAGGCAAAAAGAGTATTCTGTGGTGGGACTAAAGCAGGGCATTCAATTTCATCATGGGTACGAAACTCTATATAACGCTCCATACACCATGATACAAAAAAGATGCTGAAGCCCTAGAAAGAATGCAGAGAGGAGCAATAAAGATGATAAGGGCTCTGGAAGCCAAACCATACAATGAATGGCTAAGGGAACTCAGTATACTTAGCTTAACAAAGAGACACGACAGCCATCTTCCAATACTTGAAGGGCTGTCATAAGGAAAGGGACATCTATTTACTCTTGTCCTGAGGGCAAGGGATGGAAGCTCATCAGAAGGAGATCCAACCTAGAAATAAGAATTTCCTGACAATGAGAATAATTAATCAGTGGAACAGCCTGCCTACCCAAGTTGTGGGTGCTCCATCACTGGAGGCTTCCAATAATAGTTTGGACAATCATTTCTTCAGGATGGTATAAAGACTCCTGCCTTGGGCAAAGCATTGGACTACAAGACCTCCAAGGTCCCTTCCAGCCCTGTGAATCTATGATCTCAACTTCCTGCCTGACCTGTAAGAGTTTGCTGGCTGGCTGCTGATGCTTTTCTTCTATCTCCTGGATGAGATTGTCAAGAGAGCACAGTTCCTCCATGTACTTGGCCAAACCTTTCTCTTTCATTGCCATAATTTCCTTCTCTGTCTCTTCCATTCTAGCCAACAGAAGCTTCTCCTGTCCTTCTAACCAGAGTTGTAGTTCTCTGAATTCAGCCACTACATTTTGTTTCTGTTTTTCGATGAGGTCCTAGAAGAAGACGACAGAAAAAGCAAAAGGCATTTTTTTAATTTTAATTATATTTACTTAATTATATTTAATTTTATTATAATAATTAAATGGATTCCCTGAAGTGTCCAGTAATGAGATGGGAGAATTTCTTAGGGACAAAAAAAAAAAAAGAAATCCTTTTGACATTAACAAGCACAGGGGGAAAGGTTTCCAAAAACCAAAAAAGGCTCCAATTTAAATGATCTCACAGGAAAATTTCCTTGGCAATCAGGGATTCCAAAAAAGTGGAGAGAAAAATGTTTTGAGTTCACATTTTTTTTCAATAAGATGAAACCCACTCTATAAAACATGGTTTGTGGGATAGGTACCCTTAACCGAACTGTGACTCGTTCAGCCAATGGTGACATTCCAGTCAAAGATACAACCCCAGGTTAAGAACAGGTTCTGTGCCCTAACACAGTCTTCAACTTGTATTTTATTTAAGTCAGAACTTGCACACACCAACAGGCTGCCTCTTACAGGTATGAAAGATGGCAGATGGTATTTTCCTTCTCCTCACCGTTGGATCAATACTTACAAACATCTCCTGAACTCTTTGCTCAGTGTCTGTTTTGTATGTAGCTATTTTTTCTTTCTCCTCCTTCGGGGCCTTCAGGCAATCCCCAACCTTGATCTGAAGACAAAATACAATTTTGAGTTTCTTTTCTGTAAAAAATTACATCGGAGGAAAGACATAGTTAGAAGATATATGTAACTGTTATAAATGCATGGCAGTTGCCAAATGTTTGAATTTTGATCATATAACCACAGGAATGCTGCAATGACCATAAGTGTGAAAAACGGTCGGAATCCACTTTTCCCATTGCCGTCGTAACTTCCAACAGTCACTAAACGAATTGTTCTAAGTCGAGGACTACCTGTAATGGCAGGAAAGTGAGCTGCCTGAGTCACCTGAGAAGCATCACTCAGAAACAAAAGCTTGAGCTGGGATGGCTTCGGCCTGACCCACCAGGAGTGTTTTTCAGGATCTGCACTCAAGACTTTGGAGGTCTCGATGGTGATCTTGCTCTACTCTGTAGCAAATGTGGAAAGTGAGCTGGGAAAGGGTGTCCCTACAGGCAATTTACATTGATAAGCAAGACAATTAGGGGACGTTTTGTCCCATTTTACAACCTTTCTTGCCACAGTTGTTAAGTGAATCACTGCAGATGTTAACTTAGTAACACAGTTGTACAGCGAATCTGGCTTCCCCCATTGACTTTGCTTGTCAGAAAGTCGCAAATGGTGATCACCTGATGCCAGGACACTGCAGCCATCATAAATACATGCCAGTTCCCAAGCATCCGAATTTTGATCACTGACCACAGGGATGCTACAATACTCGTGTGAAAAACGGTAACAAGTCACCTCTTTCAAAGCTGTTGTAACTTTGAACGGTCACTAAACAAATGGTTGTAAGTCGAGGACTACAGTAAATCTGTCTTCAAAAAATTGGAGGCACAGAGGATAAAGCAAGAGGTGAAGGAATGATTCTGTCAGAATGATGCTAGCTAAGGCACATAGAGGTAAACTTTGGTAACTTCTTATAATAATAAAACACATACCCTTTTGCTAAGAAAGCCCATCAGCATAACTATGCACTGTATAAAGGTTAAAGTAGGGCAGGACAAGAAATCAACGTCAAGAAAGCAATGAGTGCTTCTTAGGCTGTTAACTTCCTGAATCATAACCGTATAAAATTTGTATATGGTTTGGGGACTTGGCTCTTTCAGCTGCTGAGACATTTTGGTGGAAGTATTTCATTAAAACTTCCTTGAACCTGTCTGGTTCTGACTGCCATCTGTGCCAGGCTAAACCCGGTTTGCAAACAACAGAGGCAGCTAGTAAATTGGTCCAAGGATTGCCTGGAAGGCCAAGGATCTGGATGGCCCTCCGCAGGGATTCCTCTTGGCTGATTCCTACCTGGTACTCCTGGAAAGCCTCCTCCGCCGGGATCACCCAGTGGCCCCTGTGCTCATTGGATCGGTCGCAGACCAAGCAGATGAGGGTCTCGTGGTCCTTGCAAAAGAGCTTGAGCGGCTCCCGGTGCTTCGGGCAGAAGCTCCCTCCTTCCTCGCCACAACAACCCCCGCACCGCCCGGCCTCTTCCACCAGCCGCGCCAGCTGCCTGTTGGCGAGGACGTTGCGGGGCCCGAAGGTCTGTCTGCACTGGGGGCAGGAAGCCTCCGATTCCGACGTCCCCCAACTGCGGGTCAGGCAGCCCCGGCAGAAGTTGTGGCCGCACTCCGGGATGAGCACGGGGTCCTGGAAATAATCCAGGCAAATGGAGCAGATGGCTTCTTCCAGCAAGGGCGCTGCACCCGCCATCGCCGTTTCTTCCGCACGAGAAAAGGAAAAATGAAGTTAGCTTTGCGTCTTTTCCTGCGAATCAAGTGGTCGCCTTTGGGCGGATCCAAGGCGGAAACCGAGATGAATTATTGTTGGTGCTGCGGTCAGCTGCGCTGATTTCTTAAAGGATAAAGAGAGTATTTTTTTTTTAAAAAAAAAAAACCAAATTGAGAAGAAGACTCCCTCCCGATCAATTATTATTGGCCCAATCAGCTCGTTAAAGGGAAAAAAAAATTCTTTTAAAAACTGGGGAGAAGCAAACATGCACGGGACGATCCCCGATCAATTGATCCCAGCATCCTGTTAAAGGATGGCGGGAGGAGGGGGGGGGGTTTAAAAAAAACGGGGAGAAGGAAATATTCTTGGGGCGGACCCCGACAATTATTGCTCCAAGCATCCTGCTAAAGGAAAATATATTGGGGAAAACCTGGGGAGAAAGAAACATCCAATGGAAAGGACCCTCTTATCAATTAGAATTGATCCCAGCATCCTGTTAAACGGGGGGGGGGGGGGGTTTTTTAAAAAGGGGGGGGGGAAAAACAATTGTTGGGGCCCCCCCCCCCCCTCCACAATCAATTATTAATCCAAGCATTCTGCTAAAGTAGAGGTGGGCAACTGCGGTCCCTTTCTGACTTGTGGACTTCAACTCCCAGAACTCCTGAACCAGCATGGCTGGATGAAAATCTTCAACTTAGATCAGTGAGGTCCCTTAAGGCAAAAGATGAAATAGGTAAAGGTTCCCCCGCACATGCGTGCTAGTCGTTTCCGACTCTAGGGGCCGGTGCTCATCTCCGTTTCAAAGCCAAAGAGCCAGCGCTTGTCCAAGGACTTCTCCATGGTCATGTGTCCTGCATGACTAGACGCCAAAGGCGCACGGAAGGCTGTTACCTTCCCACCGTAGTGGTCCCTATTTTTCTACTTGCATTTTTACGTGCTTTCGAACTGCTAGGTGGGCAGAAGCTGGGACGAGTAACAGGCGCTCACTCTGCTATGCGGCACTCGGGATTCGACTCGCCAAACTGCCGACCTTCTGATCGACAAGTTCAGCGTCTTAACCCACTGCGTCCCTCTTAAAAGATGGGATAGAAAGAGTAATTAGTAATCTCAGGCCAATCTAAGACGGGGGGTCCCCTGGGGTGGGGGGAACCTGGTGGGTGGAGAACATCTTATAGTCCCTTTGTTCAAGGGCTTTTGGGAGAGGCTTCCTTAGGCATGACGGGGTCTTGGAGGGGACATGGACACTCCCAAGCCCCTTCCTTTATTTTGCCTTTTCAGCCGTGGCATCTCATTTATGGAATGCCCTTCCCAGAGACCCTAAATTGGCATCCACAGTGGCATCATTTTGGCACCAGGTAAAGATCTTGCTATGTTGGAAGGAGGGAGGGAAGAAGGAAAGGACCAGATTACTGTGGTACACGGGTGTCAAACTCACCATGTCACGTGATGTGTCACAACGTATCGCGGCTCTTTGCATTGCCAGCAATGGGGTGGGCACGGCTTTGGCATGATGAAAGCTGCCCACAGGCCGGCAGTTTCACAACCCTGCTTATAGTACTGCTTAACGGATTTAGGGCCTGGAAATTAGGCCTAATTTACAGAACATTCACGTCTAAATCTCTTTTTAATATCTTGTATTTCTGTTGCAGGAAAACTTTCAGTCTAAAAAGATTTAACACTTTATCGTCTAGTGTGTTAAAGAGATGTACTGTACAGCAATATCTATTATCTGATTTTTTAAAAAAGTCCCTATTCTAGCTAATAAAATAACTGAAAACGTTTCTCTGTATCTTGCTGTAGTATCCTTCTTTACAATAACTGAGCTAATAATTCTGTTCCTAACAATTTTTCTGAGTTGTGATCACCATTCAAAAGCACTATGTTTGAATTTACCGTGGCGGTTAATTTTTATTTCTTCTTTGTCTCTGTTTATCTGATGATAATGTTTGACTACCATTCTTGGACCTGTGGCTATAAATAAAACAAGCTTTAAATCTTCCAGATAAAGACTATGGCAAACTACCATCATAGTACCAAGAAAACTGCTTGGACACTGACAATCAAAGTCAGAAGCAGTAGTAGGATTTGTCAAAAAAACAGGCTATGAGGCCGTAAAGCTTATAATAGGTCTAATTCTTGCTGAAGCCCTGCTAGGGTTTGTTGGATTATGACAATTATGTGCTATTTAAAAGGAAATAAAAAAGGGGGGGGAAAGGAAAGTAAAAAAGAAGAAGGGAAAGATTACAGAATATACCAAATTATGGACACCTACGCAATCATTGATTGCAACTAACAGTAAACAAAAAAATATGGTATGGAGAACTGAGGCAGACATTTAAACTCATGATTTACAGGTTTAACTGTAAAGGTACCTTTAATACTGATACACCTGAATACATGATGCTAAAACCTATAAAGCTCCTAGGACACTTTTATTTTTTTTATCCAGACAAATAGAAATGATGATCAGATTATTCCTTTATAGACTAATTGACTGATTGACCCATTCCTTTCATTTACAAGGCCAACTAACGACAAGAAAATCAGGGTGGCATAGAACACGAAAGGAAAATGTACGTTAGTAACAAAAATCTAAGGAAAATCTGCTTTAAAGGCGTTCAGGGATTACTGCTCAGCAAAGATTTGGGTCAGAAATGTAAAATTTACACAGGCTCAAAATTTAAGAGAGAATTTTTATAAAATGTTTTATAGACGGCATTTAGACCCTAAAAAATTAGCAAGTATGTATCCGAACTGCCAGCCCAAATGTTGGAGGTGTGGTTGTGAGGATGCAATGTATTATCATATATGGTGGACTTGTAAAAAAGTTAAAGCTTTTTGGATTAAAATTTGGTGGAATATGCAAAAGATATTTAAGAAAAAGATAAGGTTTTCTCCACAGTTATTTCTGTTGGGTATTATTACAGATTGTACTGTTATAGATACTAAATTGATGTTGAATTTAATTACGGCAGCAAGACTTTTACTAGCGCAATATTGGAAGAAGGAGGAACTGCCTACTATAGAAGAGTGGACTTTGAACGTTTCAAACCTGGCGGAAATGGCAAAGATTTCAGCATATTTGAAAGAACAATCGCAACAGAGATACACTGTGGAATGGAGAAGATGGATCAAATATATTCAGAATAAATATGGGACTAAAAAGTTTCATTTAGCATTTGAATAAGTATTAGTTTTATATGATGAATTATTAGTTATTCTTATTAGTAATTTAGTTATCTTTAAGAGGAGTTAAAGTGCAATAGAATTTAATGTGTTTTTTTTAGTTTGTTAGCATATTTTAGTTTAAGTTTGTAAAGTTTATACCCTGTATTCAGCTCTGGGAAGTCGGGGGGGGGGAAGGTAAGGGGGAGGGGAGGGGGAGGGAGTGAGTTTATGTTTTTAAAAATGTATCTTAAAACTTTTCAATTAAAAAGAAAAAGAACACTAAAGGAAAATGTACATTAGTAACAAAAATCTAAGGAAAGTCTGCTTTAAAGGCGTTCAGGGATTACTGCTCAACAAATAGGAATTTTTCTGAAGTTTTGCCTATGGATGTCCCCTCTTTTAGGGGAATGTCATGCAGACGCCATCACACAAATAGAAAGAGGGCAGAAGGGTCTCTCCACACAAGGAAGCATCCGAAAATGTATAGAGCAGAGCTGCTGTCCTGGCATCAAAAAAGTTCACTTGTCCCCCTTCACAGTTGAGAGAAATGCGGATCCTCATGGGTTCTTCACTCAGGACCAGTTCAGAGTATACTGACGGAGAGATGGCCATGTATGTCCCTTCCCATAACCCAATCTGCCAGTGTCTGGTCTGCAAATCAATATTTGTTACATTCAATGGCTTGTTGGCAACCCCTACACCCCACCCTGCTACATCTCCTACAATAACTTCCCAAAAATGTCTCCCTGTTGAGAACCTCTGACAGCCAAGGACATAAGGATTATATTCAAATCTCTTCTGGTTTGGGGCAGGATATATTGCTTTAACTGGCTTAACTCCTTTGATGCTTTTTTGATCTTCGGAGATGTCAAGACGGTCCGGTTGGGCTATTTCTGGATCCAGAATTACATTCACTGTAAGGGGGAAGGGAAGGAAGAACAAGAGCTTCAGCTGCAGGCTTGGTTTTTTGTCTTGACCCTAGGAGTTCAACCCTATAGCCTCTTGTGGGAATGGAGTTCAGTCTCCAAACACCCCCTTCAGGACTGGAAGACTCATTGTTTTTTTTAAACAACACTTAAATATTGCCTGGTCCAGGCTTCTCCAACTTTGGCAACTGTAAGACTTGTGGACTTCAATTCCCAGAATTCCCCTGATGGGGCTACTAGTGTCCAGCTACCTGCTCTGCCCCATTTTCCGTAAGCACTTGGCTCTCCCACTGTCTTAGTTCCGTCCTCTATTCACTGCTGGCCTGTTCAGCATCCCTCTGGCCTCTAGCCTTCTACTCCCACTTACTCAGGTTGCCTTCGCCAACTGTCAGTCCATCTGCCTCCCCTCCAGATGCAACTCAGCTGCACCCATTCAGGATCTGTGGATTAGCTATCCTGCTCTTGGCTCCGCCCCTCAGCTGTTCATCACTTGGCTCCACTGGTAGATTCTCCCAGCCCAGTCTCCTATGTGACCGCCAAGTCTCCAAGCTGGCCAACATTCAGTTGATCGCTCTACAGCTCTGCTGCTCAGCTGTTCATCTCTTGGCTTGGCTGATATATTCCCCCATCCAAGTCTCCCATGCGGCTGTCACTCAGCTGATCCTCCTCCAGTTCTACCATGCGGACTCGGGAATTCTGGGAATTGAAGTCCATAAGTCTTACAGTTGGCAAGTTTGGAGACCCCTGGCCTAGAACATTTCCAACGCTTCATAGTGCTTCACCTCTTCCAGCAACCCTGCACATCACACTCTAGCTACCACCTTGCAGATGAAAGTAATGGGGTTGAGAGTGAAGAGTGGTTGGCTTTGCTTTCAGTGAGTTCCTGGGAGGGCCAAGGTGGAAACAGGGACTCTACCTGGAGCTTTAATACAGAAGATCAGGCAGAGCAAGAGCCTGCATGTTTCGACTGTGAACTGGTAGAGTCAGAGGAATACCCCAGAAGTGACTTGGGGTACATGATGGAACATCAGGAACTTTTGCCCTTTTTTCTGCGAGCATCAGGATATCACAGGAATATAGAAAAGGAGAGGCTCTTGCACAGAGAACCTCTGCTTTCATCAATTTGCTGGCTCACCCTAGTGCTCCAACTTTGACCCAGATGCTCCACCTTTGACTCCATGATCTAATTTTTCTGCTTCCAAAGACCAAGTATAATCAAGAGGATTCTATGTTCCTTGCAGTACCCATCCATATTTTCCCATTCGCCTAGATATTTCATTCTACACAAAAATTGACTTCAATGATCTAGGTTACATTTACTGGAGCTTCATAGTCTTTAAGGCAGGGGTCCCCAACCCCCGATCCGTGAACTCATACCGGGCCGCGGCATGCTAGCAACCGGTCCGCACAAACAAGCAAAGCCCCATCCATGGGATGCAGGCAGCACACAAAACCATTCACCCTCCGGTCCATGGAAAAACCTCTCTCCACGGAACCGGTCCCTGCGGCCCAAAAGGTTGGGGACCTCTGCTTTAAGTTATCTAATCCCAATCTTAAATTATATTATGAAGCTGCTGCATTATCAGCTATAAGTGATTGGATCAATTTGACACAGGGGAGACTGTTAAATCTTGAAGGGTATGATTTGTTATTTGGTTGGCATGCATATTTACTGTATGACAAAAAGGTAGATAATGTGTTCAAAATGCATATTTTGAGGTATGCTTTGTTGCGAGTTTGGAAAAAGCACAGACAAAAGTTAAATTATAAGATACCGTTATGGGCAATACCCAAACACGCAATAGAGAATATAAATGTTGGATTTAAACATGATGTGACTACATATAAGCAAATTTTGAGCTTGGAGAGGAATGTGTGGTGTTTGAAGTCATATAATCTTTTACGAGAAAAAAAGATTGTACAAACTTGGTTTCAATATGGACAATTACAAGCCAGGTGGAAAGAGGACCAGAAGATTGGTTTTTTAATGGATGATGAAAATTTGGTAAAACAAATTAGAAATCAGGGACCAGCGCATATCAAACGGATATATCTTGCATTGATAGAGATTGACTCAGAAACAGAAATTGTTAAGGATTGTATGATAAAATGGGCACAGAATATTCAGGAAGTTATCACAATGGACACTTGGGAAAAGATTTGGGTGAGAAATGTGAAATTTACGCAAGCTCAAAATCTAAGAGAGAACTTTTATAAAATGTTTTATAGATGGCATTTAGATCCTAGAAAGTTAGCAAGTATGTATCCGAATTACCAGCCCAAATGTTGGAGATGTGGTGGCGAAGATGCAACGTATTTTCATATATGGTGGACTTGCAAAAAGATCAAACCATTTTGGATTAAAATTTGGTGGAATATGCAGAAGATATTCAAGAAAAGGATAAAGTTTTGTCCGCAATTGTTTTTACTGGGCATTATTACTGATACTATTGTGTTGGACATTAATTTGATGTTGAACTTAATTACGGCAGCGAGACTCTTAATAGGGCAATATTGGAAGAAGGAAGAACTGCCGACTATAGAGGAATGGACTTTAAAAGTTTCCAACCTGGCGGAAATGGCAAAGATCTCAGCATATTTGAAAGATCATTCTCAACAACGATATATTGTGGAGTGGAAGAAATGGATTGATTACATCCAGAATAAATATGGGACTAAAAAGTTTCATCTAGCATTTGAATAAGTATATTGCTTGTAGTCAATTTATAAGAGCTAAAGTGCGAGAGATTTCATAGTTTATTGTTGTTAGCATATGAGAGTTTATGATTGGTTATGTTATTTTTATACCTTGTATCTAGCTCTGGGAAGTCCGGGGGGGGGGAGGGGGGAAGGGGAGGGTGAGAGGGTGGGATAGGGTTGGGGAGGGTTGGGGGATGGGATGTAATAATTAAAATGTATTGAAAAACTTTTCAATAAAAAAAAAAAAAAAAAACCATTCACCCTCCGGTCCATGGAAAAACCTCTCTCCACGGAACCGGTCCCTGCGGCCCAAAAGGTTGGGGACCTCTGCTTTAAGTTATCTAATCCTATACTTTTTTCGGTTACTTTTCTCTTAACGTTATCTTATTTCTCTTAACATTACTGGCATCACAGCTTAAAATAGCAAGTGACTGAGATTCTGAAAACTCATATTTACCTTCCTGGAGGTGAAGTCCACTTTCCAGAGTATCTGGGGAAGAAAAGGGAGGGATTCAGCATCTCCTCACTGGAAATGGAGCAACAGAAGGGCCTCCCTAGAGATACCCTGGTTTCCCTTCTTGGACTCAAATCAGGAACAAGGAATAAGGAAAGCCACAAGCCAGAATGTCATAGCTGTTTGTTTATGTATATTCTACCAGATATAAATATATTCTACTATATATTCCATGTACAGGTAGTCCTCAACTTACAACCGCTAATTTAGAGATCATTCAAAGTTACAATGGCACTGAAAAAAGTTACTTATGACCAGTTCTCACATTTAATGACCACTGCAGCAGTCATGTGATCAAAATTTGGGCACTTGTCAACCCTCATGTACTTATGTATTTATAGCATAACAACTATATGATTCACTTAATTGCAGTGATTTTCTCAACAACCTTCAGAAAAGAAAAGGTGTCAGTTTTCAGCTTCGTGCCTCAGTGGCATCCTGCCATCAAAGACTAAGGGGAGAGAGGGCATGGGGAGAACAAATGGACAATAAAGATATACAATATGGGGATGTGATGGGAAATAGGGAGGGGGGATGACAGCTTGACAAAGACCAGTTTCTGCCAACGCTCAAGGCTATGCATGCTCAGATTGGAATGTGAAGTATCCCAAACACCTCAGCATTTCTCAAAACACCTGTGTGGCTCTTCATTGGCTGAAGACGAACTGGCCATTTGGGGAAGACTGGGATGAGGGAAAACCTTTTTCATTTTTTCACATGGAAAATTTATTTCTTTTTTTGTTACCTCTCAATTTTTTCATGGCGCTTTTCAGAAGCACGGTGATATCATTGTAGTCCCAGATTGTCCACTTTGGCTCTAGAAGTAAATCCACTGGATTCTCAAATGTTTTCTTTGCCTGGTACCTGGCAGAGCAAAACAACATTGACTAGAAGATGGGTATAACATTCAAATTGATCTTTTGTGGGTTAAAAGTAATGCCATGCCATGAAATTTAATAGAGATGAATAGAGTTACATGGAATCCCCTATTTATGATTATTTGTTAGCAACCAACACTTTAAGAAGAGACTGGACAGCCATTTGTGTGAAATGGTATAGGGTTTCCTGCCTGAGCAAGGGGTTGGACTAGAAGACCTCCAAGGTCCCTTCCAACTGTATTGTTGTTATTGTTGTTGCTATTGATCATCGCACTCAGCCAGATGTTCGGACTGCATTTGGCATTTTTGTCTACCTATTGAGTCCTTACCAAGGACCTGAGATAGGCAGATGTGGATGTTTGATGGTATTACAGATATCGTTGCAGGATGGAAGCAGTTCCTAATAAGGTCGCCTTTTGCAATTGACTGATGGTGAATTTGCCAATGCCAATGGTGTTCAAGTGGTGCTCCAGTTGTTTTGGGATTGCACCCAAGGTACCTATTACTATTGCTTGCCTTTGCCACACTCTGTTTCTATTTGCACGTCTTTGTATTTTGTTATCTTCTCCAGTTCTTTCTTGTTTATTCTGCTGTCTCCAGGCACTGCCATGTCCACTATCCAGACTTTTTTGTCTTTCTTATCAACAATTGTTAAGTCCTTAAGGCTTGGTCTTGTGTAGTCAGAATTACTCCCTCAGTCTCTTTCTTCAATTTTCCTGCTTTTAGCCATTGCCAGATCTTGTTATTATTTGCTTTCCCAGCTATTTCTTTTAAATGTACTGGCCATGTAGTGCTTTGCCTTCCCATGCCTCTATTCTGTTTTTCATTTGGTCTTTCTTGTAGGCCAGTTTGGTCTCTCCATAGTCAGTAAGGCTTCCTGATATACTAATTTCAGTGCATCTTCATCATTGTCCTTCAGATATTCTTCCAAAGCCATTTTTTCTTCTTCAACCATCTGATGTACTTGCAGCATTCCACACCGACCTATTTGCCTTGGTACATAGAGTCTGTCAACGTCACTGCATGAATGAAGGGCATGATTCATTGTCATTATTTTTCTAGTCTTCCTATCCATTGCTTTTAGCTCTGCTTGAGTCCAGTCCACTATTCCAGCTGTGTATCTAATGACTGGAATTGCCCAGGTGTTGATTGCCTTCATGGTATTTCCTCCATTGAGTTTGGACTTTAAGATCTTCACTCTCTTGATGTATTCACCTCTAATCTTTTTCTTGACGTCAGTGTGCTTGATGTTGTCAGCTTGAAGGATACCTAAGTATTTATAGTAATTTTTCTTATCCGGACTCTTATGTTATTTTCATGGGGCACCTTGATTCCTATAGTTTTCACTATTTTTCCTTGTTTGATAGTAACTATTACTATAATTACTATCATTGCTATTATTATTATTATCATCATCATCACCACCATCATCACCAGTTACAACGGCTCTCGAAAAACTGACTTACAACCCTTTTCGCACCTAACATCTGTCCTTGTAATCACAATTTGGGTGTTTGGCAACTGGCATGTATGTACAATAGTTGTAGCATCCCAGGGTCACGTGATTATGTTTCTTCCCACCTGGGTTCCAACAAGCTAGTAGAAGAATCCAAATTTTCTTAACAACCATGTAATCTGCTTAATCAACCACATGATTTAAAAAATATGACAGAAAAAGTTTGTGAAGTTGGGTGCTGCCACATGTCACCTATTACAAAAACAGAGGAAAAGTTTCCAAATCTGGGTCTATGCTACTTCCACTTTGTTCTATACAGAAGGGTTGAGTTTTGTGTGCCGCATATTAAAAAGTGTTGTAGAAGGAGCTGGAAAGAGAAGAGCAGCCAAGTTAGCTAGAAACAGTTCTTTGAAAGGTACTGAAAGTAAAAGTTTCACCTTCAGAAGAGAAAATTCAGAGGACATAAATTGTGGAATCAGCTGTGAGGGTTCAAATGTACTTCCTAGATAGAAACAAATTATTTTGTTCATGAAAATGAGTGATAAATCCTGGGGACAAATAATCTAGTATCAAAAGCGGTTCCTACAATAACTATAATTAGCGGTTCCTACAAAAACTAATGGGACCATTAAATAGACTAATAAGTGATAGAAAAAGAAGAAGCTAAAGCGCTTTGGGACTTTAGAATTCAAAGGTATCCACCTGCTCCTGCATAACACCCCAGACCTAACAATTCTTGATGAGAATGGCAGAAAAGTCTGGATAGTGGACATGGCACTATCTGGAGACAGTGGAATAAAAGAGAAAGAACTGAAGAAAATTACAAAATACAAAGACGTACAAATAGAAGTAGAATGACTGCGGCCAAAGAAAGCAAAGATAGCACCAATAGTAATAGATCCCTTGGGTGTAATCCCAAAACATCTGGAGCACCACTTGAACACCATTGGCATTGGCAAATTCGCCATTAGTCAATTGCAAAAGGCGGCCTTATTAGGAACTGCTTACATCCTGCAATGATACCACTTGAACACCATCAGCATTGACAAAACTATTATCAGATGATTGCAAAAGGCAGATTTCCTTAAAACAGCTTACATGCTACGATGGCATCTTTAGTACCATCAAACATCTGTCTATCCTTGGGAAAGATTCAACAGGTGGATAAAAATACCAAATTCAATCTAAACATTTAGCTGACTGTGGGATCAACCACAATAATTCACCATATCGAATATTGCTAATTATATTGTGTTGAGGTTCTCTGGGGAAATATTTACAAGGCCCTGAAATACAATACATTGTCTTTAAATTAAATTACTGCTAAATACAAACAGAACTTTCCAAAATAGGAAAACTGTGAGAGGAGCTGCTGATCTCTGAGTCTGTAAAAGGTGGATTCACTTACTTCTTCAAGATGCTTCCAATGTCCTAAAAAAAGAGAGACAAATCACTGAAAGGAGCCATTTCATATGCAGAAAATAAAATTCATATATTCATAAAATAAATGAGGGAAACCAATATACAACCAGACACTAACAAAAATATACTTCCATTTTTATTTAAAAGAATCCCACTGCTCTTTTTCCCCCAGCAGTTCACCTATTTTAGAGAGGTATTGTTTATTTTTATTTTTGTGTTTTAGAAAAATTATACCCTGGTTGAATCCGACCCAATTATAAAGATTGTAGAATATATATAAATAAATAATACAACATCATAGCAAAAAGAAAGAAAAAACATTTGAAAAAGAAAACAATGCATCAACAGGATACAAAAATTCCCAGCATTTATGCTTCTGGAATCAAGTCACTTTGGAAAATCCAAGTGGTTTTAACTTTGTAGAAGGCCATCAATTTTGGGGTTCTCTTTGTCCTGGAAATTAAGGGGAAGGGAGACCCCTAAAAGAACACCTACCATCAAGTCCTTTTATAGGTAATAGGACCCCTCAGCAGGCACTCTTAAAACCATTAAGGCCACTGACCAGCACTTTGAATTCTTCCTTTTCACATGGCCTGCTTTTTCTGAATTAAATATTAACCATTGCAGGTAGTCCTTGACTTTCAACAGTTCATTTAGTGACCATTGAAAGTTGCAATGGCACTGAAAAAACCTGACTTTTTCACACTTACACCTGCTGCAGCGTCCCCTTGGTCACATAATCAAAATTCAGCCGCTTGGAAACTGATGGTTGCACGTTCCCAAGGTCCCTTCCAGCCCTTTGAGTCTATATCTCAGTTTCCTGCCTTACCTGTAAGAGTTTGCTGCCTGGCTGCTGATGCTTCTCCACTATCTCCTGGATGAGATCGTCAAGAGAGCACAGTTCGGCCAAACCATTGTCCCTTCTTGCCAGAATCTCCTTCTCTGTCACCTCCATTCTGGCCAGCAGAAGCTTCTCCTGTCTTTTTAACCAGCGTTGTAGTTCTCTGAATTCAGCCACTGCATTTTTTTTCTCTTTTTTGATTAGGTCCTAGAACAAGAAGACAGAAAAAACAAAAGGCATATTTTTATTTTATTTTAATTATTACACTTAATTATTGTTATTGTCATAATAACTAAACAGATTCCCTGAAGCGTCCAGAAACGAGATGGGAGAATTTCCTAGGGAGAAAAAAATCCCTTTTAACATCAACAGACATAGGGGGAAAGGTTTCTAAAAACCATAAAAAGGCTCAAGTTAAATGATCTCATGAAAATTTTCTTTGGGAGATCAGGGATTCCATAAAAGTAGACAGAAAAGTGTTTTGATTTCACATTTTTTTTCAGTAAGATGAAATATGGTTTGCATTAACTTATTATACAAATCAAACCCATTGTATAACATATGGCTCATAGGTGCCCTTAATACAACTGTGACTCATTCAGTCAATGGTGACATCCCAGTCAAATATACAGTCCCCAGGCTAAGAACAGGTTCTGTGCCTGAACACTGTCTTTAACTTGAATTTCATTTAAGTCAGAACTTCTACTTACAAACAGGCTGCCTATTATTAAAGATAGCAGACGGTGTTCTTCCTATTAACTCAGAAGCTCCTCACCGTTGGATTAATACTTACAAGCATCTCCTGTGCTGTTTGCTCTATTTCAATTTTATATGTGGCTATTTTTTCTTTCTCCTCCTTCCGAGCCTTCAGGCAATCCCCAACCTTGATCTGAAAAGAAAATGCATGTTTTGAGTTTCTTTTCTGTAAAGAATTACATCTGAGGGAAGACCTAATTAGAAGATATATGCAACCATCATAAATGAATGGCAGTTGCCAAGCGTCCGAATTTTGAACACTTTGAACAGTCACTAAATGAAAGGATCTTAGTCGACAAATACTTGTAATGGTGACTTCTGGTGAAAAAATGAACAGCTGAGAACACGCCCTGGGAAGGATCCCTGAAGCATCTTTCCCTGGACTATAGCTTTTTCATTGGTAACAAACCATTCTGGTCTGAATGTATAAATTCAGTTACGTATCTTTTCAGTCTCTAATAAAGCTTGATTCAGTCTTTATTGAAGTAAAAAAATTTATAGTTCACATTCAATAACAATAGCGGTCTGTAGTTTTTTATCTGTGTCAAACTGAGTCTTCTTTTGTTATTAGAGTAATATTTGCTTCTACCTATGTCTTTGGAAGTTTGGCCTCCAACAAAAGTTATGGACTGCAGCTTTTTCAAGTAACAATAGAAGAAACCAGCATTCCTTTAGTTTAAGTCACCCCTATGGGTTAGGGAAAGTCCTAGAATTATCCCATAAGATCTTCTGATACAGCAAAGGTCTGCAAGTAGGCTCAGGAGCTTTGCTTCGAAGCAGTCTGTGTGCCGAAAGTTGGGAGAGCGCTGCAATCTGCTTGTTGTTGAAGCAGCAGCCATTTTGGAATTTATTTTTCAAACAGACAGTGTTGTGCCTTTCATTTCCTAATCTGAAGGCAAGCTAAAATAAGGAAGTGTGGAATATCTTTTTTAAAAGAATAGTTGATGGAGAAATATTTAAGGGTAGAAAGTTGTGGTTTTAGTTTATTATTTTTACTAATTTGTAGCTTGGTCTGCTTTGCTGTGGGTGACTAAATCTTTCTGATTTTTATGATTTCTGACTGGCCAGCAATTCTTAAGTGACTTTAAAAAATGCTACTCTTTGACAAAAGAGGAAGTTAAGAAGATGGAGGAGCAAAGTATTAGAGATTTATTTGAAAAATCTTTAAATAAAATCCATCGGTTCATAGATCAACTATGTTCCAAGGATGTTAAAAAAAACCTCTCAAACTACATCAGAGATATAAATATGTGTAGAAAGTTACCAAACCTCCGAAGCAATTGCACAAGTAGCTAACAATGCAGAGGAGTCAATTGCAATTTTGGAATATAAACCTGACACCAATTTTTATTATGATAGTTTAAATATAAACCTCCCAATACAATTAAAATAAGGGCTCCAAGAAAATGTGCAACTTTTAAAAGAACAAGTTTGAGAGTTTTTTCTCATGGACATTAACAAGGTTGGGAAATCCTTGAGAAAAAGAAAAGCTTATAACTACTTGACAAACATTTCAGAGAAGAAAAATATTTTATTCTATGAAGACAAGCTGGAAAGAGTCATTTAAAGTTAATGAGTTAATTGGAATTAGGATGGATTTTTATCAGTCTGATATTTGTAACTGAAAGAAAGTCTTAATCTAAAGTTTGAAAATGTATTTTTTTCCTTTATATATAATGCTCAAGTAATTCCTAAAGTTTGTAAAATATTATTAAAGATGAATTTGAAAGTATATTAAGAGAAAGTTAGAGAAAAAGATCTATTAGCTTAAAGAAACTAGAGTTTTAGAAAGGATGTCTACAAGAATGTTTACATTCTATGGGGATAACTTGGAGGGAGTGATCTAAATTTAATGAGTTAATTGGAGCTAGTTGGAAATGTATTGGTCTGAAACTGAACTTTAAAGTACACATGTTAAGACGGAATTTTAAAAAAGATGTATTAGAAAGCTGTGATTTAGAAACATTTTAAATAGAAGTTTACTGCTTTAAAATGGCTGAAAAAGTATTTTTCCCTTTAAATAATCTGAAAGAATACAGTGAATTTTTTAAATATAAATGGTGATAGTTAAAGATTATTAAGTGCAAATAGAAATACGTATTATTTCCACAGCAAGGAAGATAAAGCAGAAATGGTTAAATTGATAGTTTTATTCAAAGAGGAAGATATATTTAATTATGTTTTTTATTTTGATATCACTTCTGGATGTTGTGCTTGTGATAAAAAAAGAATGACTGGTTTTGTTGATTAGATAAATTTGTTATAAAAATAGGTAGCTATATACTAATGTAGTAGGGACGCAGTGGCTCAGTGGGTTAAGACGCTGAGCTTGTCGATCAGAAGGTCGGCAGTTTGGCGGGTCGAATCCGGAGTGCCGCGTAGCAGAGTGAGCGCCTGTTACTCGTCCCAGCTTCTGCCAACCTAGCAGTTTGAAAGCATGTAAAAATGCAAGTAGAAAAATAGGGACCACTACGGTGGGAAGGTAACAGCGTTCCGTGCGCCTTTGGCGTCTAGTCATGCCGGCCACATGACCACGGAGAAGTCCTCGGACAAGCGCTGGCTCTTCGGCTTTGAAACGGAGATGAGCACTGGCCCCTAGAGTCGGAAACGACTAGCACGCATGTGCGGGGGAACCTTTACCTTTTAGATACTAATGTGGAAAAGTAAAAAGTTGAGGCTCAAATGTTGTTATCTTGTACTGTACTAAATAGATGGAAGTCAACTTTTTTTCTTTCTTTCCTTGTATCTCACATTTTATTTCCCTCTCTTTTTCCTTCCATTAATTTCCTATTTTTATTTTATTGTTTTATCAATGTGAATGGACCTTATTGTGCTTATGATTTTATTATGCTTAAGCTTGATATTAGTATTTTGTAGCTATTTTATATAATTTTTTTCATGCAAGCAGTTTTCTAGATAGAAGCAAGTGTTTTATGTATACTGAAAAAGTAAATGTCTCATGCTAAATATACAGGAGACTGGTTACATGAAAGGAGCAAGGTAAGGTTCAGTGGTCCAAGAAATAGGGAGAGGGGAAGGTGAGTTAGCCTGAATTGATGTAGATGAGCCATCACCTTGGAATTTGTTTTCCTGTGCTTCCTTGCTCCTGGTACAGAGACTTGAAACTCTTTGCTCTGAAAAGGTATACAAAGTGGAAGAAGTCTCTTCTGGGTGTGCCTTTGTCCCTCTAAGCAGCCACAAAGAGGGAGAAGGTTACCCAACTCTGTCTTGGCCAAAATAAAGTTGTTTTTCTTTGCTGAAACCTCAACTCAGGAGTTTCTTTTGACTCTTTGAAATTTCTAAGTAGCGCAGGGAAATTTGTGAGGTTAAGTGGAAAACCTTACAAATGTATAAAATGCAAAGTCATGAGTTAAAGGAATACTTGTAATGGCAGTGATAAATGTGTATCAGTATGATGAATCTTCAGAGACAGCGAAAGCTACAATACAATGGAAACTAATTGAATAGAAAAACAAGTACAATGGATGGGAATCAGGAAAGGATAACACATAAGGAAGTAAGATAAACATGTAAGCAAAAAAATAGCTGGGTCTTAGAGTAGGAAAAGGAAGAAGGCAAACTATAAAAAAACAGCTGTAAGAGGAAATGGCTAACCAGGAAAGGCGTACTGAATTGAAAAACAGGAAAATAAGCTGAATAAGATAAGAGGAAAGGCATACTGAATTGAAAAACCAGAAAGAACCTATCGTTCTAAAAGGGGGACATAAATATCCACAGAGTTCAAAATAACCATTTAAATGTCTAATTTTTCTTATTATTTTTGTGTATCTGAATACGATTTAATATGTTAGCAGGAAATGTGTAAGAAGCGGATGGAAAGAGTGTAACATGGACATGGCTGTATAAAGGGAATATTTTGGGTTAGAACTTTGGAGAGAACCAAGCTTTGAAAGCTTCTGTTCTGCTTACTGCAATAAACAAAACAAAAGGCTTTCACTGCGTCTTGGCTGGTTATTGGTCAGGCAAGCCTGCCTCAGGTCATGAAGGAAAGTAGCCAGGAACACATAACAGCAGGAAAGTGAGCTGCCTGAGTCTCCCCTTTGCAGTCATCTGAGAAGCATCAGATTAGCCACTGAGAAACAAAAGTTTGGGCTGAGATGGCTTTGGCCTGATCCAGCAGGAATATTTTTGGGTATTTCAAGACTTTGCAGGACACTATGATGATCTTGCTCTATAGCAGTGGTGGCGAACCTATGGCACACGTCCCAGAGGCGGCACCCAGAGCCCTCTCCGTGGGCATGTTTGCCATGCCGCAGAGATGGCAACCATCCCTCTTCAAGCAGCCGCCCGCTAACTCGCCAAGGTCCCACGTTATGGATATATCCTTGGTTCAGGTTTTTCCTTGGGCCTCATAGCCGTGAGACCTTGCCCTGACCCTTTCCCGTGCTGCATGGTGTCTGGTACCTGACAGACATGATTTATAGTACCCAAATTCCATTGCTCCTCAAGTTAAGTTTCACTTTCTCTAAGTTAGGATAGATATGATTTATAGTACCCAATTAGCATCCCATTGCTTTGTTCCTTAAGTTAAGTTTTGCTTTCCCTGAGATTAGGTTTTTATTTTGCTGAAGTGTATGATTTCCTGTAAATCAGGTGGTGTTTTGTTAACACGTATGCTCTGACTCACGCTGTTTGGTAATTTTCTATATGCTATCTCTTTTTGCTGTAGTGACCCCTCCCTTTTAAAACTGCCTAATAAAAGAGACTGTTGCGATCTGTTCTGGGGACACAACATCACCCCGGGCACTTCGTGCTCTCTCATCTTGAGAAACTTCTGGTGTGGTGTTTGTTTTTATTTGGCTTCTTTCGTCCTTGCGAGGACCCCCTAAATTGTCTCAGCGAGGGCTGAGACTCGTTCCTGCGGGAACCCAGGACAACATCAACAGGGAACCTCTGACAACGAGTACATGTTGCAGACTTGCTGCAACACCACGTCACCAGATGCATCCCAGCATGGCTAGTTTCCCTCCCGCCCCCCCCCCGTCCTGTCCCTCCTGGCCTCGCATCCTCTCCTTTTCCTGGGTATGACCCACTGCATCACCTCTTCAACTGTCGGCCAGCTATCCAGCTCAGAGGCGGCTTCTTTGAACTGCTGGCGGTGGGCTGCGGAGCCCCAGAGTTCACCGGTCGAGGGGCCGGCAGGCTGTGGCTGCTGACAGACACCGTCGGCCCCCATGCATTTGCTGGCCTCTGTGTGCGGGGACTGATGGTGTCAGACAGCAGCCACCCCGGCCCTTGCCCCATGGCAATGGCACCCCCACCCTGCCTTGCCTCACCCCACAAGACGAGCCTCCTGCCTGCCGCTCCACCTGCCAGAGACCCCCTGGATCACCTTCATCCCGGCCCACCCCCCACAGGCGTCCCTCCCCACGAGCAGCATTGAGGTGCTCACCTTGGCCTCACCCACCCAATCTGGCATGACCACCACAGTCACACCCACCCGGTGGGCCATGCCCACCTGGCACTGGGCGATAAAGAAGTGGGTTTTGGGTTGCAGTTTGGGCACTCGGTCTCTAAAAGGTTCGCCATCACTGCTCTATAGCAAACGTAGAAAAATGTCATTTGAAAGAAAATCTAGTGTTTCCTTCTCCATCTGATCTCTAAACTTCAGCCAGTTAATTCTCTTGCTGATATTTAGATTAGATTTTTCTTATCTTTCCTTAGAAAAAGTGAGCTGGCGAAGAGTTCTATTTCTCCATTGCTAAGCAAGACAGTTAAGTGAAATTTTGTCCCATTTTACAACCTTTCTTGCCACAGTTGTTAAGTGAATCACTACAGTTGTTAAGTGAATAACAGAGCTGTTAAGTGAATCTGGCTTCCCCATTGACTTTGCTCATCAGTCGATCTCAAAAGGTGATCACGCGACCCCCGGGATACTGCAACGTGACAGTGGTCAAGTATCTGAATTTTGATCAGTGAAGCAGAGGTGCTGCAATGACCGTAAGTATGGAAACTGATCATAATAACTTTTTTCAGTGCTGTTGTAACATTGAACCGTCACTAAATAAGTTGAGGGCTACTTGTTAACCTGTTTTTTT
>JAKJMR010001148.1:199681-210065 GCA_024449315.1 Daboia siamensis
ACCTCCAACATTTAGGCTGACAGTTTGGATACATACTTGCTAATTTTGGGGGGTCTAAGTGCCACCTATAAAACATTTTATAAAAATTCTCTCTTAAGTTTTGAGCCTGTGTGAATTTTACGTTTCTGACCCAAATCTTTTCCCAAGCTCTAATAAAGTTTTTAACAGCTGACAGGAGCCTCATTAAGAGAGGAGGGGGAAATCCGACAAGCCATAATAAAAAGGAAAACTTTTAAATTCACAAGCAAACCTGATAATTAATTAAATATGTTAGGCATATGGTGTTAGCCTACAATGTTGTGTTGAAAATATATTAACCAAGATTTTATGTCTTTAAGATGTTAATTGGCCAATGGGTATGTAAGTGTTCTCATGGCCATAAGAGGGAGCTAGCAACGTAGCTTCTCTCTCTGAATTCACTGCTCTCTACTACTACTGTTTTTGCTCTGTTACCTGAACTGTGTATTGACCTCTGGACCGGTAAGAAGACTTTGTATTTTGGATTGCTACTTGGACTGTTTATTTTTGACTGTGCATTTTTGTTCTTACACCACCTTAAAGTAAACTACTTTTTGCTTTTACCACTTAGTGTACTCTTGTGTTTACTGTGTAACTCTTACTGCTCTCAATACCCTTCATTGTCTGTGCAACTCTTTGGTAGCACAAGGAGACCTCTGCACAACAAATTCCTTAACAAAATACATCTTTTAAATTATAAAAACAAAAAAGCAAACACACAAAACTTAATTTTCATTAGATAAACTTAATTATAGAGGAAAAGTTTCAATCATCGCTTGATTTAATCAGCTCTTTTTCTGGGTTAATAAGAATGTTAAAAAATGAACAAGGAAAACCAATTAAGAAATTAATTTAGAATAATATAGATGTTGTTGCTATAATATTTCATATTTTGTAGTCTACCTTCCATGGACTCTTGGGAATAAAATTTCCTCTTCAGGTAGCACCAGCATTTGTTTTTTTTTCCTTTCACTGCTGAAATCCAAACGAGATTTTCTTCCTACACCAGCATCCTGTTAAAGGGGGGAAAAGTTTTTTAAAACTGGGGAGAACAAACATTCTTGGGATGCCTCCTCACATCAATTATTCATCCAAGCATCCTGCTAAGGGAAAAGATATTTTTTAAAAAATGGGGATAAGGATACATCCATGGGAAAAGATTCCCAATTAATTATTATTTATCCAACCAGCTTGTTAAAGGGGAAAATTCTTTTTTAAAACTGAAATCTTTATGGGATGGGATGGAGTAAACTTGGAATGAAACAGACTGGGAGTAATCCTTGATAAAATCCCAAATCAAATGCTGCAATTGATAGGATGTCTCAGAGATAATAGGAATATCTGACTGAGGAAGACCTGCCTGGACTGTCCTCTTCCCGGCCAGCCAATCAGGAGGAAGGCAGCCTGGGTCACTATGGAAGGGAGAAGCAGAAGACACAGAGTATGGAATATGTAGAATGTGAAATGGGATCATTTGCTGGATGGAAATCTTCAAGCTAGACCAATGAGTTTCCTTAAGGCAAAAGATGGTATTGGTTAGAAAGAGTAATTAGTACTCTCAGGCCAATCTAGGACAAGTGCATCCATGGGATGGGGGGAATCTGGTGGGTGGAGAACATCTTATAGGTCCTTTGTTCAATTGCTTTTGGGGGAGCGTTCTTACTCGCAACAGGGTCCCCAAGGGAACATGGGCACTCCCAAGCCCCTTCCTTTATCTTACCTTTTCAGTTGTGGAATACCCTTCCCAAAGAACCTCAATTGGCACTCACAGTGGCCTCATTTTGGCCCCAGGTGAAGACCTTTCTGTGAGGAAGGAAGGAAGGAAGGAAGGAAGGAAGGAAGGAAGGAAGGAAGGAAGGAAGGAAGGAAGGAAGGAAGGAAGGCAGGCTAATATGACTGAGGCTACTGTAGTACTATTAAACAGATTAAGGGCCTGGAAACTTTAGAATCCTAATTTACAGAACATTCACATCTAAATCTCTTTTTAATATCTCATATTTTTGTTTTAGTAAAACTTTCAAACTAGGAGGGTGTAACATTTTATCATCTAGTGTGTTAAAGGGAAGTACTGTATAACAACATCCCATTATCCAATTTTTAAAGTCCCTATTCTAGCTAATAAAATAACTGAAAACATTTCTGTCTATTTTGCTGTAGCATCCTTTTTTCCACTAATTGACTCTGAGATAATAATTCTGTACCTTAATGTTCAGGCTTGACTGAAAATAGGATTATTTTTATTAGATCAATTCATCACAATCTACATAAAAGGAATTAATTTCTGTTCTGTTGTGATCAACATTCAAAAGCGCTATCTTTGAATTTGGCCTGGTGGTTTATTTTTATTTCCTCTTCTTTGTCTCCATTTATCTGATGAAAATGTTCGATTAGCATTCTTGGACCTGTAGCTATAAATAAAAGAAACTTTAAATCTTCCAGATAAAGACCATGGCAAACCACCATCATGCTGTCAAGAAAAATGCTTGAACATGTCCGTGATATCACCAGGATTCGAACTCGACTCAATGGAGAAGTTTATTTTTTTGTACTTCTGCAACCCCATTCAGTGATTTGTAGGTGGGCCTGTGAGAGAGCTTATTTCATTTCAAGGAATTGTTATTATCATCATTAGATCAGATTATTACTACTGTTAAAAACATCCATGCAAAAAGAGATGGGTCTCAGTACAAAAAAACAAAACATGTTTAAAATGCACCTCCCCCAACCAAGGCACGGTTTAAGCACCATCAAAATTACAAATGAAAACTTCCAACACTTAAAATTACTATTTTGTTTTACTGCCATAAAAGCCATGAAATCCACAACAACCACAATCTATTTACAGCCAGAGTAAATAAAAATAACCCACAAATGATACTGTCCTAATCTCTAAACCTGACGCCCATAATAACTTCCATAGCAGTGGTTCTTTATTGGCACAAACATGTCACAAACAAATGGGTGTGTTGCACTTGAAGACGGGATTAAATTGATTGCGGGCCCTGAAAATCCCTGAGCTCGTACATCCCATTCAGGTCAACAGATCTTTTCCTCTATTGAAACCATGCTTACAAGCCCAGGTAACCTTATCTGAACTGAGTTTGGCTGGGCAAAGCAAACTAGGTTTGTTTAGAGTTGCAATGGGTTGGCAAAGGCTGGGTGTCGAGTCCTTCAACCTTGCAGGACTAACTTCCCAAGACAAACACTCTGCACAGCTTCCTCTAAAATTCACTTTTGGCCTCTCCTTCCCCATATCTCCATCCACATTTCCTCCTTCCCTCCTTTCCATTTCCATTTCCCCTCACAAAAAGGGAAGGATCCTTCCCATTGCTAGCCAATCCCATCTCCCCGTGGATTCTCACAAACCCCTCTTTCCAAGGCCCTGCTGCCCAGAAGCAGGGAGATGCTGCAAAGCAAAAACTATCCTAGAGGGCTCAGGGATGGAAGCCCCGCCCCTTATTTACATATGGTAGAAGGCGGGCCTGGCTGCCATCTTGACTTAGTTGACCTGCCTTGGGACACCCTTGCTGCAATCCCCATCCCTTTGAGAGTCTGCTAGATCAGTGGCTCTCAATTTGGGGTCTGTGGAAGTCAAAATAAATAAGCATTTTAACATTTCTCATTATAAATGTATGGAGACATTACATTACAAAGTGTCTTATGACAGATTTTGACACTTACATCCATTGTGGCATTCCCTTGATTAAAAAGGTAAGGTAAAGGTTCCCCCGCACATGCGTGCTAGTCGTTTCCGACTCTAGGGGCCGGTGCTCATCTCCGTTTCATAGCCGAAGAGCCAGCGCTTGTCCGAGGACATCTCCGTGGTCATGTGGCCGGCATGACTAGACGCCAAAGGCGCACGGAACGCTGTTACCTTCCCACCGTAGTGGTCCCTATTTTTCTACTTGCATTTTTACGTGCTTTCGAACTGCTAGGTGGGCAGAAGCTGGGACGAGTAACAGGCGCTCACTCTGCTACGCGGCACTCGGGATTCGACCCACCAAACTGCCGACCTTCAGATCGACAAGCTCAGCGTCCTAACCCACTGAGCCACCGCGTCCCTTGATTACTTGATCAAAATTCAAACCCTTGGCAATTGGTTCATATTTATGACGGTTACAGTCTCCCGGGGTCATGTGACCACCTTTGGTGACCTTCTGACAAACAAAGTCAATGGGGAGGCCGGATTCACTTAGCAACCGTGTGACTAACTTAACAACTGTGATGATTCACTTAACAACTGTGACAAGAAAGATTGTCATGGAGCGCTAACCCTGAAAGAGACACTGAGGTCTGGTTTCCCCGGCCGTCTTTTCCAACTGAAGGGATTTTATTATGCTTATGATTTTATTATGCTTAAGCTTGATATTATTAATGTAATTTTGTAACCACTTTATATTGATATTAGTAGTGATACTTTGTAATCATTTTACACACAATTTTGTTTATGTGCAAGCAGCTTTTTTAGGTGCCTTATATTGGGAAATTATTTATGCCTCACGCTAAATAGACAGGAGATTGCTTACATGCAAGGAGCAAGGTGAGATTCAGAGATCCAGGAAATAGGGAGTGGGGAAGGTGAGCAAGGCTGGATTGATGTATACGAGTCACCACCTTGGAATTTGCTTTTCCGTACTACTTTACTCCTGGTACCGAGACTTGAGTCTCTTTGTTCTGGAAGGGTATACAAAGTGGAAGAAATCTTTTCTGGGTGTGCCTTCACCCCTCTAAGCAGCCGCGAAGAGGGAGGGAGACACACGACTCTGATCAAAATAAAAGTCGTTTTCTTGTTTAAAGCTCAACTCAGGAGTTTCTTTGGCTCTTCAAAATTCCTGAGTAGGGCAGGGAAGTTTGTGAGGTCAAGAGGAGAACCTTACACAACCATCCGGGTTCCTTTCCCTGCTACAGTCTGTGGTTGTGGCTGCCTGTCCACTCTGCTCCCTCGCTCAGGCACCTCCATTTGCCCCAGCGTCAGCTGGACTCTGCTGTCTTGTCCTTCCTCGTGCAGCCTCCTCCCGGCAGGGTGGGGTGATGGTCAGACTGCCAGTCGGCCCTTCTTCCTCTTTCTCCTGCCTCTGTTCCTTGATTGATTCCCTTGCCTGCTTGCCTCCTTTTCTCCCTCCTTCCCCTTCCTCCTCTTATTTCCTCACTTTTCTCTACCTTCACCCACACTCCTTTCTCCCCCTTTCCTCAACCTATCCTCATGCATCGCTTCCCCTCCTCACTCGGTGGGGTGAAGAAGAGATGAGCAGGAGGCCCCACTTCTCTCCTCTCCCTTCTCTGCCCCCAAAGACACTCAGCTCTCTCTCTCTATCCCCTGCTCTCCTGCGCTTTCCTGCCAAAACCTCCTCTTTTTCATTCCCCCCCCCCACTCGGTGGGGTGAAGAAGAGATGAGCAGGAGGCCCCACTTCCCTCCTCTCCCTTCTCTGCCCCCCAAAACACTCAGCTCTCTCTCTCTATCCCCTGCTCTCCTCCACCTTCCTGCCAAAACCTCCTCCTTTTCATTCCCCCCTCACTCGGTGGGGTGAGGAAGAGATGAGCAGGAGGCCCCACTTCTCTCCTCTCCCTTCTCTGCCCCCAAAGACACTCAGCTCTCCCACTCTATCCCCTGCTCTCCTGCGCTTTCCTGCCAAAACCCCCTCCTTTTCATTCCCCCCCTCACTCGGTGGGGTGAAGAAGAGATGAGCAGGAGGCCCCACTTCCCTCCTCTCCCTTTTCTGCCCCCAAAGACACTCAGCTTTCCCTCTCTATCCCCTGCTCTCCTCCGCTTTCCTGTCAAAACTCCTCCTTTTCATTCCCCCCCTCACTCAGTGGAGTGAAGAAGAGATGAGCAGGAGGCCCCACTTCCCTCCTCTCCCTTCTCTGCCCCCAAAGACACTCAGCTCTCCCTCTCTATCCCCTGCTCTCCTCCGCTTTCCTGCCAAAACCTCTTCCTTTTCATTCCCCCCTCACTCAGTGGCAGCCAGCCACTTGGCCCTGCTTCCCTTCTCACTCAGGTTTGTCCCCAAAACAACTCCACCTGTCCCTCTCACCCTCCTTCTCTATCCCCTCCTCTCCACCTCTTTCCCGTCAAAATCTTCCCTTCCCTTCTCTCTCTTCCCCCATGATACAGTTAAAACTGGGCAAAGCTTATCTAACAACTGTCTCACTTGGGCTCAATTGTGGTTTTAAGTCAAGGGTTACCTGCATTAAGTATGTTCCTTTGGATTCCTCATACGCTCCTTTGCCAACAACAGCTTGTCAGAGTTCAGTTGTTTAGATGCTTTGAGATGTTCCAGAGAGCTACGGTTAGTGTTCAAAAATCACCATATCAGACTTGAGATTCACTTCCCTTATTATTCACCTTTATTTTTAAAATAACTCAAGGTGGCAAACATATCCAATACATCTTCCTCCTCCCATTTTCCCCACAACAATCCTGTGAGGTGGTTTGTTTCTGAGAGAGAAATGACTGGCTTAAAATCACCCAGTTGGCTTTCATGGCTAAGGGAGGTTTGAACTGTCTTCCTCTTCCTAACCTGACGCCTTAGCCACTAGACCACGGGTTAGCAACCCACGGCTCTGCAGCCACATGCGGCTCTTTCAGCCTTCTCCTGCGGCTCCCAGTTTGCAGAGAGAGAGAGACAGAGACAGAGAGAGGGACTTGCGCTTCCCTTCTCTCTCTCTCTGTGTGTGTGTGTGTGTGTGTGTGTGTGTGTGTCTGTGTGTGTGTCTGTGTGTGTCTCACAGTCCTCCGAGCTGACAAGCTTATTGGGTGGGGCTCCTGCTCCACAGGAAGCAGGAAGAGAGCCAGCCCAATAAGAATGAGTATCAGCTTGTCCAAGAACAGTATGAAGCCAGCTTGCCAGGTGAGCAGAAGATCGGAGAGAAGGAGAGGGGGGGAGGGAGAGAAAGAGAGGGAAAGGGAAGCGCAAGTGTCTCTGTCTGTCTCTCTCTCATACTCACACACAACACACAAACACACAGAGTGGGGGAAGAGGACTGGCAAACCAAGGGCAGAGAGAGAGAGAGAGAGAGAGAGAGAGAGAGAGCAAGTGCCTCTCTCTGTCTCTGTCTCTCTCTCTCACACACACACTCTCTCTCACACACACACAACACACAAACACTCTGAGTGGGGAAAGAGGACTGGCAGACCAAAGGCAGAAAGAAAGAGGGAGGGAGGGGGACAAAGGAAGGGAGGTGGAGAGAGAGGGAGGGAGAGAGAGACAGAGAAAATATGAATATGTGGTTGTCCTTACTGGACTTTTAGTAAAGAACATTTAATGAAATATTTTGATGTTTTTTTTAATTAAGAAGTGACGTATAGTGATAATTATGCTGTATTTAAAGATGGTAGATAAGCTACTAAAATTGTTTTTACCTGTTGGGATGAAAGAGAAAGGATGTCAGAATCCATTTATATCATATTTCATAAATGTATAGGTAGAACATTGTGCTTATTCTGGGGATTCTGCCATCTCTTCAAGGGAGGGGGGGGGGGAGAGGACAGTTACTTAGTTTGAAATAGGCCATCTTCAACCACCAGGGAAATGGTTGACCTGGGGGAAGGAGGGGGAGAGGGAGATCTGGATCGCATCTTCATTTACAACTGAAAAGGAAGAAGCAATAACAATAAAACCAAGGAGAGTTCCCTTTCCCACGGAAGGGCCTGACACCTAAGTAAATGATGGGAGGCTGACCAAATGGATGAGGGTAGGGGCTGAAATGGGAATGCTTTATATAGGATTGGAATGTAACTTTGTTAAATTCCATCTTGTATTGCCACAATCGATTCCATCCTAGTAAACATTTTCCTTTTGGACTAAACTTGCATCCAAGAGTTCTTATTTCCTAAGATGTGGATTGAGGTGGGTCCTGACAAAGGGTTTTTTTTCTGCTCTTTCTCCTGTCCTTTTCTGTCCCCCCGCCCCACAATTTTTTTCTTTTCTATTTTTCTGTTTGTAGTTTTTATAGTTTGCACCGGCTTTTTATTTCATAAATACGAGGAGGACTCAAATAGACATTTGAGTATTTTATTTGAAAGTAACCTTCGACCCAGCGTCTTTTTTTTTTTGGAGTTCAAAATGCTTTTGTTGCATGCAGAAATAAAAATTTGCTTTCTTTGTAGCAGTTCACTGATTTCATAAATGCAGCAGACTATAGTTTTTTTATACATAGCATAAAGGTAAAAAAACAATATATGCAGTCATATATGATGTCAAAATGGTTTTGTGGCTCCATGGTTTTTTTTCCAGTGGGAAATGGATCCAAGTGGCTCTTTGAGTGTTTTAGGTTGCCTACCCCTGCACTAAATCAAACTGGATCCGATTCCCATCTCAGTATCAAAGCCACTTTTGGGGTACCTCAGATTGTTGACCCCTGGTGACTGCATGGATGAATCTCCCTGCACTATTCTTGGCAAGGATTCAGGAGTGGCTTGCCATTGCCTGCTTCCTAGGGCAGAGTGAGAGTGACTGGTCCAAGGTCACCCTGGATGCAGTATTTCAAGCGTGGCCTTACCAAGGCGTTATAAAGTGGTATTAACACTTCATGTGATCTTGATACTATCTCTCTGTTAATGCAGCCTAATACTGTGTTGGCTTTTTTGGCAGCTGCAGCACACTGCTAGCTCATATTGAAGTGATTGTCTACTAGGACTCCAAGATCCCTCTCAGTTACTACTATTGAGCAAGGTACCACCTACACCAGGGGTGTCAAACTCAATTTCATTGAGGGCCACATCAGCATTGGGGTTGCCCTCAGGGGGCCAGGTGGGTGTGGCCAGGGTGGGCATGGTCTACTGGGTGGGCGTGGCTAAAGTGTGTATGGCCTACTGGGTGGGCGTGGCCAGCTCTAAATCGTTGGCATCAAGGGTGCCTATGGGGGCCTGGGCAGGAGTGGGAAGATCTGATGGTCTCTGGCAGGAGGAGGGCCTCTGGGCCAGGGCCAAGGCAGAGGGGGCCGTTCCCTCACTGTTTCCAGGATGGCTTCACGGGCCGCATGAAACCACTTCACGGGCCGGATCTGGCCCCTGGGCCTTGTGTTTGACATGTCTGATATAGAATATGTAGAATGTGGAATGGGATCATTTAAATAACAACAAGAACAATAATAGCAGTGTCTGGAGACAGCAGAAAAGAAGAGAAAGAACTGGAGAAGGTAACAAAATACAAAGACATAGAAATAGGACAACTGTTGCAAAGGCAAGTAAGGGAAGCACCAATAGAAATAGGTGCCTGGGGTGCAATCCCAAAAGAACCAGAGCACCAATTGACATTGACAAATTCGCTGTCAGTCAATTGCAAAAAGCAGCCTTAGGTAGGAATAGCTTCCATCCTGCAACGATATCTGTAACACCATCAAACATCTAGATCTGCCCTTCCCAGATCCTTGGTAAGGACTCGATATGTAGACAGAAAAGCTAAATCCAGTCTGAACATCTGCCTGACTGTGAATGATGATGATGGAAGACACCTTGGAGGTCATCTAGTCCAACCCCCATCGCTCAGTCAGGGAACCCATTTCAGACAAATGGTTGTTCAGTGTTGGGATTGTTCAAATGGTTGTTCAGGGTTGGGAAGGGAGGGAGGGGGTGGGGGATGGGATGTTAAAGATAAAATGTATTGAAAAACTTTTCAATAAAAAAAAAATTAAAAAAAAAAACTTCAAACCAAAAAAAAAATTGCTGGATGGAAATCTTCAAGTTAGACCAATGAGGTCCAATAAGGCAAGAGATGGACAGAAAGAATAATTAGTAGTCTCAGACCAACCTAGGACAGGGGGACCCATGGGCAGGGGAGGGGGCATCTGGTAGGTGGAGAACATCTTATAGGCTCTTTATTCGAGAGCTTTTTGGGGAGTCTTCCTTAGTCACAACGGGATCCCCGAGGGGACATGGACACTTCCAAGCCCCTTTTCAGTGGCGGCACCTCATTTATGGAATGTCCTTCCCAAAGAACCTCAACTGGCACCCACAGTGGCCTCATTTTGGCCCCAGGTGAAGACCTTTCTGTGAGGAAGGAAGGAAGGAAGGAAGGAAGGAAGGAAGGAAGGAAGGAAGGAAGGAAGGGAGGAAGGGAGGAAGGGAGGAAGGAAGGCTGGCTAATATGACTGAGGCTATTGTAGTACTATTAAATAGATTTAGGGCCTGGAAACTTTAGAATCCTAATTTACAGAACATTTCATCTAAATCTCTTTTTAATATCTCATATTTTTGTTTTAGTAAAACTTTCAATCTAGGAGGGTATAACTTTTTATCATCTAGTATGTTAAAGGAAGTACTGTATAACAATATCCCATTATCCAATTTTTAAAGTCATTTTGGCCCCAGGTGAACTGTGAGGGAAGGAAGGAAGGAAGGAAGGAAGGAAGGAAGGAAGGAAGGAA
>JAKJMR010001148.1:210165-240622 GCA_024449315.1 Daboia siamensis
GAAGGAAGGAAGGAAGGAAGGAAGGAAGGAAGGAAGGAAGGAAGGCACCATTAATATGACTGAGGCTACTGTAGTACTACTAAACAGATTTAGGGCCAGGAAACTAGGTGTAATTTACAGAACATTCACATCTAAATTTCTCTTTAATATCCCATATTTCTGTTGCAAGAAAAAGTCCAACCTTCAAAGGAATAATAATAATAATAATAATAATAATAATAATAATAATAATAATAATAATAATGATGAAGAAGAAGAAGTTGGAGGGGACCTTAGAGGTCATCTAGTCCAACCCCCTGCTCAGGCAGGAAACCTTATACCATTTCAGACAAATGGCTGTCCAGTCTCTTCTTAAAAGCTTCCAGTGTTGGAGCAGTCACCACCTCTGGAGGCAGGTTGTTCCACTGGTTAATTGTTCTAACTGTCAGGAAGTTTCTCCTTAGTTCTAGGTTGCTTCTCTCCTTGACTAGTTTCCATCCGTTGCTTCTTGTCCTGCTTTCAGGTGCTTTGGAGAATAGCTTGACTCCCTCTTCTTTGCGGCATCCCCTGAGATATTGGAACACTGCTATCATGTCACCCCTCGTCCTTCTCTTCGTTAAACTACACATGCCCAATTCCAGCAACCGTTCCCTATATGTTTTAGCCTCCAATCCCCCAATGATCTTTGTTGCTCTTTTCTGTACCCTTTCTAGAGTCTCAACATCTTTTTTACATTGTGGTGACCAAAACTGGATGCAGTATTCCAGATGTGGTCTTACTAAGGCTTTGTAAAGTGGTATTAGCACTTCATGTGATTTTGCTTCTATCCCTGTTATTGCAGCCTAGCACTGTGTTGGCTTTTTTGGCAGCTGCAGCACACTGCTGGCTCATATTTAAGTGATTGTCCACTAGGACTCTGAGATCCCTCCCACAGTTAACATTTTATTGTCTAGCATGTTAAAGGGAAGTTCTGTATAACAATATCCTATTATCTAATTTTTGAAAGGCCCTATTCTAGTTAATAAAATAACTGAAAACATTTCTCTGTATCTTGCCATAGTATCCTTTATTACACTAAATGACTCTGAGCTAATAATTCTGTTCCTCACTGAGTGATCGGGCTGGGCTGAATATAGGATTATTTTTTATTAGCCGACCAATTCATCACAATCTACATAAAAGGAATTAAATTCTGTTCAGTTGTGATCACCATTCAAAACCGCTATGTTTGAATTTACCATGGTGGTTTATTTTTATTTCCTTTTCTTTGTCCCCGTTGAATCAGAAGATGCTAATAGATACAGGAGCAAGCAGATTTGTCCTTAACAGACCTATAGCTCCTCAGACTGCTGATGAGATACCTATTGTTGGAGCTTCAGGAAAAACTAAATTACAAGCAACCATAACATGCAAAGGCAGAAACATAAAGATGAAGATACCCCAAGAGGAAATATGGAGAGCAACTGCCCTAGTAATAAAAGAAGAAATTTCCCAAATCCCACCAGAAATAGAAAATGCTGTGAAAACTTGGGTTTGGGCAGCAGGACAGCCAGGCAAGGCAGTATTCGTTAAACCAGTCACTGTGGCTTTAGCCCCAGGGGGACAAGTGGCTAATAGAATACAATACAATATTAAAGGGTGCTTTCTTCTGTGTTCCATTGGCACAAAAAGAGCCAACCAATCCTTGCCTTTGAATGGCAAGACCCCTCATTAGGCATCCCTATTCAATATACATAGGGACGCGGTGGCTCAGTGGGTTAGGACGCTGAGTTGTCGACAGATGGTCGGCAGTTTGGCGGGTCGAATCCCGAGTGCCGCGGAACAGAGTGAGCGCCTGTTACTCATCCCAGCTTCTGCCAACCTAGCAGTTCGAAAGCACGTAAAAATGCAAGTAGAAAAATAGGGACCACTATGGTGGGAAGGTAACAGCGTTCCGTGCGCCTTTGGCGTCTAGTCATGCCGGCCACATGACCACAGAGACGTCCTCGGACAAGTGCTGGCTCTTTGGCTTTGAAACGGAGATGAGCACCGGCCCCTAGAGTTGGAAACAACTAGCACGCATGTGCGGAGAAATTTTACCTTTACCTTATTCAATATACATGGACGAGATTACCACAGAGATTTTAAAATAGTCCCACTAATTTTGGCCAAGGTTTGGCCAAGGACCTTCATGGGTGAAAGAATATTCACTTGTACAGTATGTGGATGATTTGCTTTTAGGTACCAATACAAGGGGAAAATGTACAGAAAGAACTATACTGCTCTTGAATTGGCTGGCAACTTGTGGCTGGAAGGTATCTAAAGCAAAAGTCCAAATTGCACAGCAGGAGGTTAAATACTTTAGGTTATGCTATGGCATCTCTGCAGGACAGCAGAGACTGTTAGCTCCAAGGAGGGAAGCAGTCTGTCAATTAAAGGCCCCTGTTAACAGATAAGGGACGTGGTGGCTCAGTGGGTTAGGACGCTGAGCTTGTCGACCAGATGGTCGGCAGTTTGGCGGGTCGAATCCCCAGTGCTGCGTAACAGTGAGCATTTGTTACTCATCCCAGCTTCTGCCAATTTAGCAGTTCGAGAGCACGTAAAAATGCAAGTAGAAAAATAGGGACCACTACGGTGGGAAGGTAACAGCGTTCCGTGCGCCTTTGGCGTCTAGTCATGCTGGCCACATGACCACGGAGACGTCCTCGGACAAGCGCTGGCTCTTCGGCTTTGAAACGGAGATGAGCACCATTGGAAACGATTAGCACGCATGTGCAGGGGAACCTTTACCTTTACCTGTTAACAGAAAACAACTAAGAGGATTCTTGGAGATGGCTGTTTTTTGTAGAAGTTGGATTCCTAATTTTGGATTAATTGTCAAGTCCCTTTATGAAGCTGTTAAAGCGGGGGGGGGGGGGGGGGGGGGAGGAAAATGTTTGATTGAACCAGAGAAGGCCAACAAGCAGTCACACAAAGAGTAAGCTTACGAACACCAGCACTGGGGTTTCCAGACCCCACTAGACCTTTTACTCTCTCTGTACACGAATGAAAAGGCACTGCAGTGTGAGTTCTCACCCAGAAACTAGGCTCATGGCAAAGACCTGTGGCATATTTCAATGAGCAGATAGAGGGGGTGGCATTGGGATGGCCTGGCTTTTTGCAAGCAGTGGCAGTAAATAGCACTGCTAGTTGAAGAAGCTCAAAAATTCACACTGGGACAACATCTCATAGTCAAAGTTGCACATGGGGTTCAAGAGATTATGGAAGTAAATGGAGCATTTTATATGACTGGGGGCCACCAAGCAAAATACTTTCTTGCTTGCCTCTCCAGCCATACAATTAGAGGTATACAATACACTCAAGCCAACTACATTCTTGCCCGGTGGATACTGAATTACATCATGATTGTGTACAGGTGGCGTATAGACTGAACAGATCTTAGTGATCAGCCTATCCCAAATGCTGATGGTCAATGGTTTACAGATGGTAGTAGCTTTATGGCAGAAGGCTAGAGAAAGGCAGGATATGCAGTGGTCACACCATGGGAAGTTATAGAAGCCAAATCATTATCAGTAAACACTTCTGCCCAGCTGGCTGAGATGATTGCTTTAACTCAGGGGTCCTCAATCCCCGGTCTGTGGACCAGTACCGGGCCGCGACATGCCAGCAACTGGTCCGCACAAACAAACAAAGCCCCATCTGTGGGATGCAGGTGACACACAAAATCACACGCCCTCCAGTCCGCAGAAAAACCTCTTTCCACGGAACCGGTCCATGGTGCCCAAAAGGTTGGGGACCTCTGCTTTAACTAGAGCCGCACAGCTGACTGTGGGAGAAACAGTAAATCTTTACACAGATAGCAAATATGCCTTTGGAGTCTTGCACGCCCATGGAGCCTTATGGAAGGAAAGGGGATTATTGAATGCAAAAGGGTGAACGATTAAGTATGGCTCACAAATTTTAGAATTATTGGAGGCAGTTTGGCAGCCAAAACAAGTAGCAGTCATACATGACAAGGGGCATTCTAAGGAAGGCACCGTTTATGCAAATGGGAATTGGACTGCAGATAGGACTGCTAAGGAAGCTACTCCATGATGCTCAGAATTCACAGCCTCCCTAATTCCAATTTCTCCATCTATACCCACTTCCCTATCCTCATATACACCTAAGGACAGGACACGGGCCATGTCAGTTGGAGGCAGAGAAGAGAATGATGGATGATGGAGGCAAACATATTCTACCAAATACACCCCTAAGGATTCTTTTTATCCCAAATACATGCTAAAACACTTTTTTTTTTTTGGGGGGGGGGGGGGGGAATTCCTGGTAGACTTTGTGACATGCTATGCAGTAGGCAAAGGTCTCTATTCTGTTGCCTCCCGAACTGTAGCAGCTTGCCTGATCTGTGCCAGAAATAAAAAGTGGCCAGACACCCACCCCTAGGAGTCCAACTTAAAGGCAACTAACTACCCAGAGGTCGTCTGGGAAAGAGATTCCATTGACTTACCTAGGAAGCATGTAGAATGAGGAAATTACAATCCTTTCTCTAAGAGGAAGATCTGGCAGAAGAAGATCTGCCTGGACTGCCCACTTCCCAGCCAGCCAGTCAGAAAATGGATGAGGAAAAGCTCTAAAACTGGGCAAAACTCAACATGAGGAGGCAGCCTGGGTGACTCCAAGGGAGGGAAAAACAGGTTACAGTTGCAGAATATGGAATATGTAGAACGTGGGATGGGATCATTTACTGAGGGAAATCTTCAAGTCATAGACCAATACAGTCCCTATTTATTTATTTAGTGTATGGCAGAGGTCCCCAACTTTTTGGGCACCAGGGACCAGTGCTGTGGAGAGAAGTTTTTCCGCGGACTGGAGGGGGTGTGGTTTTGTGTGCTGCCTGCATCTCACGGATAGGGCTTGGCTTGTTTGTGCGGACCAGTTGCTGGCATGACGTGGCCCGGTACCGGTTCACAGAATGGAGTTTGGGGACCCTTGGTGTATGGCAAATCGTGCATGAACTAGCAATAAATATTAACATTTCACCTACACATATGAATGCTAAAAAGATCTACAGTATATTCAGATACCAATGGCTAGGCCAGGGGTAGGCAACCTTGGCTCTTTTATGACTCATAGACTTCAACTCCCAGAATTCCTGAGCCAACATAGCTGGCTCAGGAATTCTGGGAGTTGAAGTCCATGAGTCATAAAAGAGCCAAGGTTGCCTACCTTGGTCTAGGCCAGGGGTCAGCAACCTGAAACAGTGAAAGAGCCACTCGGAACTGGTTCCCTCAAAAAAGGAAAAACTGGGAGCCGCAAAATATCAGTGCGCATGTGCGTACATGCACGCCTGCGCAGAACAGGATTTGACTGATTTGAGCCAAGGCGAGATATGCACCTACCATGTATATTTGAATTGATTGGTTGAACTTTTTTATTCCCACTTTTTTTTTTTTTGGCAGAGGACCGGGAGCTGCAGGAGACGGCTGAAAGAGCTGCATGCGGCTCCGGAGCCGCGGGTTGCAGACCTGTGGTCTAGGCCATCTAATCACTGCAGCATTGTTTATATGGGGGAAAAAAATCAGATACCGGACTTGTATATGTGCTCAGTTTACAGTTGATCAGGATTGGATCTACAGGTTGACACAGGAGCCCACAAACACACTGGAGGAAGATACTATGTCCCTTTTGTACAGTGAGTCCCAGCAGATGCCATGTGAGTGCAAATCCTATTCAGGATTGTCCTGGTGTGGTAGTTCAAAGCCTGGCACCTTTTTATGAGGCAATTCATATTGCCATTCTCCAAATAAATTACTTCAGTGAGGGAAATTAGCATTGAGTCCTATCCCGATGTAACAGCAATATATGTGACTCAAGGCTACCTCCTCCTTTCAATTGCCCTCAGGCAATTATAAGGTGGGTTTTTGTATCCACTTAGAAGGAAGGGCAGGAGAGCATCTCCCAAGAAGGAGAGCTCGGAGTATATATGGAGCAGGGCAATGGTCACCCACCTCCCTTCACAGTTCATAGAAACTCAGATCTTCTTGGGTTCCTCCTTCAGGACCAGAGGTGAATACTCAGGGGGTTCTGAGGTACAGTAATCCCCTCCCCAGTTCCCAAAGCACCAGATACCAGTCTCTCAGCCATATTCAACCATCTTCTTCTTCCTCACCGATCTTTTAGCCACATCAGTACTCCAGCCTTCCTCTCTTCTCATGATGACATCCCAGACTGATCTCCCACTTACAAAACCCTCCTGTCCCAAGATATAGAAATGGGAATCAAATCGCTCAGGGCTCCTGGGAAAATCCAGGCCCTCTCCTCCCACTTTCAGATTTCTTCAGTCTTCGGATAGGATTAGCCAAGCGTTCACTGTATCAGGATCCAGAGTTATGTTTTCTTTGGGGTGAAGAAAGGGAAAAAAGAAAGTAAAAGGCAGATGAGAGGATGCTTGAAATTGGCAGTCTAGGGCAGGATAGCCCAGCCTGGCCTCTCTTTTGGTGTTTTGGGGCTACAACTGCCAGAATTCAAGCAAGCATGGCCAGTTCTGAGAGTTGTAGTTTAAATAAGTCAGGTTGCTATCATGTCAGGAAAGAAGTTTGAAGGGACCTTGGAGGTCTTCTAGTCTAACCCCCCTGCTTAAGTAGGAAAGCTATACCATTTCAGACAAATGGTTGTCCAATCTCTTCTTAAAAACCTCCAGTGTTAGAGCAAACATGGCCAAACAAATCCAGTCAGGTTTTTGCTGGCTTTAAAAAGGCTTTGTCGGACCTGCCACAACTTACACCTGTAAAGAGAAACAATCCTTGGTTGCATTTGTTGAGAAAGGTATAGTTTTATTAGAGATCAAGTGTATAGCAGTACTGCAAAGCCAGAACTGAGAATTGCGCGCCAAAATCCCCTAAGTTCAATTTCCCTTAACAGTCTCTCATTTCCAGTCCTATAGTTCAGGCAAGATGTTTTCATAATGGTCCGAGTGTACTTTGGTATGCGGCCCCCTTCTTCCAGCCAGGTGACTCCCCCCAACTTCCAGCCAAGTGATCTTGAGGCAGTCTCAAGGAGATACAGCCCTTACTTTCATGTCCCCAAGCATTCCCCCCTTCAATTCCTCCTCCCCACAGCTCATGGCAGTCTGTCACAGCATAGCAGCAAAGCATAAGCAAATAAAATCTTATGGGAGCTGACAGACTTAGTTAGAATGGTTTGTTAACACAGATCAACTTTCCATCTACATCCTGGGTAAAAATCTGTGAAATAGACAAGGCAGTTGTATAACAACAACCCTAGTAAATACCACTTATTTAATGACAACATCCAGCACTAAGAGATCCAAGAATGTGAACAGAGAGAATTTTTCTTATTCCTGGATTCAGAAGGGGAACAAATTAACTAACATATTATATTGTATTGTATTGTATTGCATTGTACATTATATATAGAGTAGAGTAGAGTAGAGTAGATTAGAAAATAGAATAGAAAATAGAATAGAATAGAATAGAATAGAATAGAATAGAATAGAATAGAATAGAATAAAGGTAAAGGTTCCCCCGCACATGCGTGCTAGTTGTTTCCAACTCTAGGGGCCGGTGCTCATCTCCGTTTCAAAGCCAAAGAGCCAGCGCTTGTCCAAGGACGTCTCCGTGGTCATGTGGCTGGCATGACTAGACGCCAAAGGCGCACGGAACGCTGTTACCTTCCCACCGGAGTGGTCCCTATTTTTCTACTTGCATTTTTACGTGCTTTCGAACTGCTAGGTTGGCAGAAGCTGGGACGAGTAACAGGCGCTCACTCTGTTACGCAGCACTCAGGATTCGACCCGCCAAACTGCCGACCTTCTGACTGACAAGCTCAGCGTCCTAACCCACTGAGCCACCGCGTCCCATTAGAATAGAATAGAACAGAATAATTCTTTATTGGCCAAATGTGATCAGACACACAAGGAACCTGTTTGTGCTACATAGGTTCGTAGTGTACATATAAACAGAAAGTAATACGTAATAAATCATAAAATCATTAACATTTACTGGATCATCATAGTCCTGTATTTTTCTTTTTTGTTACTCTATTATGTTTCTCCTAAAGTTAGTGGCATCAGAGCTTAAAATAGCAAGCAATTGTAATTCTTATAACTCATATTTACCTTACTCTATTTGCAGTCCACTTTCCAGAGTATCTGGGGAAGAAAAGGGAGGGATTCAGCATCTCCTCACTGGAAATGGAGCAACAGAAGGGCCTCCCTACAGAAACCCTGGTTTCCCTTCCTTAGACTCAAATCAGGAAATAAGGAATAAAGAAAGCCACAAGCCAGAATGTCATAGCTGTTTGTTTATGTATATTCCACCAGATATAAATATATTCTACTATATATTCCATATACAGGTAGTCCTCAACTTACAACCAGTATTGAGCCCAGAATTTATGTTGCTATATGAGGAATTTGTTAAGTTAGTTCCCCCCCCCCCATTTTACGACTTTTCTTACCACATTTGTTAAGTGAATCATTGCAGTTATTAAATTAGGAACCCGGTTGTGAAGTGAATCTGGCTTCTCCAATGTTTTTGTTTGTCAGAACGTCACAAAAGATGGTCACAGGACCCCGGGACACTGCAACCATCATAAATATGAGTCAGTTGCCAGGCCTCTGAATTGTGATCGCATGACTTTGGGGTTGCTGCAACGGTCATAAAGTGTGAAAAATGGCCATAAGTCACTTTTTCAGTGCCATTGTTAACTTTGAACGGTCACTAAATGAAGTGTAAGTCGAGGATTACCTGTAATTGGTCAAATATCACTAGCTAATGATTCCCATTTTTAGCAAGCCCATCTTTAATGAGAAAAAGCAGAAAGTTCCTGTTCCCCCTCCTGGTGTCAAGACCGAAGGCCTTTCCCCAGAGAAATGAAGGGGCCTCTTCCACTGATCCTGAAAGGATCCCTCCTTGATCCTTGTGACACTGACCCAGAATCTCTCTTGGATGCTCTGGGATCAAAATGTCACCCAGCGTAAAACCCCGGAGACTGTTTTTTTTACCTCTCAGTTTTTTCATGGCGCTTTTCAGAAGTGCAGTCATTTCACTGTAATCCCAGATTGTCCACTGCCGGTCTACAAGTAAATCCACCGGATTCTCATACATTTTTTTAGCCTGGTACCTGGCAAGACAAAAGAACATTTGTTTATCATCCTTCAATGGAAGCAGCTTTCTAAAACATCAGATGGTGCTTGAGGATTGGCTAGCTACAAGGATCCAGTCTGAGTCGGTCACTGAGACAAAGGTTTATTCTTCCAAACTTTCAGATTCGTGCTGCAGCCCAGTCTCAGAGAACTGCTCTCTCTCTCCAGAATGTGTGCACTGGGCTGTTCTGCCCGTTGTATTTATGTGGTGCTTGACCCGGAACTGCACTCATCCACCCTCATCCAGCCAAGTGAGAGATCTAATAGAGACCACCAAGTATCCGATCTGAGATCCCTACTTTTTAAAATTCTTTGCAAATCCCTTGGACAAAAAAAATGGATTGTATCTTACCAAATCTGAAAATCGCTAAAGAGGATGAGGTAGCTAATCAAATTAGAAGATGGATATAATATTCAAACTGATCTTGATGGATTAAAAGCAATGCAGTGAAATTTAATAGAGACAAATGCAGTTACAAGTAATCCTCATTTTATGACTATTTGTTAGCAGCCAGTTACAACGGCTCTCAAAAAAGTGATTTTCGGACGACATCTGTCACAGTGCCCCTGTAATCACAATTCAGGTGCTTCGCAACGGGCATGTATTTACAATAGATGCAGCATCCCAGGGTTACATGATTGCCATTTCCGATTCTGCCCAGCTGGCTTCCAACAAGCAAAGTCCGTGGGAGAATCTGGATTCTCTTAACAACCGTGTAACTGGCTTAAACAACCACATGATTTACCTAACAAATGTGGCAAAAACGAGTGTATAGTTGGGTGCTGCCCCATGATCACTCATTTAACGGCCTCATTGTTGTCATAAGTCGAGGATTACCTAGTTGCAAGAGAAGCCAAATGCAAACTGAGGATGAATAGGAGTTACCGTGTGATCTACCAGAAAAATGTACATGAACAGAGGCAAAGTTTCCAAATCAGGATTTGTGCTACTTCCACTTTTTTCTACGCTGAAGGGTTGAGTTTTGTGTATTATTAAATATTAAATATTAAAAAGTATTGTAGAAGGGGCTGGAAAGAGAAGAGCAAAAAGATGCCTAAAAACAGGTCCTTGAAGAGATACTGAAAGTAAATGTTTAGTCTTGAGCAGAGAAAATTCACAGAGGACATTAATTGTGTAATCAGCAACTAGGATTCAAAAAACTTCCTTACAGAAAATATTTTTTCACTGAAAATGAGACAGATAGAACAATGTTGAATGATTTTGTTAATGAAAATGAGTGATAAATCCTGGGGACAAATAATTCAGTATCAAAAAGGTTTTTTAAATATTACTATAAAGATAAAGGTAAAGGTTCCCCCGCATATGTGTGCTAGTCGTTTCCGACTCTAGGGGCCGGTGCTCATCTCTGTTTCAAAGCCGAAGAGACAGCGCTTGTCCGAGGACATCTCCGTGGTCATGTGGCCAGCATGACTAGACGCCAAAGGCGCACGGAACGCTGTTACCTTCCCACCGTAGTGGTCCCTATTTTTCTACTTGCATTTTTACGTGCTTTCAAACTGCTAGGTTGGCAGAAGCTGGGATGAGTAACAGGCACTCACTCTGTTACGCGGCACTTGGTATTCGACCCGCCAAACTGCTGACCTGCTGATCGACAAGCTCAGCGTCCTAACCCACTGAGTCACCGCGTCCCTTAAATATTACTATAGTAAACTATAATTGGATCATTAAATAGACAATGTGATAGAAAATGAAGAAGCTAAAGTGCTTTGGGACCTTAGAATTCAAAGGCAACCATTTGCTGCTGCATAACACCCCAGACTTAACAATTATTGATAAGAAAGACAAAAAAGTCTGGATAGTGGACATGGCATTATCTGGAGACAGTGGAATAAAAGAGAAAGAACTGGAGAAAATAACAAAACACAAAGACTTGTAAAGAGAAGTAGAATGACTGTGGCAAAAGAAAACAAAGGTAGTACCAATAGTAAGAAATGCCTTGGGTGTAATCCCAAAACATCTGGAGCACCACTGGAACACCATCGGCATTGGCAAAACCACTATCAGACAATTGCAAAAGGCAGCTTTACTTGGAATAGCTTACATCCTACAATGATACCTTTAATACCGTCAAACAACTGTCTATACTTCAAAAGGACTCAATAGCTGGATAAAAATACCAAATTCAGTCTAAACATTTGGTTAACAGTGCAATGAACCATAATTCACCATTCAAATATTGCTAATTATATTGTACAGTATTGGGGTTGTCTGAAGAAATATTTACGAAGCTCTGAAATACAGTACATTATCTTTAAATTAAAAGACTGTTAAATTCGAACAGAAGCTTCCAAAATAGCAAAACTGCTGGAGGAACCGCAGATTTCTGAGACTGTAAAGAAGGGGGTGGATTCACTTACTTCTTCAAAATGCGTCTAATGTCCTAAAAAAAAAGAGACAAAACAGTGAAAGGAACCATTTCCTATGCAGAGAGTTAAATTCACAAAAGAAATGTGTGAAGCCTCTGGACAACCAGACACTAACACATATATAAAAACTACTTCCATTTTAAAAAAAAATCCCATTGCTCTTTTTTCCCTAGCCATCCACCTCTTTTAGAGAGGTATTATTTTTATTTCCTTGTCTTACAAAAATTATACCCCGGTTGAATCCAACACAAGTATACAGATTATGATATATACTGCATATAAATAAATAAATAAAACAAAGACAATGTGAAAAATAAAATAGTGCATTAAAAGAGTGCCAAAATGTCTTACATTCCAGAATCCAAGCACTTTGGAAAATCTAAGTGGTTATGAATTTGCAGAAGGCCATCGGTGTTGGGGTTCTCCTTGCCCTGGAGATTAAGGGGAGGAGACCCTAAAAGAACACCCACCACCACGTCCCCTCACGAGCAGGCATTCTTAAAATTGTGAAGAATATATACAAGTGACCTGAACTTTGAATTCTTGCTTTTCGTGTGGCTTGCTTTTTCTGAATTATACTATATATCCCTAATATTAGCAACTATACAAGGTCCTCGACTTTCAACAGTTCATTTAGTGACCATTTGAAATTACAGCACCACTAAAAAAAATGACTTATGATCATTTTTCACACTTAAGATTGTTGCAGCATGGTCACATGATCAAAATTCAGCTGCTTAGCAACTGATTCATATTTATGACAATTGCTCCATCACTGAAGGCTTCCAATAATAGGTTGGACAATTTCTTCAGGATGGTATAAATCTTTTTTCTGCTGAAGTTGAATTACGCAGAATTTTCTGTCTAACAAAAGCAGGATCTTTTAAATATTTACTGAAAAGGATAGCATCAGCTGTCCTTGCTTGTGTGTGATATTAAGTCACTGATAGGTTGATAACCTGGGGGTCAGCAAGCCTTTGCATTGTTCTCCCAACAACATACCACCAGCTGAATACACAAGAGTGGAAGCCCTTGTTTTGCTTTGACGATCCAGCCCTATTTCAAAACCAGCTTTTAATCTATTTCTCCCTATTCAAGGTGACTGCACTGCAAACTGACAATAATTGAGCAAGAGTGATCACCCCACAAAGAAATCTATAAACACTTCTGAATTCTGGGAGTTGAAGTCCTTGGGAGTTGTCAAGGTTGAGAAACACTGCTACAAATGGTAGATTCAATATGATCTTCAGTGACCTCTTAAAACCTGATTTTGGAGGGCATCGTGGCAGTAAAAGAGCTCTGTTCTTAATCATTTAAAATCCAAGTGCAGGGGAGATTTTCAAAGTAATAAAGGCAGGATAAAAATCTAATAAATAAAATGGGACTGAAGTGTGTAATGAGCCAGAGGGACTTGCAGACTCAAATGTTTCTGGCCAAAGGAGGAAAGTTCACCATTAGTTCTGTTAATTCTATTAGTACCAATAGTAACAGGTGCCATTGTAACTTTGAACGTTCACTAAACGAATTGTTGCAAGTCGAGGCCTATCTGTACTTGGAACAGCTTATGTCCTGCAAACGATACCTTTAACATTATCAAACAACATCTGCCTATCCCAGGTCCTTGGGAAGAACTTGATAAATGAATAAAAATGCCAAATCCAGTCTAAACATCTACAGTAGCTGACTGAATGACCAACCATAGTAATATTAAATGTGTTCCGCCTGACTCGGAACAACCCTAGTGGCTCACAACAATCAAATAAATAAATTACAACATCCTTGTGTTTCCCCTAAATCCCTCCAGCCAAAGGCTCTATAAAGACTCCTGCCTTGGGCAAAGCATTGGACTAGAAGACCTCCAAGGTCCCTTCCAGCCCTGTGAGTCTATGATCTCCACTTCCTGCCTGACCTGTAAGAGTTTGCTGGCTGGCTGCTGCTGCTTCTCTTCTATCTCCTGGATGAGATCGTCAAGAGAGCACAGTTCCTCCATGTGCTTGGCCAAACCTTCCTCTTTTATTGTCATAATCTCCTTCTCCGTCTCTTCCATTCTAGCCAACAGAAGCTTCTCCTGTCCTTCTAACCAGAGTTGTAGTTCTCTGAATTCAGCCACTACATTTTTTTTCTCTTTTTCGATGAGCTCCTAGAACAAGAAGACAGAAACAGCAAAAGGCATATTTTTATTTTATTTTAATTATATTTATTTTAATTTTAATAAATAGATTCCCTGAAGAATCCAGAAGTGAAGTGGTAGAATTTCCTAGGGAGAAAAAAAAAACCTTTTAACATTAACAAGGGCAGGGGGAAAGATTTTTTTTTTAAAAAAAAAAAGGCTGCAGTTTAAATGATCTCTCATGAAAATTTTCTTTGGGAGATCTGGGATTCCAAAAAAGTAGTCAGAAAAATGTTTGAGTTCACATTTTTTTCAGTAAGATGAAATATGGTTTGCATTAATTATGCAAACCAAACCCATTTTGTAAAACATGGCTCATAGGTGCCTTAACATAACTGTGACTCATTCAGCCAATGGTGACAACCGAAAGATACAATCCCCAGGTTACGAACAAGTTCTGTGCCCTAACACAGTCTTTAACTTGAATTTTATTTAAGTCAGAACTTGTACTTACTGTCTATTATTAAATAATAGGCTGCCTATTATTAAAGATGGCAGACTGTGTTCTTTTTCCCATTAGTTGAGAAGCTCCTCACCGTTGGATCAATACTTACAAGCATCTCCTGCACTCTTTGCTCTGTGTCCGTTTTGTATGTAGCTATTTTTTCTTTCTTCTTCTTCTGAGCCTTCAGGCAATCCCCAACCTTGATCTGAGGAGAAAATACAAGTTTTGAGTTTCTTTTCCGTAAAGAGTTACATCTGAGGGTACACCAAGTTACAAGATATATACATGCCAGTTACCAAGCATCCAAATTTTTATGTGACAAATGGTGGGACACTACTGCCTAGCAACAAGAGAAGGACTGAAGTGACATGATAGTAGTATTTCAGTATTTGAGGGGCTGCCAGAAAGAAGAGGTGGTCAACTTATTTTCCAATAAGCAGGACAAGAAACTCTGGATGGAAACTGACCAAAGAGAGAAGCAACCTGGAATTAAGGAGAAACTTCCTAACAGTGAGAAAAATTAACCAGTGGAACAGCTTTGCCTCCAGAAGTTGTGGGTGCTTCATCACTGGAGGTTTTAAATGTCTGAAATGGTATAGGGCAGGGGAGTGAAACTGCTGGCCCACGGGCCTGATGCAAAAGAGCAAAAACGCGCCCACCCCATTGCCGGCAATGGCAAAAGGGTCACGATACGTCTTGACACATCAGGTGCTGTTGTGAGTTGGACAGCCCTGGTATAAGGCCTCCTGCTTGAGCCTTCCCTTCCACTGAATAAGAAAGTTACAAGAAAGTTTAGAAGCTAAGGAACGTAGACATAAAGTATGGTAACCTCTAGATTGTAATAATAAAATACACAGTCCTTTTGATAAGAAAGCTCATTAGCATAAATATAAATATGCAATGTATTAAGAATGAAGGTAAAGTAGAATACAATCCAAAGTTGTTGTTGTTGTTCTTAGTTGTGAAGTCGGGTCCGAACCGTCACGACCCCATGGACAACTTTCTTCCAGGCATTCCTGTCCTGTACCATCTTCTGAGTCCATTTAAGCTCACGCCTACTGCTTCAGTGACTCCATCCAGCCCCCTCATTCTCAGTCGTCCCCTTCTTCTCTTGCCCTCAATCTTTCCCAGCATGAGGCTCTTCTCCAGTGAGTCCTTCCTTCTCATTAGGTGGCCCAAGTATTGGAGTTTTAGCTTCAGGATCTGGCCTTCTAAAGAGCAGTCAGGGTTGATCTCCTCTAGACTGACCGGTTTGATCGCCTTGCAGTCCAAGGGACTCACAGGAGTCAATGAGCCAATGAGTGATTTTTAGGGCCTTATCATAATTGTATAAAATTTGTATGTGTGTATGGTTGGGGTGGGTGGCGGTGGCTCAGTGGGTTAAGACGCTGAGCTTGTCGATCATAAGGTCGGCAGTTTGGCAGGTCAAATCCCGAGTGCCGCGTAGCAGAGTGAGCGCCTGTTACTCGTCCCAGCTTCTGCCCACCTAGCAGTTCGAAAGCACGTAAAAATGCAAGTAGAAAAATAGGGACCACTACGGTGGGAAGGGCTTTATGGAATCAGTTGCCGGTTGAGCTCCGGATGGCACCTGACCTCCGCTCCTTCCGACGCGATCTGAAGACCTACTTATTCGAACAAGCCGGCCTGGCCTGATGGGGGATGGGTTAGGGTTTTTATTGTGGGTTTTATCTTATTTTATTGTTTTAGGGGCATCTTGTTTAATTCTCTTTTAATTTTTGTAGTACTGTTTTTTAACATGTATTGCCCTGTTCACCGCCCTGAGTCCTTCGGGAGAAGGGCGGTATATAAATAAAATTAATAATAATAATAATAATAATAACAGCGTTCCGTGCGCCTTTGGCGTCTAGTCATGCCGGCCACATGACCACGGAGACGTCCTCGGACAAGCGCTGGATCTTCGGCTTTGAAACGGAGATGAGCACCGTCCCCTAGAGTCGGAAACGACTAGCACGCATGTGCGGGGGAACCTTTACCTTTACCTTTATGGTTGGGGTCTTGGCTCCTTTAGCCGCTGAGACCCTTCATACTTCAAGAAAAGTTCCTGAACAGCCTCTCCTGTCTGGTTCTCATCGGCATCTGCCCCAGGCTAACCCCACTTTGCTAACAGCAGAGGAAGCAAGCAAACTGATATAAGGATTGCCAGAAAGGTCAAGGATCTGAATGGCGGATTCCTACCTGGTACTCCTGGAAAGCCTCCTCCGCCGGGATCACCCAGTGGCCCATGTGCTCTTTGGATCGGTCGCAGACCAAGCAGATGAGCGTCTCGTGGTCCTTGCAAAAGAGCTTGAGGGGCTCCCGGTGCTTCGGGCAGAAGCTCCCTCCTTCCTCGCCCAAAGGACCTTCGCATCGCCTGGCCACTTCCACCAGCCGCGCCAGCTGCCTGTTGGCGAGGACGTTGCGGGGCCCGAAGGTCTGTCTGCACTGGGGGCAGGAAGCCTCCGATTCCGACGTCCCCCAACTGCGGGTCAGGCAGCCCCGGCAGAAGTTGTGGCCGCACTCCGGGATGAGCACGGGGTCCTGGAAATACTCCAGGCAGATGGAGCAGGTGGCTTCTTCCAGCAAATCCTGCATGGACGCTGCGGCCGCCATCGCCGTCTCCTCCGCCGGGACCAGGAAAGAGAAAATTTAAGTTTCGCGCCTTTCCCTGCGAAACAGGTGACCGCCTTTGGGAAACCGGGAATAATTGTTGTGGCTGTTGCGGTCAGCTTCGCTGGCTTCTTAAAGGAAAAACAGAGTATTTTGAAAAGAACCAATTGAGGAGAAGCAAATATTCACGGGACGGACCTCCGATCAATGATTATTGGCCCAATCAGCTGGTCAAAGGGAGGAAATTTTTTAAAAAAAAACTGGGGAGAAGCCATCCTGCATGGGACGGATCCCAAATCAATTGGTCCCAGTGTGGGAAGGGTCTATAAATTTGTATAAAGTGTATTAGAACTGTTTTATAAGAAATCACATATTGAGTAATCTAAGCTCTAAGAAAGTTACTAATGGCTGACAGGAGCCTCGGGAGAGGGAAGCGGGGGTGGGGGAAAGCCGACAATTCATAATAGAAAACCTTTAAATTCACAAGCAAACATGAGAATTAAATACTTTTAAATTATAAAAATTATAAAGAAAAAGATTTAATCATCACTTGATTTAATCAGTATTTTTTTTTCCAGGTTAATAAGAATGTTAAAATATAAACAAGGAAAACCAATTAAGAAACTAATTTAGAATATTATAAATGTTGCTAGAATGTTTCATATTTTAGAGTCTACTATCCATGGGCTTTGACTTGGAAATACAAGTAGTCCTCGATTTACAACAGTTCACTTAGTGACCATTCAAAGTTACAATGGCACTGAAAAAAGTGATTTATGACCACTTTTCACACTTATGACCGTTGCAGCATCCCCATGGTCACGTGATTTACATTTGGATGCCTGATGGCTGATGCTGGTTGCCATGTCCCAGGGTCATGTGATCCTCTTTTGTAACCTTCTGACAAGCAAAGTCAATGGGGAAGCCAGATTCACTTACCGTAACAACCGTGTTACTAATTTAGCAACTGCAGTGATTTGCTTAACAAATGTGGCAAGAAAGGTCGTAAAATGAGGCAAAATTCAATAAATTTCTCACTTAGCAAGATAAATTTTGGGCTCAATTATAATTGTAAGTTGAAGAGTACCTATACAAGTTCCTCCTGTTCAAGTAGCACTGATGTTTGCTTGTTTTTCTTTTCACCCCTGAAATATGAATCAGATTTTCCTTCCCACACCAGCATCCTATTAAAGAGGGAAAAAGCTTTAAAAAATCTGGGGAGAAGCAAACATTCTTTGGAGGCCCCCTCTGATCAATTATTGATCCATGTATCCTGCTAAAGGGAAAGATATTGAAAAAACCTGGAGGGAAAGAAACATCCATGGGACAGATTCCCTGATTAATTATTACTGATACAACCAGCTTGTTAAAGGGGAAAATGCTTTTAAAAAACTGGGAAGAAGGAAACATTTATGAGAAGGGATGGAGTACACCTGGAATGAAACAGACTGGGAGAAACCCTAGATAAAAGCCCAAATCCACTGCTGCAATTGATAGGATGTGTCAGCGAGAAAGGAGAATGTAGAAATTATAATCCTTTCTCTAAGATGAATATCTGGCAGAGGAATATCTGCTTGGACTGCCCACTTCCCAGCCAGCCAGTCAGAAAATGGATGAGGAAAAGCTCTAAAACTGGGCAAAACTCAACATGAGGAGGCAGCCTGGGTGACTCCAAGGGAGGGAGAAACAGAAGTTTACAGTTGCAGAATATGGAATATGTAGAATGTGGAATAGGGACGCGGTGGCTCAGTGGGTTAGGACACTGAGCTTGTCGATCAGAAGGTCGGCAGTTTGGTGGGTCGAATCCCGAGTGCCGCGTAACAGAGTGAGCGCCTGTTACTCGTCCCAGCTTCTGCCAACCTAGCAGTTCGAAAGCACGTAAAAATACAAGTAGAAAAATAGGGAACACTCCGGTGGGAAGCTAACAGCGTTCTGTGCGCCGTTGGCGTCTAGTCATGCCAGTCACGTGACCACAGAGACGTCCTCGGACAAGCGCTGGCTCTTCGGCTTTGAAACAGAGATGAGCACCGGCCCCTAGAGTCGGAAACGACTAGCACCCATGTGCGGGGGAACCTTTACCTTTACCTTTACCTAGAATGTGGGATGGGATCATTTACTGAGGGAAATCTTCAAGTCATAGACCAATATGGAATATGTAGAATGTGGGATGGGATCATTTACTGAGGGAAATCTTCAAGTCATAGACCAATTTAGTGTATGGCAGAGGCACCTGAGACCGGTTCCGTGGAGAGAAGTTTTTCCGCAGACTGGAGGGGGTGTGGTTTTGTGTGCTGCCTGCATCTCGTGGATGGGGCTTGGCTTGTTTGTGCGGACCAGTTGCTGGCATGACGTGGCCCAGTACCGGTCCACAGAACGGGGTTTGAGGATCCTTGGTGTATGGTATATCATGCATGAACTAGCAATAAATATTAACATTTCGCCTACACATATGAATGTTAAAAAGATCCACAGCCAAGCATTCGCAGTATCAGGATCCAGAGTTATGTTTTCTTTGGGGTGAAGAAAGGGAAAAAAGAAAGTAAAAGGCAGATGAGAGCATGCTTGAAATTGGCAGTCTAGGGCAAGATAGCCCAGCCTGGCCTCTCTTTTGGTGTTTTGGGGCTACAACTGCCAGAATTCAAGCACGCATGGCCAGTTCTGAGAGTTGTAGTTTAAATAAGTCTGGATGCTATCATGTCAGGAAAGAAGTTTGAAGGGACCTTGGAGGTCTTCTAGTCCAACCCCCCTGCTTAAATAGGAAAACCTATACCATTTCAGACAAATGGTTGTCCAATCTCTTCTTAAAAACCTCCAGTGTTAGAGCAAACATGGCCAAACAAATCCAGTCAGGGTTTTGCTGGCTTTAAAAAGGCTTTGTCAGACCTGCCACAACTTACACCTGTAAAGAGAAACAATCCTTGATTCCATTTGTTGAGAAAGGTATAGTTTTATTAGAGATCAAGTGTATAGCAGTACTGCAAAGCCAGAACTGAGAATTGCGCACCAAAATCCCCTAAGTTCAATTTCCCTTAACAGTCTCTCATTGCCCAGTCCTATAGTTCAGACAAGATGTTTTCATAATGGTCCGAGTGTACTTTGGTATGCGGCCCCCTTCTTCCAGCCAGGTGACCCCCCCCCCCACTTCCAGCCAAGTGATCTTGAGGCAGTCTCGTGACCTTACTTTCATCTCCCCAAGCATTCCCCCCCCTTCAATTCCCCCTCCCCACAATTCATGGCAGTCTGCCACTGCATAGCAGCAAAGCATAAGCAAATAAAATCTTATGGGAACTGATAGGCTTAGTTAGAATGGTTTGTTAATACAGATCAACTTGCCATCTACATCATGGGTAAAAATCTGTGAAATACTCACACTCACACACTCAGACACACACACCTACACACACACACACAGAGAGAGAGATTTTAATATTGTAAGCTACCCAGCGTCACTTCACAGCAAGATAGGCAGCAAACAAATTAAATTTATTTAAATAAATAGGTTCTTCATCGTATTTTATTTATGTCTTTTAGCTTTGTATAGTTGCTAGAGACAGTCACTAAGCAAGGAGTACCTGTAATTTGAGATCTGGAAGCCATGAGTTCAGTCAACCAGTTTGCCACTGAATGACTGCAATATTTTGTCTAACCCAAGGGCTTTTCAATGGAAATTAAATATGATGCAGAAAAGCCAGCACTGACTTTATTACCATGCCTGGCATTATAGCAAAGGTCTTAGTCAAGAGCAGACAGCCTCTGCAAAGATTAGGGCATCCATTTTGTCCCTTAAAAAGTATCCACCAAACTCCAATGGGTGAGTCATATGTGTTAAATAACAGAGGTATTACAGAACTACAATTTTGTATCCCTGGTTATGAGTAATCGATACCAACCCCCTGTGGAGGAAACATAAAGCTCCTTCAGAAGGCTCAGACTAGTTCATGTTTAACCATTTTAGAAAATGGTGACATTTGTGTGTTTTTTTCCAGGGGCGGCTGGTATTTTGAGGCTTTCTCTTTCAGGTGAAATTTCTGGTGTTTCACTATGTGTGACCGGTGAGTGAAGCACTTCCCGCACTCCAGGCATTTGTAAGGCTTCTCTCCCGTGTGGACTCTCTTATGAGCCAAGACATTGGATCGGTCTGAAAAGCGTTTCCCACATTCGGAACACATGTAGGGCTTCTCTCCCGTGTGAACCCTTTTGTGTCTGGCAAGGGAGGAGCTGTCCGCAAAACATTTCCCACACTCCGAGCACAGGTAAGGCTTCTCTCCCGTGTGGATGCGCTGATGTTTAACCAGGCCTGAGCGCTGGGCAAAGAACTTCCCACACTCCAAGCAGGTGTAGGGTTTCTCGGCTGTGTGGATGCGGCAATGCTTCACGAGAGACGAGGGTCGAGGAAAGCATTTGCCGCACTCCAGGCACTCGTAGGGTTGTTCTCCCGTGTGGACCATCCAGTGACTCACGAGGGTCGAGTGCTGGTCAAAACATTCCCCACACTCGGAGCATTTGAATGGATTCATCCCTCTGTGAATCCTCTGGTGAGCCACCACATGGGACCTGTCCGCAAAGCACTTCCCACACTGGAGGCACTTGTAGGGTTTCTTGCCAGTATGAGCTCTCTGGTGCCTCACAAAGGCCGGGTGGTCGGCAAAACGTTCTCCACACTGCAAACATTTGTGTTGTTTTTCTTGGAGGTGGACCTTCTGGTGGCTCAAAAGGCCCAACTCATGGGCAAAACACTTCTGGCATTCCAGACACACATGGTGGTGGTCCCCATTGGCAACCTGGTCTTGATAGTGCTTAACAAGAACAGAGGACCATGGGAAATGTTCCCTGCAGTCTAGGCACTCATAGGCCTCTTCTCCTGGGTGAATCCTCCAGTGGTCCATGCAGGTAGAAGATTGTTGAGCCTGTCCACCACATTCCACGCATTCATAAGGTCTCTCTGCCATGGGTATTCCCTGCGGCGTTGCAGGGCCTGACCAGCTAGTGAAAGAGTTCCCACAGTTCTCACACAGGAAGGACTCCTTTTCCACAAGGTTTTTCTGGTGCGACTCATTGTAGTATTTGTCATGCAGCGAAGAACACAAACTGTTGTCCCCAGAATCATCTGATGGAATAAAAGACAAATATGGATAGTCCTCAACTGACAAACACAAGTGAGCAACAAAATTTCTGTTGCTAAGCAAGACAGTTAAATGAGTTTTGCCCCAATTATGACAGTTGTTATGTTAGTAACATGGTTGTTAAGTGAATCTGGCTTCCCCATTGACTGCTCATCAGAAGGTGGTAAAATCACATGACCCCCGGGACACTGAAACTGTTATAAATACATGCCAGTTGCCAAGCAACTGAATTTTGATTACATGACGATGGGGATGCTGTAACTGTCATAAGGGTGGAAAATGGCCGTAGGTCACTTTTTCCATTGCTGCTGTCACTCTGTCATTAAACGAATGGTTATAAGTCAAGGACAACCTGTACAATGGTCATTGCTAGGCTTAGAATAATTTAGGAAAGCCATCAATAACATAAGAAAATATTATAGTCTAGCTTAGTATTCTTGAAAGGTCGATGGACTTCAACTCCCAGAATTCCCCAGCTAGTTTGAGAATTCTGGGAGTTGAAGTCCACACATCCTAAAGAGGCCAAGGTTGAAAAACACTGCCATAAACTGACATTGCTCTTGGTAGAATCTCTGCAAATATACACAGCAAAAAAATACCTCACTGCAAATAAAGTCTTATTTGATCATTTTCAAAGGCAAAATTAACTTCACCTTTGAACAGATGCTACTGAATCAAAAGACAAATAGCTTTAGCCAAGCCTGTGTTGGTTTTGTCGATGTTGCATGACGAGATGTAAAAGCCTGCCAGTTAGTGCAGCCAGAATACTTCAATATATACTGTATATTTTCAATATATATATTTTATATACTGCATTTAAATCCTATCCTATCATATATGTAAGCTGCCCAAGGTTGCATTTCTGAGGTGGAAGGTCATATGAACATATTGAAATCAACAAGTAATAATTATGGCCCATGCTTCCATTTAAAAAACACTTTTAAAAGTTCTTTTAAATTGAAGCATGGGACATAATTATTAGTTATTGATTTAAATGTGTTCATATGACCTTCCATCTCAGAAAACACTTTTTAAAGTGTTTTTTCTCCATTGTTGCAAAATAACTATTTGTGTCCTTAAAGTAAAAGGTCAAGGAATCTCCAACTCCACACACAAAAAAACCCCTCAGTGTCAAGGTTCGAACCCAACCAAGCAAACACCTTCGAAACATTCCAATCTCTTAATGCAAAACTTTACTGAGTACATCATTTTGGCACATATGAAAGCAAAACCAGCTCTGGCAAAATCTCACCCAAACCCTATATAGTGAAAGCATAGAATTCTCTCTCCTCCCTCTGGAACAGGTCACGATGCCCAATTAAATGCAGCAATATTGTTATGAGAAAGTATCTCTGGGTCTGGCCAGACACCTGGTGAATGTCCTTGGTTCCCATGGTCTGCTTCCTTAATCTTTGAAGTCTGCATTCCAATCTGATTCCCTCCCCACTGAGTTCATTGGCAAGCTGAGAAGCAATAACCATTGCAGCAGGGGGGGAAAAGTGCTTCGAAACTTGACACTCAGTTCACAAGTGACAAGTTGCATTTCAGAAATTTGTTGGAGAGAATATATTTATTATATTTTTATCCCGCCCTTATTACTTTATAAGTAACTCAAGGTGACCAATATACTTAATACTCCTTCCTCCACCTATTTTCCACAACAACAACAACCCCTGGGTAAGACTAAGAGAATAGTAACTAGCCCAATGTTATTATAGGGCTTTTTTTTTTTTTTGTCACAGAACGCTCAGAACGGAGTTCCGGCACCTTTTTTGGATGGAACCTTGTAAGGTAGGCAAGGCGGGTTGAATGACATGTGTGAGTTCCGGCACCTTTTTTTTTTTTTTTACAAAAAAAGCCCAGCATCTTAACCACTAGATTAAAAATTGTCTAATTACCAAACTTTTACCTGCACTGGTGTTAATTATCTCTGTATCATCCAGTTTGGCGGTTTCTGGCAGCCACGGCTCTTCCCCACGTTCTATCTGAGAGATAAGGGCAGGCTTGAGGGCTAGAAAACCTGAAGGTGAGTAGATACAGAAGAATGTGATCAGCATAGTAATGGTCAGTTTTGAAGCCCAGGAGCAGGCGTGCCTGGCTAGCATAGTTCAAAAGGTGAAGATGGTGATGGCTAAAAAGCAGGTGGAGCTTCAATCACACCGTTGTGGCTGCCATCTTGACCACACCCTGAAGCCACTCCATGCAGAGCAAAACACGGCAATATGAAAACATACAACCTCAATCTAAATCGTAGCACAAATAGCAAAAAGGTTTGCCATAATTACAATCCTATCACTGGTTTCCTAGGAAGTCGCTGAAATGCGTTTGAATTAGAAGTGCAACAGGCCTTGCAACCAAACAACATTATCCGAACTGAAGAGAGGAGACTGATAAAATAGTAAGGATGCTCCACCTTTGCCCGATCCTTTCTTCCTTCCCTAGGTCCTTTGAATAATAATAAACCTTTATTGTCAAAGTACAACATGTGTACATTGAGATTAGCTGAGCCTCCCCCCCCCCCTGCTCTCTCCCCCCAACACACAGTGACAACAAACCCTCCATCCTACCACACCTTTTCGGACTTGCCTCTCTCAAACTGTAATGAAACAATGCAGGTAAGTCCTCAGCTTATGACCACAATTGGGACTGGAACTTCAGTCATAAGCTGTGGTACGTTGACGCACCCCTATGCCCAGATGCAATTTTTCTATCTTTTTTTTTTTTACAGAGGTTGTAAGTGAATCATGCAGTCGTTAAGTGACTCCATCCTCCCAAATGGGCTTTTTTTTTTTGACAGAAACTTGAGGGGGTGGGGAACACCAAAAGCAGAAACATTACAAATCATGGTTACATGTCCACAGGACATGACAAATAGTCCTAAATGCAAAGCTGGTTGCCAAATGTCCTAAATGTGGTCATGTGAAACATTGATGTTTTTCCCATGAACATGAAGAGCTCTGCATTAAGTGGTACCATTTGTACAGTAAAAGTTAAATAAGCAAAATCAAGGACTAAAGTGAATTTTTGGAAAATAAGTCTTAAGGGCAACTTTCTGAAATGTAGAGTAGAGTAGAGTAGAGTAGAGTAGAGTAGCAGAGTTGGAAGGGATCTTGGAGGTCTTCTAATCCCCTGCTCAGGCACGAAACCCTACATCAGGGGTAGGCAACCTTGGCTCTTTTTTGGCTGACTCAGGAATTCAGGGAGTTGAAGTCAACAACAACAACTTTATTGATTAGCCCTTGGGCCATATCAAAGTACAAAGTTCCAGCAACAAACCGTCACCAAAACTTGATAAAAGCAATCCAAAATGGAATTTGATAAAATACAATTTAAAATGGAATTAAAATACAATTTAAGTTGAAATAGTAATAAAATACAAATTTAAGATATAGATAAAATATGATAACATTTTATTTCGGAGTTGCCCTTACAATCTACCCCAATCAGTCCCACATATGCAGTCCCACATATGCAGATCTTAACCGGATCATTTTGTTTAAATACTGTGCTACGTTTTCAAGTTCTGACCAGACATAAGATAAGTTATTTTGATATGGGGATCCCAATGGATCATTCGTTTGGTATATAGACCAAGATACCTGTCTCTCACCCTCTTATACAGACAACAGTCAAATAGAATGTGAGCCAGGTCCTCTACCTCTGCCGCTCCGCAAATGCAGAGACGCTCATTGTACGGTATAGCATGAAATCTCCCATATCTGACCATTGTATCAAGCTGTTCGAATCTCGGTCTCGTAAATATCTCCCTAAGATGTTTTGGGAGTTGTAACTTCAAATAACTGTCCACTTGAAAAGTACATTTGTATTTACTCAGCCATTTCAAGTTACCCACCTTACTAAGGATAGCTATATCAGTTTGTGCTTCTATATCCTTAATTCTTTGGGCAACTCTTTTTTTAGATTGTTCTCCTGTTACGCAAGAAACAGGAAGGCCACAGCTTCTTACAAAATTTGTTAGTTTGGTGATCCAGGAGATTTGTGATTGCAGTTTTATTTGCTCTAGTAGGCATAATTTGGGGAGTCTATCAGTCTCCATTTCATTAACTTTGCACCAGTAGTTATAAGCTCTAATTTTAGATAATGCCTGAATTCTATGAATTCCCAGGGAGTTGAAGTCCACAAGTCATAAAAGAGCCAAAGTTGCCTACCCCTGCCCTATACCATTTCACGCAAACAGTTGTCCGATCTCTTCTTAAAAATTTCCAGTGTTGAAGCAGTCACAACTTCTGGAGGCAAATGGTTCCACTGATTAATTGTTCTAACTGTCAGGAAATTTCTTCTTAGTTCTAGATTGCTTCTCTCCTTGATTAATGTATAATCAAGGAAGTGTGATCACTGTAAATAAAGTGGTTCAAACCTTTTTTTGCAACCTCCTAGAAGTTTAGTGAAGAATTCCCTTGTGGTTGTTTTCATATCCTATTGGACAGAAAGCATTCTACAATCCCACTATTTCTGTGTCTAATTGGCCATAGAGGATACATATCGGCTTTTCATCTAGCCCCTTACCCAGTGAGGCCACAATCACATAATTTTCCACCATGACATTTTCATACAAGGTTCTCTGTTTTGGATCCAGCAGAGCCCCCTGGTCCTCTGTGAAATACACAGCCACATCTTCAAAGGTCACTGAATTCTGTAAGAAAAATAACATTTACGGATACGTATGTGGGCATAAGCAGCAAGCTAGCTGATTTAATTACCTTTTAAATTTTATTTATTACATTTATATGGCTGGACAGCTAACCAGTGGAACTCAGGTGCAATTAAAATATTCTCATGATAATTGGTAGAAAGCAAACTGATCCACCAGTCAGGACCTTATCCACATAGGTGTATCTTTAAGTTATAAGCAGTTTACCCTTTCAAAAATTCAAACTGCAGGTTACGTGCTCCATACCACACTTACAGCCTGGCATAACATTTGATAGGGGCAAAGATTGGGTTTTCTCACTGCAAACTCTGGCCTGTAGGCCAAATAGGATGTAAAGACTACAAAAAATTACAGATAAACAAATTGGCACTTAGGCATTAAAGGCTAGCTGTGGTTACTAAATTCTGCAATTCTGGAAGTGAGATCCTGCAGAACTACTTAATTCATTATCCATTCCCACTGTACTAAACTAGACGTTTCAGGGAAGTTTTCAAGTGAGATTTGAGCATTTTCCATTTATGTTCCTCAACATGATTGTCAATAAATTTAAAACAGAAACAGAAAAACAGGACAGAAATCTCATTTATGGAGCTACTGAAAAACAGTAAACCTATATGAAATGTTGTACTAACTGGAGGTCAGAAATCTTTCCAAGCTCCTTTAAATAGCTCAGCGGTATTGCAATAGATCCAAATCTATCTCTTATCCAGTCCTGATTTAATGTATGTTGCAGATTCTGTGAGTGTTTCTCAGCCTCAGCAACTTTAAGATGTGTGGACTTCAATTCCCAGAATTCCCCAGTCAGCATGCTGGCTGAAAAATTCTGGGAGTTGAAGTGAGTGTTGAGAAACACTGCTCTAATAGGCTTCACTGCTGCGTAAGGTCTCCCAGCTAAACTGCATTGCTCCAGTTTTCTCCAGTTGTGGATTTCAACTCCCATAATTCTCAACAACATCCCTGTGAGCAAAAGTATTTTGGGAGCTGGACCATCAATCTGCAGATTGCTGACTTAGGTAAAGGTAAAGGTTCCCCCGCACATGCATGCTAATCGTTTCCGACTCTAGGGGCCGGTGCTCATCTCCGTTTCAAAGCCGAAGAGCCAGCGCTTGTCCGAGGATGTCTCTGTGGTCATGTGGCCGGTATGACTAGATGGCAAAGGCGCACAGAACGCTGTTACCTTCCCACCGTAGTGGTCCCTATTTTCCTACTTGCATTTTTACGTGCTTTCGAACTGCTAGGTTGGCAGAAGCTGGGACGAGTAACAGGCGCTCACTCTGTTACACGGCACTCGGGATTCGACCCGCCAAACTGTCGACCTTCAGATCGACAAGCTCAGCGTCCTAACCCACTGAGCCACCACGCCCCTTATTGCTGACTTACTGAACAGCATTTTCGTCCATTTCATGAAAAGGAAGACAACTTTCTCACCTTAATGTGACTCTCAGGAATTGTGGTCAGCGGACTGAAGTCATATTCCATTATCCCAGCAAGGTTTACTACTGGAGAAAATTATCATAGCATCTAGAGTTCAGTCCTCTGTATGGTTACTTATCTCTGTAAATACATAGGATTTGTTTGTTAGTAACTCAGTTACTTCAACTATGCAACATATGCAGGCTTCAAGCCAAGTAATGGAAGACCTGGAGTAATTTACGTCTCCTTTTTGTCTGTCATTCCTAATTTTCTACGGAAGTCCAACTAAGGCATTTTACTGCCTGAACGAAAACACATCTTCATCCCAGTCTGGATGTTCAATATCCAAAGGCCATCAAGTCATCACATGTGACAAGCATTTTCCCCATTCCCAGGCATTTGAAACATAACAACACAAACAATTTAACTTGCTAATGCATTCGCTTGCGACTTTGCAAACTTTAGACAGCACATTCTTGTTTGAAAAATAGTATTTTTCAGAGCAGCCAGCTTGTGACACCAAAGCTGTGGCTGGGCATCTCCTAAAATTGGAATAACGGATTACATGAGAGGCAAAAAGCAACCCAGAAATTAAACAGATCGTTGCGTTTTTTATTACTCCTTTTGCAGGACTCAGCCAGGGCGAACCGTCCATTTCTGGATAGAGGCTGAATTTAGGCAACTGCGTAATTCTGAAGTCTCATCTCTCCTTCCATAATTCTGAAACGCTCCCTAGCTTACGTTAACCTCCTCTTCCATTTGCCACCTGCCAAACGCACCGGACTACAAACCCCATCGCCGCCAGTAAGCAGCCAAGCGAGGGGGCTGATGCAACCCAACGCATCTGGAAAGCATAAGTTGGGGGGGGGAGGGGGGGAACCCTGCGATGCTCTTGACTCACTCCAAAAAAGCTTTACGCACTCCTTGCTCCCACGTCTCCGTCCCATCCCTTTTCCCAGATCACAAGAACTTTGCGAACTCTCCCGACCGACTGGTGATCTATTAGCAAAGCAGGAATCCAGGAAGCATCTTTTTTCTTCTTCCTCGCCCGCCCGCCCGCCCGCAGCTCCGTGATGCAGTTTTTGCACCCCTCCAAAAGTATGAAGGAGGATAGAGGATTCCCCCTATGCAAGGGTCCCGCGCACTTGGCTGCCTTCCCCCGCCCGCCCGCACGCTTCCTTACCTGGCCGGGCGCCCCCGCCGCCTCCATACTTTTGACAATTCCATCACGTCGGCCGCTCTCAGCCAATCCTGCGTCTCGAATCTGGAATCAAGGAAGCCCAATGACCGCTGGGATTTGTGGTCCAATTTGCTTCCCTCCCGACTGGAACGGAGGCGCTTACTGGGACTCGTAGTCTTCCTTTTTCGCTATTCGATGCCAGCCACGGTTAAGATTTTCGACTTCCCAGAATCCCCCCCCTCCCCCCCCCACCAGCCAGCATGATCGGCAGCCAAAATGATATTTTAACATTGGGGCTTTAGGGTTTTTTTTTTTTTTTTTTTTTAAAAAACATTTGTATTATTGTCTTTTATTGTTGTTCGCCGCCCTGAGTCCTTCGGGAGATAGGGCGGCATATAAGTCATAAAAAAATAAAATGAAATGAAATGAAATGAAATAAAAAAATAAAATAATAAAATAAAATAAAATAAAAAATAATAAAATAAAATAAAATAAAAAATAATAAAATAAAATAAAATAAAAAAATAACAAAATAAAATAATAAAATAATAAAATAAAATAATATAAATAAAATAAAATAAAATAATAAAAAAAATAAATGCATGCACACATGCATGCCTCCAGCAGATCTTGCAGCCACTCAGCTTTGGAGATGAACAAGCAAGACAGAAAAGTGAAGGGAGGTAACCCCCTCCTCCGCATTTTATTTATATAGCGCCGTTATTCAGATACACAGTTCCTGAACAGGGAGGCTCAGTTTAAACATCATGCCTCGACAGTTATATTTTTCATACAATGGAATGAAACTGACACACACACACACACACACACAACCAAAATGCTAATTACTTTAGTGAAAATGTGCAATCAGTTGCCTTCCATATATAAACTGAATGTAGCTTCCATAATTCTGAATTGGCCTAGGCCAGGGTTCAGCAACCTGAAACAGTGAAAGAGCCACTCGGAACTGGTTCCCTCACAAAAGGATAAACTGGGAGCCACAAAAAATGTGTGCGCATGCACGTACATGTGCACATGCGCAGAACAGGGTTTGACTGAAGAGTGGAGCCAAGGCGAGATATGCACCTACCCTGCATATTTGAATTGATTGGTTGAACTTTTTTAGTCCCACTTTTTTTTTTTTTTGGACTGCACATAACAGAGGACTGGGAGCTGCAGGAGACGGCTGAAAGAGCCGCATGTGGCTCCGGAGCTGCGGGTTGCAGACCTGTGGCCTAAGCCAAGGGTAGGCAACCTCGGCTCTTTTATGACTCATGGACTTCAACTCCCAGAATTCCTGACAGGAATTCTGGGAGTTGAAGTCCATGAGTCATA
>JAKJMR010001148.1:241022-251091 GCA_024449315.1 Daboia siamensis
CAGAATTCCTGACAGGAATTCTGGGAGTTGAAGTCCATGAGTCATAAAAGAGCCGAGGTTGCCTACCCCTGGCCTAGGCATTTTTTTTGGGGGGGGTGCTTTTATGACTTGTGGACTTCAACTCCCAGAATTCCTCAGCCAGGCACGCTGGGAGCTGAAGTCCACAAGTCATAAAAGGGCCAAGTTTAAAGACCTCTGCCTTACAGCATCATGTTTAACTTTTCTAACTAAAAGCACTAGCACGGGTGTCAAACTCGATTGCGTCACGTGATATATCACGATTTTTTTTTGCCTTTGCAGAACTGGGATGGGCGTGGCCTGTGCATGACGCATTCGGCCCGCGGGTTGCCGGATTGACAATGTTGCGAGCTTATTATGTTATAAATAAAACGGTATATTTATTGGTAGTGGTTGTTGTATCTATTGTGATTTCTGTGCAACTAAAATTATAAGTTAAAAGCAGGTACCTGCTTAAAAGGAAGGGAAATGAAACTGGTCAGAAGATTGTTTTATGTATATTTAATTGATTTGTAAATTACCAATGCAAAAAAAAAATGATTTTTTTATACACAGCTTATAAGTTGTACATCACAAATTTCTGAGACTAGAACAATTTCAATTTAAATTTTGAGAAATCCAGCAAAAGTTTTTACAGATAATTCATCCCTTCTTGCCCCATCCCTCAATTTAATAATTACATAATAAAGGTAAAGGTTCCCCCGCACATGAGTGCTAGTCGTTTCCGACTCTAGGGGCCGGTGCTCATCCCCGTTTCAAAGCCGAAGAGCCAGCGCTTGTCTGAGGACGTCTCCGTGGTCATGTGGCCGGCATGACTAGACGCCAAAGGCGCACGGAACGCTGTTACCTTCCCACTGTAGTGGTCCCTATTTTTCTACTTGCATTTTTTACATGCTTTAGAACTGCTAGGTTGGCAGAAGCTGGGACGAGTAACAGGTACTCACTCTGCTACGCGGCACTCAGGATTAGATCCGCCAAACTACCGACCTTCTGATTGACAAGCTCAGCGTCCTAACCCCACTGAGCCACCGTGTCCCTTTTAATTACATAATACCAATTCTTAAAACCTGCATCAAGTTATTTTCAGAATCAGTTTATTGATGAGAAACTTAAGGTGTCTTGTAAGAATGCTGCATGTATTCAGAAATCAAAACTTCCTATGAACAGGTAAAAAGCTAAGGTATGCTCCTTTTTTTCTGTCTTCTCCCCACACACTAAATTTGGTGCTGATCTGTTCTGTTTTGGGCAGTTATCCTATTGATATAATAAACGCATGTGTTGCTGTATAAATCAAAAGAGGCCTCAAATTGTTGAACTCCACCCCCAGTATGGGTAGTCTTCATCTTACTACAGTAATTGAACCCCGTATATACAGTCCATAGGTCATGGTGATCATAAAATGGGTCACCATATGCCAGACTTGGTATTTTAACTTTTTTTTTGTTAAGCAAAGGTTGTCATTGTTAAGTGAATACCATAGTCGTTAAGCGAATGCAGTGGTTTTTAAGTGAATCCATTGTTGGGGGGGCTGGGTTTACCCAAAACCAGACGTAAATGGTCGTTTCCAGCAAAAATGCCTGCTGAAAATGGCCCTAAATGTGGCCTGGTTGCCGAGCAGCCAAAATGTGGTCACATGATTGCAAGGAAGGGGAGGATGGACATCGGAACTTTGAATCCAGGTCGTAAGTCCCCTTTTTAGGGTCCGTTGTAATTTCAGTCATTTAAATGACTGGTTATTAAGTCAAGGACTACTACCTATAGGGCTGTTGATACAGGGCTTTCTTAATGCGTTTCTAAGTCTTTAGATGCTATGTAGGAATTATCCACATTTTTAATAAAAAGCAAGTTTATCACACACACACAAACAACACATCAAGGATTACCTGTAGCTTTGGCAGGTCTCACTCTTTGCTTCAGTCCAGCCCTAATGAAGGCTGCAAAATATTTTCCCAAAGGGAGTTGAAGTCCACAAGGCATAAAAGGGCCAAGTTTGAAGACCCCTGCTCTAAAGCAGTGTTGTTGTTGTTGTTTTTCAAATTTGCCACTTTTAAGACATGTGGACAGCAGGCTGACTGGGGAATTCTGGGAGTTGAAGTCTACACATTTTAAAATGACCAAGTTTGGGGAAAAACCTGCCCTAAACAATCGCCAGCAAGCACTTTTCTGGTTTATTGGAAATACCACCTCTAGAATTGGGAGGCATGCTAACTGGGACATCCTGGAAACTGTAGTCTTAAAAGAAGATTACAGGATGGAATTCAGGTAGTCCTTGACTTACAACCATAATTGTGCCCAAAATTTCAGTTGTTAAGTGAGACATTTGTTATATAATAATAATAATAATAACAACAACAATAAAGTTGGAAGGGACCTTGGAGATCATCTAGTCCAACACTCTTGCTCAGGCAGGAAATCCTATACTATTTGAGACAAATGGCTGTCCAGTCTCTTCTTAACAACTTCCAATGGATATACAGTCTTCAACTTTTGACCATTCATTTAGCGACTGTTCAGTTACAGTAGCAGTGAAAAAAGTGACCTATGAGCAGTCCTCACACTTACGACCATTGCAGTGTTCCTAGGGTCACCTGATCCTGATGCAGGGTGCTTAGCAACCAGCAAGTATGTATGGCATTTGCAGTATCCTGGGGTCACTTGCAGCTGTCCCAGCTGGCTTCCAACAAGCAAACTCAGTGGGCAAGCTGGGAGAAGCTTGCAAATCACAGTCATGTGATGTCTTGTTTAACAACCATGGCAAAAAAAAAGGTTGTAAAAATCGGGTGCTTGACTTAATGAATACCTGTTTTAACAACAACAATAACAAAAATAAAGTTGGAAGGGACCTTGGAGGTCACCTAGTCCAACCCCCTGCTCAGGCAGGAAACTCTATACCATTTCAGACAAATGGCTGGCCAGTCTCTTCTTAAAAACTTCCAGTGTTGGAGCATTCACCGCTTCTGGGGGCAGGTTGTTCCACTGGTTAGTTGTTCTAACTGTCAGGAAGTTTCTCCTTAGTTCTAGGCTGCTTCTCTCCTTGACTAGTTTCCATCTGTTGCTTCTTGTCCTGCTTTCAGGTGCTTTGGAGAATAGCTTGACTCCCTCTTCTTTGTGGCAGCCCCTGAGATATTGGAACACTGCTATCATGTCACCCCTCATTCTTCTCTTCGTTAAACTACACATACCCAATTCCAGCAACCGTTCCCTATATGTTTTAGCTTCCAACCCCCTAATCATCTTTGTTGCTCTTCTCTGCACTCTTTCTAGAATCTCAACATCTTTTTTACATTGTGGTGACCAAAACTGGATGCAGTATTCCAAGTGTGGCCTTACCAAGACATTTGTAAAGTGGTATTAACACTTCACGTGATCTTGATTCTATCCCTCTGTTAATGCAGCCTAGCACTGTGTTGGCTTTTTTGGCAGCTGCAGCACACTGCTGGCTCATATTGAAGTGTCCACTAGGACTCCGAGATCCTAACAGACTTTTGCCTCATTTTACCTTTCTTGCCACAGTTGTTAAGCAAATCACTGCAGCTGATAAATTAGTAAACATGGATGTTAAGTGAATCTGTCTTCCCCATCGCCTTAGCTTGTCAGAAGGTGGCAAAAGGGGATCACATGACCCCGGGCCACTGCAACCATCAGAAATACGAGTCAACTGCCAAACATCTGAATTTAGATCACATGACCATGGGGATGCAGCAACTGTTGTGTGAAAAACGGTCATAAGTAACTTTTTTTAGACCTGTTGTAACTTTGAACGATCGTTAAATGAACTCTTGAAAATCGAGGACTTACCTGTACAGCATTAATTTTATCCCTATCATCTCTAGACTAGCATTCATCAGTATCTTTAGAGCAGAGTTCCCCAACCTTTTGGGGTTGGCAGCCCAGAGCGGGGGGCGCAGGGAAAGAAGGGATGGTTTTGTGGGGGGTGAACGCATGAGTGTGCGTGTGTACTTGTTGCTCACGCGAGTGGGGCTATGACACTCGTGGCAACACTCACCTGAGTGCTGCTGCAAACACCCACAATGTTTGCAGCAACACTTATGCAAGTGGGGCCGCAAATGTCCACGCCAACACTCGCACAAGTGAGGCCGCAAAAGCCTGTAATGACGCTCATGCGAGTGGGGCCACAAATGCCAGCGATGCACATGGGGACGCTTGCGCGAGTGGAGCCAAGGAACACTCTCAGGGAAGTGCAGCTCAGGGCAACGCTTGCACGACTGGGGCTGCAAACGTTCGCGGCAACGCTCTTGCAAGTGGGGCTGTGCTCACAGGTGCGCAGCAGTCAGCCACTCGCACGGCCTGGTGGCCCTTAGCGGGCCATGGCCCACAAGCTAGGGACCCCTGCTTTGGAGCAACGAGGTGGTGATTTGGAAGCTTCCCCAATACCTTCCTGTCCCAACTATGGTTTCCTTCACAGAAAGTCAACCCCCCCCCCCCCCCCAAAAAAAAAATTGGTTCCAATTTAAACCAGGAAAAAGGCCATAGAAAGCACCAGTTCAATAGCACCCCCACAAGGATATTTACACACTTCACTGTTGCTAGCTTTGCTGCCCTTTTGAAACACTTGGAAGTCTGTTACTTCTGTATGATGAAAGATAAAACAACAGACACGCTGATTAACCCAAAACATTCTGGGAGGAAGAACATGGGCAACTGAACCAATTGCTCCATATAGGGCTAGCAGTAGCATTTAATCTGATATACCGCCCTATGGTGTCTCACTGCACTCTCTGGGTATACAATGTAAGCATTATTTGCATATTGGCCCCGACAATCTCGGTCCTCATTTTACTGACCTCAAAAGGATGGAAGGCTGAGTCAACGTTGACCCTTGTCAGTATCAAATTCCTGGCTGTGGGCAGGGATAGCCTACAATACAGGTAGTCCTTGACTTAAAACAGTTTATTTGGTGATCATTCGAAGTTACAATAGCACTGAAAAAAGTGACTCGTGACCATTTTTCACAATTATAACCATTGCTGCATCCCTATGGTCACGTGATTTACATTTGGATGCTTGACAACTGGTTCGTATTTATGACGGCTGCAGTGTCCCAGGGTCAGGTGACCATCTTTTGTGACCTTCTGACAAGCAAAGTCAATGGGGAAGCCAGATTCACTTAACAACCGTACTAATTTAACAACTGCAGTGATTCGCTTAACAAATATGGCAAGAAACGCCACAAAATGGGACAAAACTCATTTAACAAATTTCTCACTTAACAACATAAATTCTGGGCTCAGTTGTGGTCATAAGTCAAGGACCACCTGTACTGTACTTTAACCCACTAGGGCTCCACATGCCAATGCCATTAAAATTCAGTCCTTCCCATGTTCGAGTTGTACATCTGTCCTCAACATTATTTCTGCCATGAGTATATCTGTCTTCTTCCATCGGCATCAGTGAAGCCATTATTTTCCAGAAACTTTTTGTTTTAACTAAAGGTAAATTATTCAAAATGTATTTCATTTGAGTTTGCCGATCCTCACTGAATAACATTTCTTGGCTCTTCAAAGCCATCGTCTCACTTAAGGTCATCACCGGGCCTAACTCTCAAATGAACTCGATGGTGCACGTGAAGATGGGAACGCCGCCTGAAGCATTTCCCACACTCTAGGCATTTATAGGGTTTCTCTCCTGTGTGGATTCGCTGGTGTTTCACAAGATTGGATAGCTGAGCAAAACATTTCTTACACTCCAGGCACTTGTACGGCTTTTCTCCCGTGTGGACTCTTTGATGACTGACGAGAGCCGAACGTTGAGCAAAACACTTCCCACATTCTGGGCATTTGTGAGGCTTCTCCCCTGTATGGACCCTCTGGTGATTCACAACATCTGAACGGATCGCAAAAGATTTCCCACATTCTGGGCATTTGTAAGGTCTCTCCCCTGTGTGGATTCTCCTGTGTTTTACAAGATCAGATTGTTGGGCAAAACTTTTTCCACATTTCATGCATTCGTAGGGTTTCTCCCCCGTGTGAATTCTCTGATGGTTGACCAGGTTCGACTGATGAGCAAAGCGTTTGCCACACTGCTGACACTTGTAGGGTTTCTCCCCCGTGTGGACTCTTTGATGGCTCACCAGGACAGACTGACGGGCAAAACATTTGGTACACTGTAAGCATTGGTACGGTTTTTCTCCGGTGTGGACTCTCTGGTGATTGATGAGAACCGAATGACGGGCAAAACACTTCCCACACTCCAGACATTTATAAGGTTTCTCTCCCGTGTGGACCCTTCGGTGTCGGATGAGTTGTGATCTCTGAGTAAAACATTTCACACACTCCAGGCACCGATAAGGTTTTTCTCCTGTGTGGATCCGATGATGGTTGACAAGGACAGACTGCCGTGAAAAACATTTTCCACACTCGGAGCATTTAAAGGGTCTCTCTCCTGTATGGACACGCTGGTGTTTCACAAGCTCGGAGTGATGAACAAAATATTTTGCACATTCCAGGCATTTAAAAGGTTTCTCTCCCTTGTGAAGTAGACGATGGATAGCCAGATCCGATTTCTGAATGAAGCATTTTCCACATTTTCGACAGGAATTCTTTTTCTTCAGTGCCCCTGGGAAGAGAAAAACAAATCTTGACAATGGAAGGGACAGCAGATGTTTGAGGATTCCTGAACGAGCATTTATCTGTCTGTCTGTCTGTCTGTCTGTCTGTCTGTCTGTCTGTCTGTCTATCTATCTATCTATCTATCAGCAATAGCCAAATTAATACCGATATTTTGTAATAAATATTACATATGTTTAATATAGACAATGGGTTTGAGTTGTTTTTTTTTTTACAGGCTTTACAGAACCCACAGCCTCATTGTTTGATCTGTATAGCTTTAAAGGTAAAGGTAAAGGTTCCCCCACACATGTGTGCTAGTCGTTTCCAACTCTAGGGGCCGGTGCTCATCTCCATTTCAAAGCCAAAGAGCCAGCGTTTGTCCGAGGACGTGTCCGTGGTCATGTGGCCGGCATGACTAGACGCCAAAGGCGCACGGAATGCTGTTACCTTCCCACCGTAGTGGTCCCTATTTTTCTACTTGCATTTTTTACGTGCTTTCAAACTGCTAGGTTGGCAGAAGCTGGGACGAATAACAGGCGCTCACTCTGTTACGCGGCACTCGGGATTTGACCCACCAAACTGCCGACCTTCTGATCGACAAGCTCAGCGTCCTAACCCACTGAGCCACCGCATCCCTTTGTATAGCTTTATAAATCTCAAAAATAAACAAATGCATGAAGGCCTTTTTGATTAACTGACGGCCTTGCCAATATCGTATAAACCTTGGCCAGGAGTTTAACAGCATAGTTAATCAATGGGGAACTGATTGATTCACTTATGGTCAGCAGTGATTTTGCTTAACAACTGTGGCAAAAATACTTGTAAAACCGGGCTCAGTCACGTGATGACTTAACTGTGAATTTTCTGGCCCCTGGTGTGGTTAGTCGAGGACTACGTGTAATCAATTGGATGTTTTTAAGCAAGGGTCAAGAATTAGAGGCTAAAGGACACGTTTACTGATGAGGAGCGGTTTGGAATCAAGAAAACCTCACAGAGTTATGCCTCTTCAGAGATTTCAGCTGATTACAGATCAACAAGAGCCAATCAAAATAAAACATTTAAGCCAGGGGTCTTCAAACTTGTCCCTTTTATGACTTGTGGACTTCAACTCCCAGAATTCCTCAGCCAGGCACGCTGGGAGTTGAAGTCCACAAGTCACAAAAGGGCCAAGTTTGAAGACCCCTGATTTAAGCTTTTATTACTTTTATCCTATGTTATTAAATTTTCTTAGATGTATTTTAATCTGCTTCTACATTTCATGGTTTTTCCACAACTTTGGAATTTACTGGTTTGAGATTTATGATTTACAGCCTAGAGCGGGCTCATGGACTCTATAGCTGACAATGTTTAGTTTAATTTTTCTTTCCTTGCTGTATCTTTGTATTTTAGTATTTATTGCCCTGTTCACCGCCCTAAGTCCTTCGGGAGAAGGGCAGTATACAAATAAAATTATTATTATTATTATTATTTAATTTGGCTTTTTAGGGCACAAAACTCTCTACACAACTCGGGATATTTTGAATGGAAACTGAATTTCTCACATTTGTGCAAGAAACCCAAAATGAGAAATTGTGATTGATTAGCAAGGGTTGTATCAATCAGTCGTACCATTTTCCTTCTTTCTGATATGAAATAAGTATGCAAATATTGCATCTGACTGTTCCTCCTTGATAGTAACTGAGCATAGAATTATTCTGCTAGTTTCATTTGAGCTCAATTTACAGCTTCTACATATTAATTATGCTATGTCTAACTCCATTTTGTCACTATAGCAAGTTAATTTTGTCAAGTTCTATGAAGATATACTATATATATATATATATATCAAAAACAGTATTTAAGGTTGACACCAGTGATAAATATGCTACAGTGTAGCCCCTAAGCTAGAATGGCAGGATAAACCTACTAAATATATTCCAAGATTTTTGGAATAAAGTCAGAAATAAAAGAAGATGGAGATGGTGTCTTAATTACACAGAAACAGAATTGTGCTGAAACCAAGATCAGGGAGACATCAGACAATCTGGGGATGGTTTAGAAAGAGAAAAGGAACATGTACACACACACACACACACACACACACACACAAACTTTGAAAGCAAAGAGACAGAACATTTGGACATCTTGTCTCTGAGAAAGCAAGATCAAACCCAGGTGGGGTACTTGGTTGCATTTTTAAGGATCTGGTCAAGTAAAATACAGGTAGTCTTCCACTTATAAGAGTTCATTTAGTGACTGTTCAAAGTTACAAAGGCACTGAAAAAACACTTAAACTGTTGCAGCATCCCCATGGTCACCTGATCAAAATTCAGACGTTTGGCAACTGGTTCATATTTATGACGGTTGCAGTCTCCAGGGATCATGTGATCTTCTTCTGCAACCTTCTGACGAGCAAAGTCAAGGAGGAAGCCAGATTCACTTAACAACCATGTTACTAACTGCAGTGAATCGCTTAACAACTGTGGCAAGAAAGGTCGTAAAATGGGGCAAAATTCATTTAACAAATGTCTCACTTAGCCACATAAATTTTGGGCTCCCTTGTGGTCTTAAGTTGAGGACTACCTGCATGGAGACAAAAGCAGAGAGATTTCCATGGCTTTATTTGCCAACTGGGATATTATTATTTTTTTTCCATCTCTCACCTGAGCTGTTGGCATCCACCCCTTCAGAATCGAACAGCCACGGTTCTTCTCCTCGTTCCAGGCGAGAGATGAGATTTGGCTTCGGAAGAGGTAACCCTTGACAGAAAATCAAATTAAAAATCACAGTCCTGAAAATATAAGGGAGAAGCAGAGATTGATCACAGTCCTTTGCATCAGTCTTTAGCTCAGCGAAAGAAGGAAGAGACTCGTACCTAAGGAGGCCACGTTCTCATAATTCTCCACCATGACTTCTTTGTATAAAGCTCTCTGGGTTGAATCCAGCAGAGCCCCCTGGCCCTCACTGAAATACACGGCCACATCTTTAAATGACACCAGCCTCTGAAAGGACAAAGAAAATGGATTCAGCCTCCCTGTCTCTCCAAACCCTCTTCCTGGGTCAGTCCCTGGTAGATGCAACCCTTTCAGCCAGAGACCTGTGAAAGGCAAAAGAGAAAGCGGAAATTGACATGAAAGCAATGTTCCAGTATTTGAGGGGCTGCCACGAAGAAGAGGGAGTCAAGTTATTCTCCAAAGCACCTGAAAGCAGGACAAGAAGCAACGGATGGAAACTAGACAAGGAGAGAAGCAACCTAGAACTAAGGAGAAACTTCCTGACAGTTAGAACAACTAACCAGTGGAACAACCTGCCTCCAGAAGTGGTGAATGCTCCAACACTGGAAGTTTTTAAGAAGAGACTGGACAGCCATTTGCCTGAAATGGTATAGGGTTTCCTGCCTGAGCAGGGGGTTGGACTAGATGACCTCCAAGGTCCCTTCCAACTTATTATTATTACTATTATTATTATTATTATTATTATTATTATTATTATTATTATTATTA
>JAKJMR010001148.1:270855-311785 GCA_024449315.1 Daboia siamensis
TTATGACTCGTGGACTTCAACTCCCAGAATTCCTGAGTCAGCATAGCTATGCTGAGTCCGCTATGCTGACTCAGGAATTCTGGGAGTTGAAGTCCACGAGTCATAAAAGAGCCGAGGTTGCCTACCCCTGACCTAAACGATAACCCAGATTCTTCTTCTTCTTAAACAGACTAGATTTTCTTAAAAGGAATCACCGCTTTTCATCAGAGACTCCAAATTTACCAGCTTGCCTTACTTTCCTTCCTTTAAGCTCTTGGTCTTATAGAGGACCTATAACTTTTTTTTTTTAACCTAGAGACCGAGACACTGGCATATTCTCACACTTCAAAAGAAATTCCCTCTTTGCTTCCTGCCCTCTGTGTGCTTCCCGTCATCTGTTTTTCAGCACAAGAGTTCTAACCTACCTGTTCAGTACGTGAATGTCTCCTGTACTGCTATCTCAATTTTCCCTCGCAAGGGTTTTAGCAAAAGCTGGACCCCCACATTTCAACCCACTGCCTCAGTCTTCATAAAATCAACTCATACACTTAATAAAATAGCTACTGTTTACAAACCTTTCTTTGCGGAACAGCAGCACGGCTGTAATGGTACATGGGAATGACCAGGGCTTTTTTTCTCATAGAACGCTCAGAACGGAGTTCCGGCACCTTTTTTGGGTGGAACCTTGTAGGGTAGGCAAGGCGGGTTGCATGACAGGTGTGAGTTCTGGCACCTTTTTCTTTTACAAAAAAAGCACTGGGAATAACCTTGAGAAACGAAGGGAAGAGACGCTGCCTTATACAGCAGGGGTCTCCAAATTGGGGCAACTTTTAAGACTTGTGGACTTCAACTCCCCAGAATCCCCGCGCTGGCTGGGGAATCCTGGGAGCTGAAGTCCACAAGTCTTAAAAGTTGTCAAGTTTCGAGACCTCTGGCCTAGAGAACGATCAGATAAAAGTGGGGGGCGCCCACAACCGAAGAAGGGGCCGAGAAAGAAACTTGGGACAGGAACCCACCCTAACTGATTAAGCGGTAAACAAAAGACAGCTGGAGAGTTCTACTTTCACACTTGGCGAGATTGTTAATGTAGCTACGCAATTAAGTAAAATTAGCTCATCTGGGGTTCCCTGTCCGGTTTACTCGGGAGGCTGACAAATGCAGACCGCTCTTCGCTCACCCGACGGAAAGACACGACGTAAAAAGTATCCTCTCGGCGGTCAATGGCATCCATGAAGTCATGCTCTGTATGGTCGGGATGCTGATACACCTGTAACTGGCTCAGAGAATCCCTAAGAGGGGAGAAAAAAAAAAAAACAAGACACAAAGCATTTTCTTCCTATCCTGACACAAGCACTTCACCAAAGCCACAGGGACCGAAATGAAGATGGGCTGAGTGACACACAGGTGAGAGAAGAGAGCAACAGGAAACTATTGTAAGAGATGACCAGGCTGAGCCCGAGGCAGAAGTCTTCGTGCCCACAAGACTTCTACGTCCAGCCCTCCTTAAGTTCCAGTGACTCTTATCTACCACCTTTTTTTTAAAAAATCCCATTTAAAAAAATGGTGGAGCAGTGGGCTAATGCCTCCTTAAGTAACACCAGCTGCCTGCAATTAGTGCAGGTTTGAGTCCCACCAGGCTCAAGGTTGACTCAGCCTTCCATCCTTCCCAGGTAGGTAAAATGAGGACCCAGATTGTTGGGGGCAATAAGCTGACTTTGTAATAATGCCGCTTGGGGGGGGGGGGGGGCGAAAGCCCTAATAAGCAGGCATATACATAGAATGAAGGCTATTGCTAAGCGCATTGATTTGTGCTTAGATTGTAAACCACCCTGAGTCTTCGGAGAAGGGCGGGATATAAATGGGATTAAAAAAAAAAAATTATATCCCGCCCTTCTCCGAAGACTCAGGGCGGCTTACAATCTTAGAAGCAATATTGCTTAGCAATAGCCTTCATTCTATGTATATGCCTGCTTATTAGGGCTTTCGCCACCCCCCCAAGCGGTATTTGCTCTGACCGTCAGCACTTCAGATTCTTGTAGAGAGCCTAGCCTTACAATGAACCTATATATTAATTTGAACTGCCCGGACTACTGATTTTCTGTGCTTGACAATTATTTGGATGCCAGAAGCTGTCCCAGTAAAGGTTCAGGAGGCCACAGGGGCCATAGTCCAACTAAGCAGGAACCCTAACTAGAACTTCTTGAAAACATTGGAAAAGAGGAGATGGGATCTCCCCACGCAATGGATCACTGCAAGCGTTTTCTCTGCTCAGGCATATGAGTGGAACGAGCAACTACGATGCCGTCGTTAAGAAACCTTGCCGGTTTCAACTTAAAGAAGGGGGGAACCCACAAGCCGTCAGGCAAGAGTAGAAGAAACCCACAATTTTCCCATGAGGGCGGAGAGTCCAAACGAAATTCCCAAAGAGAAGGCAAGAAGATCTGCCACGTGAGCCACTCACCGCTCGGGGTATTTGGGGGGGCTGGCTGGAACATAGCGGGAAGGGCTCGGAGGCTTCTTTGGTGGCTTCTCCTGAAATCCCAAAAAGACATGGGTTGTAGGTAAGGATGGGAGAGATGCCTGGGAGAGACACCGGGATTTCTCACATTTTAATTTTACCCCAGCTTTTTTTGGGGGGGGGTCCTGCTCAGTGCCCATTTTCCTTCCCCTCAAGACGTTGTCGTGCCCCACCTGGCTGCTCTGAGCTGCTTTTCGAGTTTGCGAGGGTTTCCTCCGGTTGATCTGGTGCCGCCGGACCCAGCCGCTAAGCTCATCCGCCAACCTAGAGGTGGGAAGAGAAGCGACGGAGGATTATCTATCGATTTGCAAGCTTCTAAACCGGTGTTTCTCTACCCTGGCGACTTGAACACACGTGGAGTTCAACATGCTGGCAGGCGAATTCTGGGGGGTTGAAGTCCACATGTCTTCCAGTTGCCAAGACTGAGAAACGTTGCTTCTACACCAATAACTAAGGAGTATCAACAACGTCCTCCGCAGGACCTACCGAAGCGATTCAGTGCGATTGAATTGCCGGCAATCTGAAGCGAGGAACAGCTTGTCCAGGTCCCTCAACATGAGGTCCTTCATATCTGAGAAGGGAGCTGACAAGTTCCTGAACATGGAAGAGGGAGACAAAAAACACGTATGGTCAAAATTCTCAGCAAACGAGCAAGTAAAGCTGGGCAGAAAGAAACTTGCACCCCTAATTTACAAAACATTTGCCACAAAGCACATCAGTATCACAATACAAAAGCAGCTCTTGAAGTGTTCTAACGAATAAGTCTTCATTTAAAAAAAAAAAACAGATATAAATGCTGTCAGCCCTTCAAGGTAGTTCAGACAAGAAGCAACAACCACGAGTATTATTTATTTATTTAATTTAATTAAATGGCTCAGTGGGTTAGGACGCTGAGCTTGTTGATCAGAAGGTCGGCAGTTTGGCGGGTCGAATCCCGAGTGCCGCGTAACAGAGTGAGTGCCTGTTACTCGTCCCACCTTCTGCCAACCTAGCAGTTCGAAAGCACGTAAAAATGCAAGTAGAAAAATAGGGACCACTACGGTGGGAAGGTAACAGCGTTCCGTGCGCCTTTGGCATCTAGTCATGCCGGCCACATGACCACGGAGACGTCCTCGGACAAGCGCTGGCTCTTTGGCTTTGAAACGGAGATGAGCACCGGCCCCTAGAGTCGGAAACGACTAGCACGCATGTGCAGGGGAACCTTTACCTTTACCTTTTTAATTTCTATACCGCCCTTCTCCCGAAGGACTCAGGGCTGTGTACAGGGCAATACAATAAAAATACAATACACAAAAGTTAAAAAATATTAAATACTACAGCCCAATTCAATAAATTAATACAATAATGTTAAAATACCCCAAACCCATCAGACCAGGCCGGCTTGTTCAAATAGATATGTTTTTAGGTCACGTCGGAAGGAGCGAAGTTCGGGAGCCATCTGGAGCTCAACCGGTAAACGGTTCCAAAGGTCTGGTGCGCCCACAGACAACGCCCTCCCCCTGGGGGTCGCCAGTCGACACTCTTTGACCGACGGCACCCTAAGGAGGCCCTCTCTGTGGGAGCGCACTGGACGAAGGGAAGTCGATGCCAGCAGCAGGTGCTCCCGTAAGTAACCCAGACCCATGCCATTTACGGCTTTATAGGTCATTACCAGCACCTTGAATCTTACCCGGAGGGCAACCGGAAGCTAATGCAGCTCGTAGAGTAGAGGTGATACATGGGAGTATCAGGAAACCCCCACCACCACTCGCGCGGCTGCATTCTGCACCAGCTGGAGCCTCCGAGTAGTCCTCAAGGGCAGCCCCATGTAGAGAGCGTTGCAGTAGTCCAAACAGGAGGTCACGAGTGCATGAGTGACTGTGCGCAAGGCATCCCGGTCCAGATAGGGCCGCAACTGGCGCACCAGGCGAAGCTGGGCGAAGGCCCCTCTAGTCACAGCTCCTATATGTTCTTCTAAGGAGAGCTGTGAGTCTAGGAGGACACCCAAGTTGCGAGCCCTATCTACGGGGGGTAATATCTCACCCCCCATAGTTAATGATGGAATAGACTGAATTTCCCGAGACGCCGGCACACACAGCCACTCAGTCTTGTCAGGGTTGAGCCGAAGCCTGTTCCTCCCCATCCAGACCCGAACCGTCTCCAGGCAACGGGACATCACATCGAGGGCATCACTGGGGTGGTTTGGGGTAGAAATAAAAAGCTGGGTATCATCAGCATATTGATGATACCCAACCCCAAAACCACGAATGATCTCATCCAGCGGCTTCATATAGATGTTGAACAGGAGAGGCGAGAGGACTGACCCCTGAGGAACTCCACAAATGAGAGGCCTCGAGGCCGACCTCTGCCCTCCTGCCAGCACTGACTGTGAACGTCCCAAGAGGTAGGAGGAGAACCACCGTAAGACGGTGCCTCCCACTCCCAACCCCCGAAGACGCCGCAGCAAGATACCATGGTCGATGGTATCAAAAGCCGCTGAGAGGTCTAATAGGACTAGGACAGAGGAGCAACCCCTGTCCCCAGCACGCCGGAGATCATTCACCAGCGCGACCAATGCCGTCTCCGTGCTGTACCCGGGCCTGAAGCCCAATTGGTATGGGTCTAGGTAATCAGCTTCCTCCAGGAACAAAGGAAGCTGCTGCGCCACCACACTCTCAACAACCTTTGCAAGAAAGCGAAGGTTGGAGACTGGACGATAGTTGTTTAAAACAGTTGGGTCCAGGGCAGGCTTCTTGAGGAGGGGTCTCACCACCGCCTCCTTCAAGGCGGCAGGAAAACTACCCTCACTTAAAGAAGCAGTTATCACTGCCTGAAGCCAGCCTCGTGTCCCCTCCCAAGCCAAATAGACCAGCCAGGAGGGGCACGGGTCCAATAAACACGTGGTGGAGCTCAGCCTCCCCATAATCCTGTCCACCTCTTCCAGAGTCACAGGATCGAACTCCTCCCAGATGACATCGACAAGACCACCCATGTTCTCACCGTCAGACTCTGCCCAGTCGGAGTCCAAACCGGTCCGGATCCGAGCAATTTTGTCCGACAGATGCTGGCTAAACTCCTCGGCACGACCCTGCAAGGGCTCCTCCCTCACCTCCTGATTCAGGAGGGAGCGAGTCACCCTAAACAGGGCGGCCTGGCAATTATCTGCGGACACAATGAGGGTAGCAAAGTAGTTTGACCTTGGCATCCTCATCACCGTGAAATAAGACCTCATAAAGGATCTTAGTCGCGATCGGTCGGATTCAGACTGGCTGGACCTCCAACAGCTCTCTAGGCCCCGTCTCCGATGCTTCATCTCCCGGAGCTCCGCGGAAAACCATGGAGCCCACTGGGATCTGCACCGGGTCAGGGGCCGCATGGGTACAACTTGGTTGAGTGCCTCCGTGGCAGCCTTTTCCCAGGCTTCCACTAAGGCCTCGGCCAAGCTGTGAACTAAGGTGGCAGGTGGGGACCCAACCGCCGCCTGGAACCGCTCAGGGTCCATTAAGCGCCTGGGGCGGAACCATCTAGTTGGTTCAACAACCCCACGACGGGGATTGGCAAAATGGAAGACCAGCCGTAGGAGATGATGATTGGTCCATGACAGGGGTGTAACAATTGGGGAACTCCCACCCAGATCATCTAACCACCGGCCAGATAGAAAAATCAAATGGAGCGTGTGACCCCCCCCCATGAGTCGGGCCCTGAATTACTTGCGTCAGGTCCATGGCCGTCATGGAAGCCATGAACTCCCGAGCTAACTCAGATGATCCCCCCAGGGATGGCAGATTGAAGTCACCCAAAATTATAAATCTGGGGAACCCCGAGAGGATGTCGAGAAGCTCAGACAGGGCTGCTGCTATGCGACTAGGCAAAAGATACACCAGCAGCAAGCCCAACTGAGCCCTAGGGCCACATCTCATGAGGAGAGACTATTTGGACAACGGTGGCCTCCCGCGGACATAAGGTCTCCCTCACAACTACTGCCACATCCCCGCCCCTACCCTGAGCCCGAGGTTGGTGAAGCACCCGGAAGCCTGGTGGGCACAGATCAACCAGAGGGACACCACCCTCTGAGCCCAACCAGGTCTCCGTGATGCAAGCCAGGTCTGCACGCTCCTCCTCGACCAAATCTCGGATAAGAGGAGCCGTTGACTACAGACCTGGCGTTGAAATACACCAGCCTGAGATCAGGTGGCTGCACAACCTCGTTCCCGGAACCACAGGACGAAACCAGAGGGTCAGAGTGCATCGGGGACGCACTCCCAGGTGTTGATACAGCCCTCTGTTCACATGCCTGCTGCCATTCCCTAACGTCGTGGGAATAGATAATCCCACACCCCGCTCCGGGGCCCCGGGGGCAGCCAGCCCAAGCCCCATCCCACCGTGATCTATCCCAGGCCTGGTCTGAATAGCGGTAGGTGGATACCCCCTAGTTTCCAACCCAACCAGCTGTCCCTCCCCCCTCCCTAACCCTCTAAAATATTTAGACAAAAAACAAACCAGGGGCCTCTTATTAAATTTTACAACAGAGGCTCCTATCCCTGCCTTACCTTTATTGTAATAATAATAATAATAATAATAATAATAATAATAATAATAATAATAACAACAACAACAACAACAACAACAACAATAATAATAATGGAAAGGTGAAGGAGGAGGAGAAGGAGGAGGAGGAGGAGAAGAAGAAGAAGGAGGAGGAGGAGGAGGAGGAGGAGGAGGAGGAGGAGGAGGAGGAAGGGACCTTTGAGGTCATCTAGTCCAACCCCCTGCTCAGGCAGGAAACCCTATATACCATTTCAGGGAAATGGCTGTCCAGTCTCTTCTTAAAAACTTCCAGTGTTGGGGCATTCACCACTTCTGGAGACAGGTTGTTCCACTGGTTAATTGTTCTAACTGTCAGGTTAATTGTTGATTGTTCTAACTGTTACGAGAACAGAATCTTGCAAAACTGAAAGTACCTTTCCCCCCCCTTTATTTTGTACTTTCCTCAAAACCAGAGAGGGCCACTTCTGAGGCTTTCTCCATCCTCAACCCTCCTTCCCACATAAAAATAAAGGTAAAAGTGTCCAGTTGTGCCTGACACTAGGGGACGGTGCTCACCTCAGTTTCTTAAGCAAAGGGAGCCAGCATTCTCCGCAGACCTTTTCCACGGCCAGCATGACTATATGCCGAGGTGGACAGAATGCTGTTTACCTTCTTGATTTATCTACCCACATTTGCAGGTTTGGGATCTGCTAGGCAGGCAGGAGCTGGGGCAAGTAAGACCCCGCCGTACGGCGCTTGGGTCTCAAACCCGGGCTGTTAGCTTTCCACTGGACAAGCTCAGCATCTTTAACCGCTGAGCCATCGCGGCCCTTTCCTCCCCACACAACATTACAGTGACTTTAGATGTCCTTCAGGTGGTTGAGCAGGAAGATCCTGCAACTTTAAAAAAAAACAAACGACAACAAAAAAAAACCCAGGATCATTCCAGCAACAATGGTACTCTAAATCAACTCTTTCTCAACCTCAGCAATTTTAAGATGGGTAGACTTCAGCTCCCAGAAATCTTTAAAGCTGCCCAAGTTCAGAGACAACCCGGGGGAGGGGGGGGGGAAATTGTGGCCAGCTGCGTTATTTCATTTCACGTTTTCTGCCTCCAAATTACCGGAATTGGGGCTTGCCTGGCCTTGCCAGGGTCTCCTCTTGCTGTTCCTCTTGCTCCTCCTCTGGCGTTTCAAGAGCTTCTTGTGTAATGCTTAGAAGATGCCTCTGGCCTGGGCCGGACTCCTGTTCCTGCTTGGGCTGAGACACATTTGCAACTTTGCGTTCGGTGATGCTGGAGAGATGAAAAAGTGGAATCAGGTCCCAGCCTCTCAGGTATTTTTTATACAGAATGATTTCTGGTCTACGTAGTCTAGTGAACTGTCTCCAAACTACCATACTACTGCAATGCTCTCTACATGGGGCTGCCCTTGAGGACCACTTGGAGGCTTCAGCTGGTGCAGAATGCGGCCGGGCGAGTTGTGTTGGGGGGTCTCCCGATACTCCCATGTTACACCTCTACTCCACGAGCTGCATTGGCTTCCGGTTGCCCTTTGGGTGAGATTCAAGGTGCTGGTGATGACCTATAAAGCCCTAAATGCCATGGGTCCGGATTACTTACGGGAACACCTGCTGCCGGCATCAACTTCCCTTCGTCCAGTGCGCTCCCACAGAGAGGGCCTCCTCAGGGTGCCGTCGGTCAGAGAGTGTCGGCAGCGACCCCCAGGGGGAGGGCATTCTCTGTGGGCGCGCCAGACCTTTGGAATCATTTACCGGTTGAGCTCCAGATGGCTTCTGACCTTCGCTCCCTCCGCCGTGACCTGAAAACTTATTTATTTGAACAATTTGGCCTGGTCTGATGGGTTTGGGGTATTTTAATATTAATTTTAATTAATTTTATTGTAATTGGGCTTTAATATTTAATTTTATCTTAACTTTTGTATACTGTATTTGTATTGTATTTATTGCCCTGTACACTGCCCTGAGTCCTTCGGGAGAAGGGCGGTATAGAAATTTAATAATAATAATAATAATAATAATAATAATAATAATAATAATAATAGCAGCAAAATAATTAAGTGCCACGTCCCCATAACACCCCCCACAAAGAATGGGCTGGAGTAGATTCTTCCTGAATCTGTCCCAACCTGGCGGCCGGGGGGGGGTGGGGGGGTGGGAGGGGGAGAGATCATGTGAAGAAGACACTAGATTGTCCAGCATTCTCATAACTCTCAAGAAAGCAGCACAGCGGAGAAACAAATTCAATAGCTTTTAGCAGGAGGAGATATGCAAGGCTACAGAAGACAAAGCAAACTCTCACAAAGCCACAAAGAAAAGTTAGAAAATTATGTACCGCTTTAATTGATTTTTTTAAATAAATGTTTTATTGATTTTCTAGTTTTGCATTTAAGTATTTAAAAAGCAACGTGGCGGCTGAGTTAATACAATGACCTACAAGTATCTTTAGCACAAGTCTCCAGCTACCACATTGAATATTTCCTCTCTTTTCCCCTTAATATTCACTGTCTCTAAAAATGAAATTCTTGCATTTATCAATAATTTTTTAGCTTATGTATATTCTTGCTATTTAAACATTCAGTCTTTATAGACGATCAATGTCCTAATTGGTTTTCCCCAATTTTTAGTTTCCGATTAATATTTAACTTTAACATTTATATTTATAATTTCCAAGTTTTAAGTAAACGAGGTTATGTACCACTTTAAAGGCTGCCCTTTTCTGGACCAGAGTCCATTTTTCAGAACATAAAGTGAGCAGAGGGAAGAAGTCAGAGAGAGGGACAATGACTTATTCACAACTTGGGTAAGGCATGCTCTTTAAAATACAGATTTTAAGTCTGCAGCAATATTTTTCAAACCTGGCAACTTTAAAGATGCGTGGAGTTCAGTTTCCAGAATTTCCTGGCAAGCATGCTGACTGGGGAACTCTGGAACCTGAAGTCCACGCATCTTAAAAGTTACCAACTTTGAAAAACGCTGGTCTACAGACTCCAAAGGCACGAACGGCAATTCAACACGGGATTCTCTAATATGAGAAAAATAATTTTAAAAGCAAAAAACAATAAGCAGCTTTTAATTTAGAAAATGAACGAAAACTAAAAAAGAAACAAGCTGTAGGAGATGACGGAAGGTTAAGCACGCCATCAGTTTAGAGTCCTTATGTTTCCACAAGAAACCTAAGTGTCAACCTCCAGCTCAAATATCCAAATAAAGTCCAGGGTTACCTTCGTTTCTGAAAATCTTACTGGTTTATTGAATACATGGCAGGTCATAGGCGAAGGAAAACTAACTCTAAAATCCCAAGGCATCTAACCATAGAACAATGATATTCCCAGCCAACCCCCCCAGATGTCTACGTAGCTCATGTGAAAAAATTCTCTTTGTTATGAGAACCGTCTACTATCTTCTTCACACCTACTAGAATGTCCTTGAAAGGTTTCCAGGCTAGCCTTCTCTCAGCAAACTTCCGAAGAAGTGGAAGGGTTTCGTTTCTCTGACTAACCCAGTCGAAAACATCATCTCCTCCCCTCCTTACTCTAATGGCAAGATGAAAAGAAAGAGGCACATAGCTGCCAAATTTTCACTTTTGACACTAAGTCCAGCTCTCTGTGAATTCCATTGACTCTTTTACGTAGCTCTAATTTGGCTTGGTAGGGACCACTACGGTGGGAAGGTAACAGCGTTCCGTGCGCCTCTGGCGTCTAGTCATGCCGGCCACATGACCACGGAGACGTCCTCGGACAAGCGCTGGCTCTTCGGCTTTGAAACGGAGATGAACACCGGCCCCTAGAGTCGGAAACGACTAGCACGCATGTGCAGGGGAACCTTTACCTTTACCTTTTAATTTGGCTTGACCATTAATAGATCAGATTCTTATGTATAGGTAACGTGAAATAAACTTTTACTATTCCTGATTTGTTACGTGTGACATGAATGCGATCTACTCATGGTCAACCAAACAGGCGCTAGGTAAGGGTCAACAGAATTCACAGGGGGCTGGACTTAGGTCTCCTGTGGGAACCTTAGGACTCTAAACTTTAACCCCACTGTCATGTCTACTTGCTCATCTCCTGGATACTCGGTAGAAGTGAATTCAACAGACAGGCAACATTCTTCTCAGAAGCAGGTCAACACAAAAAGAAATCCTTCTGAGTCATTTTACTGAACAAATGCAAATGTGTCTGAAGGACCGCTGCCCATGCACACGCACACCTACAGCAGATGAAGTGACTGTCCAAGCAACGTGACAGCTTCAAAGGGCTTCCAGATGGAGAATGAGAAGCGACACAATCTCACAACCCAAGCTGAGAATGGAGCCCCCAAACAGCCAGGAAGTCTCACCTGACAGGCCCAAAATTGAAGGCTATGAAGACCAGCACAACCATGACACAGATAACTTTTCGGTTCCCAGAGCCAAACTTCAGATCGCTGTTCTATATGGAAAGACAGGCAAGTTATCAGGCATCATGGCGCACACCGCATTCAAAATTTACAGCTCCTTCTAATGGAACTGTCTGAGTCAATATTGCAGCTTTTCCCAGCTCCTTGCTGCATAGAACAACGAATTACTAAGTTATCCTGGCTGAATTTGTACCATCAAGTTGGTGTTGACTCTTAGTGACCATATGCATAGATTTTTCCCAGGCCAATCTGTCCCCAGTCTGGTCTTTCAGATCTTCCAATAGTGCACCTAAAGTATCAAACTAACACCTATCAGAATTGGAGAAATGAAACCTGCCAGAACAAGAAGGTCATAGCAGCATTCTCAATAGGACTGTAAAATCTCCAAAACTACAGGAAATATTTCAAAACTTGAAATATTTTACCACCACCTGGCATTCAAGCTTACTAGGAACCGGCCCGGTCAACAGTGAAAGAATATTACTCTATTCCCTATAACAATAGAGGAAAAAGTGAGGAATTAGGTAACAGGGCTCATACTTAATATTAAACTATACAATGGTTTGTTTGGTTAATTTTGTAAATAGTGAGCCTTGGTGGAGCAGTGGGCTAATGCCTCCTTAAGTAACACCAGCTGCCTGCAATTAGTGCATCCCACCAGGCTCAAGGTTCTCAGCCTTCCATCCTTCCGAGGTAGGTAAAATGAGGACCCAGATTGTTGGGGGCAATAAGCTGACTTTGTAATAATGCCGCTGGGGTGTGTGTGTGTGAAAGCCCTAACAAGCAGGCATATACATAGAATGAAGGCTACTGCTAAGCTTGTAAGCCGCCCTGAGTCTTCGGAGAAGGGCGGGATATAAATGTAATTAAAATATATATATATATATATATATTCAAGAAGTCAAAAATACAGTAGTCCTTAACTTACAGCCAGTTGCTTAGGGATCATTTGAAAGCTTACAGTGAACTGCAAAAGAGATACTTATGACCTGGATTTGAAATTCTGTAAGCCAGGCCCCATCTCCCTCCATCACCTGATCTCATACTGGGCACTCAGCAACCAGCCTACATTGTGGCCATTTGCAGTGTCCCATGGTCACATGACCATAATTTACCTCATAAAATAATTTCCAGCAAAAAAACGTCCATTGCGGACATTAGGTTCACATAACAACTCTGTTGTAAATGACTGCAGATTCGCTTAACGAACACAACGAAAAATGTTGTAAAAAAATTAACAACGCTTAACACCAGCACCAGTTACAACTGTAATTCTGAGCTCACTTAGGGTCGTAACTCGAGATCTACCTGTAAAGAAAGCTCCCCAGCTCAGGGGAAAAAGAAAGGTGGAGAATGAATCAACATGGATTGTTCCAGAGGTACATGGCTAGTTAGCTAATAGCAATAGCACTTAGACGTATAGCACTTAAAACTTATATACTGCTTCACAGTGCTTTGAAGCCCTCTCTAAGTGGTTTACAGAGTTAGCATGTTGCCCCCAACAATCTGGATCCTCATTTTACCAACCTCGGAAGGAAGGAAAGCTGAGGCAAACTTAAGCTGGTAAGAATCGAACTGCTGAACTGCTGGCAGCCGGGAGTCAGCAGAAGTAGCCTGCAGTACTGCATTCTGACCACTGTGCCAACAGAGCTCTTAATATTCTGAACTTGCAGCATTTCAGTTGGGAGATAGATGTAAGCAAACACAGCGATCTTCTATTGCAGATGTCCCCAACCTTTTGGGCAACAGGGACCGGTGCCGTGGAAACCAGAAAGGATGTGTTTTTGTGTACTGCCTGCATCCCATGGATGGGGCTTTTTTTGTTTGTGCGGCCCGGTTGTTGGCATGCTACGGACCGGTGACGGTCCACGGACCGGGGATTGGGAACCCCTGTTCTATTGCATACCCCATTTGAAAATCGAAAAGTTCTCGGCCAGTGTCCCCATGATATGGTGTGTGTGTGTGTGTGTGTGTGTGTGTGTGTGTGTGTGTGTGTGTGGATAACCATGACAATGTGCTTTCTTAAGAAAGCCACAAGTTTCATTCCTAGTGGAAAGGGCTCACCTCGTCCAGGACACCATCTAGCCGGCGCCGTAGGATAGCATTTTCCCGCCGCAGCCGCTCGTTCTCCGCTAAGGCCTCTCGCAGCCGGGATTCCAATCCTTGGAGGTATTCCTTCTTTTTGCGGCGTGACTGACAAGCCGATTCACGGTTCTTTATCATCCGCTGCTGCCTTTTCAGGACCTTGATCTTGAGCAAATTAGTCAAGAAAGTAATATTCATGTCCACGGTATAAAAGAAAGAAGGGATGAAGTTCAGGACTCTTTGGCATCTACTGTGGAGAAGCGATTGACACATCCCCCCCCCCATACTTGTTTTCTGAAACTCAGTTCTCCATTTTGCATGAAAGGTAGGTCACACACAGTTCTTTGCATCCTCCAGATCCTCTACTGACTTTAGTTCAATATTCTGATTTGTTCACCAGGTAAAATTTACCTTGTTTATCTTATTTTCTCTTCTGCCACCACAATTAGCAACAATTATACACCACAAATTTGCAAATGGTTGCTAGTGTTATTTATTCCTCTTTTCGGAGAACGTTAAAATGCAGGCGATTAACAGAACAGCTTGGCTATTTCTGATGTGTCCTGCCTGTAAATCTGCTCATGTGAAGTCCTTGGCGCTCCGTGGCTGTTTGCAGACATTTCAGTACCTGACTAGGTAACATCATCAGCATTAGTGAGTGCAGGCTTTGCTTTCTGCTTCTGTTTTCTGTTTCAAGCAGAAAACAATATCCTAATCAAGGGACTGCCGAGGGGGCAAAAAAAATACATATATCCACCAACGTGGGCAAGGCAAAATAACGTATATATACTGAAAGCAAACTTCATTCCTTTCTAACACTGATGAGGTTACCTAACTGGGTGAGCAAACAACCAAGCCCAGGATTTGAAGTTGCTGGAAGAGGAAAGACTCTGAAACTTAAGGATTGTGAACTTACATCAATCTCTTGGTTGCAGGGTCCTATCTGTGCTGGCGCAGGGATGATAGTTTTAGCTTCTGGCTTGGGGATGGAAGGTGCTGGTTGAGGTGACAGAACGTCCTTCACTGGAGACTGTACCTTGATCAAACCAGACACTGGGAGATGCAGTAGCTCAGACTGGGAAATCACAACACTCTGTGCTGGAACTGAAGAAAAAAAAAAAGTCACAACACTGCTTCACTTTCTTTTCTTACATGAAGACTAAAGAAAAGAATTGAAACTTAACATTAAGAAAACCAAGATCATGGCATCCGGCCCTCTCAATTCCTGGCAAATAGATGGGGAAGAAATGGAGGTAGGGACCGATTTTATTTTCCTGGGCTCCAAGATCATTGCAGATGGGGACTGCAGCCAAGAAATTAAAAGACGCTTGCTCCTGGGGAGGAAAGCCATGGCAAATCTAGACAGCACACTAAAAAACAGAGACGTCACCCTGCCAACAAAAGTGCGTATAGTCAAGGCTATGGTCTTCCCAGTTGCAATGTACGGCTGTGAAATTTGGACCATAAGAAAGGCTGAGCATCAAAGAATTGAAGCCTTTGAACTATGATGCTGGAGAAGACTCCTGCGAGTCCCTTGGACTGCAAGGCGATCAAACCGGTCAGTCCTAGAGGAGATCAACCCTGACTGCACTTTAGAAGGCCAGATCCTGAAGTTGAAACTCAAATACTTTGGCCACCTAATGAGAAGGAAGGACTCACTGGAGAAGAGCCTAACGCTGGGAAAGGTTGAGGGCAAGAGAAGAAGGGGACGACAGAGAATGAGGTGGCTGGACGGAGTCACTGAAGCAGTAGGCGTGAGCCTAAATGGACCCCAGAAGATGGTAGAGGCCTGGAAGGCCTGGAGGAACGTTGTCCATAGGGTCGTGATGGGTCGGACACGACTTCGCAACTAACAACAACAACGAAGAAAATTCTTTCCTCAGAATGTTCCCCCACCCCACCCCCCGAGCAAAGAAGCCTGTGCACCGTCCCACATGACATTTCCAGTCTGTACACATTCAGCTACTGGAAACTGCTCCATTAACATTCAAAATTCAGATTGGTAACTTGTGACGTATCAGGATATGAAACAAAAAATGTTTACTAGGGAGATGTTAACTATTTAACTATTGGGTGTAGGTTAAATGATACAATCTTTGGTGTAATAAAATAAGGGAATTTGGGGTTCTAGATACTATTTGGGATGTCATAGGTTAAACTTGGATACTACAATTAACATCAAAGTTAGATAAAATCTAATAACAGGAGATAGATATACTTCACTGGAATTGGACTGACAAAATCTTTTTTAACTGACCATGCCATCCTTGTAAATCTGTTATTTTAAATATGTTGTATTGAATGTTGAGGGAAATAGAGAAGAATGCTGTGATAATGTAACCTGAACTATGTATTGGAAACTCTGTTATTCAATTCATGACTACACAGGTACCATGATGCTTTCTAGATATATAGGTTGTAAATTGGAAAAAAATATATTAAAAAAAAAAATCCGAAAAACATCCAAAAATAAGTCCCCTGGGTCGGCTTACCTGAGATTCCAGGGTTGACAGTCTGTGACTGGGTTACAGGTACTGGCTGTAACAAGATAGTCTTACTGGAAGACGTTGCTGGCTGTCCTGGGACAGTGGTCACCACCACAGGCTTTGGTTGAATGGGCGGTTTCCGGCTCAGAATGCTCTCTGTTTTATTGGGAACTGCTGGTTTTCCTAAAACAGAAGTTCAAACAACCTATAAGAATCTATTACAGTTCTTAAGAGTCTTACTTAATTAATTGTACTCAGGAAGCCACGTTGATCTGGGAAAGAGTCAGCTATTATCATCTTGAAGAAGGGGGGGGGGGAAAGAGGAAATAAATGAGAGATCGTATATTTATTTCTCCCTTTCTTCAATGAGTTCAGTTCTGACACTCACTTATGCCTGTATTAATTATCTACTTCAAATGAGGCCATTTGATACCTTTCCTTTTAACTAAAAAAAAAATGAAGAAAAGGGATACACAAACTTACAAAAGAAGAAACATTAAAAAGGAAAAAAAAACATATCAAATGTAGATGTGCAAAGATACGTAACATTTATTCAATATGTTATCAGAAATACTGAACACGGTAGGTAAAAAAAAAACATAATCTACATTGAAAATTAAGACTCTTGCTAACAAATCATGAACATTCACTAATGTTCTAACTAGTGTGGATGAGGTGTCCACTCTTAGGATTGAAATGATAAAAGCTGATGTGCAAAATACAAAATGTTGGTTTGACTCAGAAAGCTAAATAGATGGCTAAGAACTGGAAGGGCAACACAGAGAATGTGAAAAATGTGTAGGGGATCTCAGGCTCACCTTGTACACTAGGAAAAAACAGAACATGTAGTATCTTTCTACTTAAATAAGATACATTGACATTTGTGCTTGTTTGTACGTCACTTTCTTCCCAAAAATAAACTAAGAGCAGCTTTCAAAAAAAAAAAAAATCTTGAATTTGACCTGTGGAATCGTTTACCGGTTGAGCTCCGGATGGCTCCCGACCTACGCTCCTTCCGACGCGACCTAAAAACCTATCTGTTTGAACAATCCGGCCTGGTCTGATGGGTCTTGTTTTAATGTAATTTATCTTCTGCATTTGGGCACTAGGGTTTAATTTGTCTTCAATTTCTGTATTTGGGCATTGATATTTATGTCCCTGTTCACCGCCCTGAGTCCTTCGGGAGAAGGGCGGTTTAATTAATTAATTAATTAATTAATTAATTAATTAATTAATATATATATATGGCTGCCTGACGAAAACAAATAAGTTTGAAATGCATATCAGTCTCCCTTTAACTCTTTGTTAGCAAAACCAATTTACACAAATATGAGCTGTCACCGGTGTGACTACTGCCTGTCGATGGCCTTCGGTTAGGCTGAAAAAAGGAAATAAGATTTGTCCCATGTTTGGGGCCTAGCAAGGTAATCTAAAAAATAGTTAACAAGCATTTGACATATATATATATATATTTGTGTTTGACATAAACATATAATTTGACATAAATATATATATATATATTTCCATATATATATATGGAAAGGATTGACATAAATATATATATACATTTGTGTTTGACATAAATATATAATTTGACATAAATAGATATATATATTTCTTGGAACAATATGGAAAGGATTTTCCTTTTGACTTTTTCCTTGGACTTTCCCCCTGCTTTTTTCCTGATGTGCTCTACAAATCTGGAATGTTTTCTGGCAGTTCTTCTTCATGCAAAAGCAATTAAACCAAAATCCTCCTAAACTGTTGAGAATGGATGTCAGGGACATGGGCAACTCACATAAGGGAACTCACAGAAAGTGCCCATCAAGAAAAACATCATCTCCTCCAAGGTCTCATCCCCACCCAGAAAGGAAAGCTAAGGAGAAGGGGAGGATATATAATATCTGGACACAACACGCCGAGAGACAAAAAAAAAAAAAGAAAATGTCATATTATCACTAACGAACAGGTTATTTCGTTATACTTAAATTACTTCCCAATCCACTCGCTCACCTGATACTCAGGAAGATTTTTTTTTTTATTGCACAGGACGCTACCGCTCCAGAATGTGTATCTTCTTCATTGGTTATGAGCACCAATGCAAGCTCTGAAGTCGTTCTACGGTTACTAAGTTCAGTGCAGAAGCAAGAAATAAATACTTACTTCTAAAAAAAAAATCCTACAACAGACGGGTCAAACTCGCGACGTCACGTGATGTCGTGAGACGTATCGGGACTGTTTTGCAATTGCCAGCAATGGGCTGGGGCGCGGCTTCTGGATGACGTGTCCAGCCCGTGGGCCAGCAGTTTGACACCCCTGTATCTACAAACATACCTGTCTCAGAAGCTGGGACTACATTTATGTGTACTGTTCCAAAGGGAGGTAAAACGACATCTCCAAACATGCATGGGGGAGTGGGAGGATGCTCTGTTTTCACTCCAATCACATCATCTGGTCCAGCAACCTGAAAGAAAAATGATAGGCTCAACGGAAGCATTAAGCTTTTCCGTTTTGACACCTCTCAAGCATCTATGGTTTTTTTAAAAAAGGCCACTTCTTTTTAAAAAACAAAGGCATTTATATGCTTTACAGCAGGGCTTTTCAACCTTTTCACCCATTGTACCACTTTTAGGATATGGCAACATCCGAGTACCACCAGTCGCCTAGCAAAGTGTCAAAAACTTGATGACCCCCCCCCCCCAAAAAAGGAAAAAAGTAATGAAGTACGGGTAGTCCTCGACTTACAACACTTCGCTTAGTGACTGTTCGAAGTTACAATGGCACTGAAAAAAGTGCCCCCAAGCCACAGCTGAGCAAGACACCTGCCTGCCCGCCCGGCGGCGCTCTTCCTCCTGTCCGAGGTTTTCATTGTTGTGAGCATTTCTGTTGAAGATTGGCAGGGGGGGGGGGGGTGTTTGGTTTTTATTCCTCCCCCCCATCTGCTGGGTGGTTGCAGCAGGTTTTGGTCACTTCACATGACCCTGGGACACTGTGACCGTCATAAATATGAATCAGTTGCCAAGCATCTGAATGTAAATCACAAGACCCTGGAGCTGCTGCAACATTCCAGCTGATCGCCGCTTCTTCTGGGCTCAGCAGAAGCTCCAGGATCAGCGCCGAGCTCCAGATGGAGCCTGGCGCTTCTGCTGAGCCCTGAGAGCCCTGCAGCTCCAGCCATCTCTCGCTCAGGCTTGTGCGGTGATGCCACCGGTTCAGCTTATTCCGCTACTTCTCTAGGATGGTCGCATACCACCTGCCAGGTGCCAATGTACCACTGGTTGAAAAGCCCTGCTTTACAGGATGGTTTTTATTTACTATTTCTGGCAATTTTCGATAACTATTACATCTTACTGGTTATATGGAGTAAAAGGAGCCATTTCTTCACTATCATGGTGCCTTTGTAAAATAAATAAGAGGTACTTTGACGTACTATTATTCGTTTGTCAAACACAGTGCCCAGGGTCATGTAATCAAAATCTGGGCACTTGGCAAACTGGCATGTATTCACAACAGTTGCAGCATCCCCGGGTCATGTGATCAACGCTTGCAATCTTCCTAGCCAGCTTCCAACAGGCAAAGTCCACGGGGCGGGGGGAAAGTTAGATTCACTTAACGACCACAGGATTCATTTGACTGCAGTGATCCACTTAACAACCATGGCCAAAAAAAAAAAAAAGACCATAAAATCGAGTGCAACACACTTCACCGCCTGGCTTAAGCAACGGAAATTCTGATCCCAACTGCGGTCTTTTTTCTTCCGCGAGTTACAGTTCTGACGCTACTTATGCCCAGGTATTATTTATCTACTTCAAATGAGGCCACTATGAAGGACTGCCTTTACGTGTGTCTATTAACATTTGGGCACTGCGGTTTGTCTGCAGAGGGATCTCCGAGAAGACCTACCTGCTCTGAGAGTTCGGCGGAAGAGGAGCCGGCCGCAGAAGAATCGGAGGAGGCCACCGATGAATCGGAGCAATGAGACGAAGCAGGGGAGACTGGCTCAGATTTTACTTGCAACTCTAAAAAAAGAGGGGGAAAAAAAAAGGGGGGGGGGGGGAGAAATGCTTCAGACACTTTCACTGCCCGCCTGCTGATCCAAGACAAAAGGAAACTGTGATTCCTCTCTCCCATCTACCTGTCCTCCACACCTCTGCAATTTCTACAGGCAGCTCTAAGTGCTGAATCCCAAGGAAACCATCTTTATGCGCCTCTCACCCCATTCACCTTTAACTACCATGCCACCAGTGCCCTCCACCTGGGCCAACAGAAGAAGCAGATCTCTCATTCTTGCCCACCTGAAAGCTGTAACTCTCTGAAGGCATGATGAGGCAGCTGTAAAGGTAAAGGTTCCCCCGCACGTGCGTGCTCATCTCCGTTTCAAAGCCGAAGAGCCGGCGCTTGTCCGAGGACGTCTCCGTGGTCAGGTGGCCGGCATGACTAGACGCCAAAGGCGCACGGAACGCCGTTACCTTCCCACCGGAGTGGTCCCTATTTGTCTACTTGCATTTTTTACGTGCTTTCGAACTGCTAGGTTGGCAGAAGCTGGGACGAGTAACAGGCGCTCACTATGTTACGCGACACTCGGGATTCGACCCGCCAAACTGCCAACCTTCTGATCGACAAGCTCAGCGTCCTAACCCACTGAGCCACCGCGTCCCTTGAGGCAGCTGTACTCCCTGCCTATAACACCTAAAGGAGAAACAAAGTCCCCCAACAGCAAGCCCAGAACCCTAGAGCTGAAGAGTGATCAGGTCCAAAAAATTACATTCTCCCCAACACCACGGCCATTTCCCCCCTCCCCCGCTCTCTGAATGATAAAAGAATCTGATTATCCGATACAGACTCAAATTTCTTATGTCTTAATTAAAAAAAAAAACAAGGCATGGAAGAAACCAACAAGTAACCTTGTGATCGGAAGTTAAGCACTCTGCAGAATTGTTCGCACCACAGCTGCACACTGCTACGTGTAAATTTAACCTTTATTAACCTTCAACTTTTTCAGACACACGCTGCTACCTTACCACAAGTACTCTCTTCAATAGACCTTGCCCAACTAATCCTTTTCCAGAACAGCTCCTATCACTCCTAAACACTTTCGATTTTGCAGTTTAACTCTGCCACTTGAATGTGCCTCCATAGATTGGCAGTAATAATTAAATTTGCATAGGTGAAGAAATGGAGGTAGTGACCGATTTTATTTTCCTGGGCTCCAAGATCACCGCAGATGGGGACTGTAGCCAAGAAATTAAAAGGCGCTTGCTCCTGGGGAGGAAAGCCATGGCAAATCTAGACGGCACACTAATAAGCAGAGACATCACCCTGCCAACAAAAGTGCGCATAGTCAAGGCTATGGTCTTCCCGGTTGCAATGTAGGGCAGTGAAAGTTGGACCATAAGAAAGGCTGAACGCCAAAGAATTGAGGCCTTTGAACTCTGGTGCTGGAGAAGACTCCTGCGAGTCCCTTGGACTGCAAGGCGATCAAACCGGTCAGTCCTAGAGGAGATCAACCCTGACTGGTCTTTAGAAGGCCAGATCCTGAAGCTAAAACTCAAATACTTTGGCCACCTAATGAGAAGGAAGGACTCACTGGAGAAGAGCCTAATGCTGGGAAAGGTTGAGGGCAAGAGAAGAAGGGGACGACAGAGAATGAGGTGGCTGGACGGAGTCACTGAAGCAGTAGGCGTGAGCATAAATGGACTCCAGAAGATGGTAGAGGACAGGAAGGCCTGGAGGAACATTGTCCATGGGGTCGCGATGGGTCAGACATGACTTCGCAGCTAACAACAACAACAACAAGATACAGAATTCTAATTAAGAGGAAAGCGACTTGCAGTTCGTGGACTTTTAATTGGTTGTGCAGCGTGTCTACTTTTTAAGAAATATATCGCAGCCAAGATGACATCCAGACAACAAGACAAACTGTCAAGTCACAAGCTGCATGCAGCTTTCAGCCTCAATCAGAAAGGAAGTCAGACATGAGGAAGCAGGCAGAGGACAGGGAAGAGGAAAGAGCAAGCAAGCGAGGAATTTAATTGTCAATCGGTTAGAAAAACGTGCTCCAATTTTGTGATGCAAGACAGACACAACCTTATCTTTGCTCATTACAGCTCTTACTGCACAAAAAACTACTCCTACCTAGACAAATGATGGCACTGCCTAAAACAATTCTAGGAAGCAGAAATAAAAACTATTTTGCTGGATCAGATCAAAAGCTCAAGTGGGCAAGGATCAACGAGTTGCTTCTGGGAAGGCAGCGGGCCACAAAGACAAAATACATTTTTCTCCCACTCAAAAGAATTGTCCTACTAAATATAGATACCTCGTCCAACATCGTGTATTCCTGCTGGCAATGACTCACCAAAGTCTTCCTAGAGGTATATTTTTTAACAGGAGGTACCAGAGATAAAATCTAGGATAAAATACTTGTCTCTGATCCTCTTTGCCAAACAGCAGTGAGTAGACAGGTTATACATACATTTGTATTTAGCTGAGATGGTAGGATAGCCTAGCGTAAAGCTCTTCCTCATGAATAACCTCCTATTCTTATCATTTCCAGAATGGATACCATTTTTATTTTTTTGCAGAAAATACAATCTTGCAACAATCATCTTAAAAATCAATGGCTCTTATAAAAAAATCTTTCTGAATTACAGCCCTCTTAATCAGGTTCACCAGATCCCACACAGCAGGGGTATCAAACTGCCGGCCCATGGGCCGGTTGGCTCATACGGATGCTGCGCCCACCCCAGCTCCGGCAATGCAAAAAAAAAAAAAAAAAAAGTCACGATACATCACGTGTCACGTGACGTGGCGAGTTTGAAACCCATGCCGCAGAGTATCCTCAGTTCTACAACAGGTTCTCAATAGCCTGCCTAACCACAGCTTCATGAAAGTACTCACCTGGGAACAGAGATTCTTGAAAAGGATCCCAAGGTGGGTCTGGAGGCATAGTTTCCATGTCCAGATCAAACCCATCACCAAACTGCTGGTATAGAAAGAAAGATATAGAAAACAAAACTTTTCACGTGTGGGAAACAATAACCCTGATTCCTTCTAAAGAACAAAGTGTGATGGCAGTGAGTGGATATGTAACTGAGGAGGTATGCAGGTAGTCCTCGACTTACAGGTTCATTTAGTGACTGTTCAAAGTTACAACAGCACTGGAAAAAGTGACTTATGACTGTTTTTCACACTTAATTACCGTTGAAGCATGATCATCTGATGAAAATTCAGACAACTGGCAACTGACTCATATTTACCACAACTGCGGTGTCCTGGGGTCATGTGATCACTTCTGCGACCTTCTGACAAGCGAAGTCAATGGGAAAACCAGATCCACTTAACAACTATGTTACTAACAACTGCAATGATTCACTTAACAAAAGAAGCAAGGTGGTAAAATGGGGCAAAATTCACTTAACAAATGTCTCACTTAGTAACATAAGTTTTGGGCTCAATTGTGGGGATAAGTCGAGGACTTCCGGTAGTTTGGAGTTCCAGTTCAATAAGACTTTCAGGGCTAGAGATAATCTTGGAAATGCAATCCAAAATTATATACATGGCATGCCAGTTATTGTAACTGGGAATATAATCCCCACAACACATTCTAATGTTTAAGCCACATTGAGAACAAATTAAAAAAACCAAGTGGCAGGGATGGGAGTGAACAAGATGCTAAAGTATACTGAATTCATTTTTTTTTATAAAGTTATAGATGTGGGGATAGAAAGAGAGACTTCAAATTGCTGAGAAGTGTATCCTGCCACGGAGGCATAAAGGTAAAGGCAAAGGATCCCCCGCACATGTGTGCTAGTCGTTTCCGACTCTAGGGGCTGGTGCTCATCTCCATTTCAAAGCCGAAGAGCCAGCGCTTGTCCAAGGATGTCTCCGTGGTCATGTGGCCGACTTGACTGGATGCCAAAGGCGCACAGAACGCTGTTACCTTCCCACCGTAGTGGTCCCTATTTTTCTACTTGCATTTTTATATGCTTTCGAACTGCTAGGTTGGCAGAAGCTGGGACGAGTAACAGGCGCTCACTCTGTTACGCGGCACTCGGGATTCGACCCGCCAAACTGCCGGCCTTCTGATCGACAAGCTCAGCGTCCTAACCCACTGAGCCACCGCGTCAGGCATACTGGAAAGCAAATAATATTTTTCTAAAAGCAAAGGTATTCTCACCGCAGAACAGGTACCATTACTGTCCATAATGCTGTGTTCAAGACAAGGGAATAGTTCAGCTGCCATATCTCCATCATTATCCAAGCAGCTGTAAAGACCTGCATCTATAGGAAAAGCAGCACAGTGCAACTGGATGAGGAATTAGCTGACTCAACCATGGGTTATCTCTAAATAATAATAATAATTAAACAATATCTGCTTACCCCAGGTCCTTGGGAAGGACCCAATAGGGCAGAGGTCTTCAAACTTGGCCCTTTTATGACTTGTGGACTTCGACTCCCAGAATTCCTCAGCCAGCATGCCTGGGAGTTGAAGTCCACAAGTCACAAAAGGGCCAAGTTTGAAGACCCCTGCAATAGTGGATAAAAATGTCAAATCCAGTCTAAACATCTGACTAACCACCAGCTGTGCACATTACACAGTTAATTACACATTACACAGTTAATTTCCTCTTCCAACTTTATTTCCTTGTTCTCAGTTAAGCTCTCCACCCAAGCCAGAACCAAACTGGAAATACAGCTTATACAGAAACCAGTTACAAAGAGGCATATGTTGCCACCTAACATAGTAATTCCACATCAAACATGCACTTTCCAGGTTAATACAAAGAGGCATATGTTGCCACCTAATATAGTAATTCCACATCAAACGTGCACATTCCAGGTTAATACCTGGTAAGATCGTGTGAATCTCTACTTGTTCTGCAGTGCATAAAATTGTCGCTATCATTTATGCAACGCAGCCTGTTAACTGCGTATAATAAAAACACAAAAAGGCCCCCTCCTCCTTCATCCATGTCATCTCTCTTCCGTTTTGATAACCTTAGGCTAGTAAAAATAAAAAATAAAAAACACCTATACTGTAACACCTTAAAGATAAATAGCAGTGTGCATTGAATGAACATCCTGCTAAAAAAAAGAGTTAATTCCTTATGTGATAACCTTTAACGGTCAAGATCGCACTCCAGTTAAGAGTCTGACAGGCAGAAATGCAACAGGTGAAGCTTCTGCTTGGCGGAAAGTTATATACCCCATTGCACGCCGGCCTGATATCACCTATTAAAATCATAGAGTTTTCAACAGAGTATTTGTATATGTTAGCGGACCCCACCGCAACCCCAACCTTGAAACCCACGCACAGCCCAGGCCTATCGGCCCTGTCCCCTCCTTCGGCCCAGTATTGTCCCTCCTTGTTCTATTCACCCCAGTCCTCGCTGCTCAGCAGGTTATCTGCTCGGAAGCGGCTGGAATCGCTCAAAAGCAGCAACTCCGAAGCCAGCGCCGCCATCTTCCTTCCGCTTTTCCTACACTATACCAACACCGCCTTCCATCCAGTCGATTATTGCCATAGCAACACCGCGGCCCAATAGAAATCCTCTTCTTCCCTCTTCTGCCCAACCATAAGAAAGATGAGGCGGGACCCGACCGGTATGCCCACCAATGGAAAGGAATGAGATAGCGGAAGCGCATCGAAAAAAGAAGCGCGCATGCGTAAGTTCCGTCATGCGGCAAACTAGCGCCTCGAGGAGGAGAGTTTAATAAGGGGTTGTCAACGTTGAACGGAAGTGCGCGTGCGCAGGCCAGACGGGGTTAGGCGCTTCTAGTGACGCCTTGAATTCTAGCACTACGGACAGATCTTGCTTCCCTGTGCGCCAACGAATTCTGTGAGGGTGGGGGAACCAGGTAAGTCCGATCCCGACCACGTGCGGTGGAGTATTTAAACGTGACGCGCGCATGCGTACGAAAAGCGTTTTGAAGGCTGATAAAACGGCGCATGCGTCTGCTGCTTCTTTCGCTATGATTCTGGGAATTGTAGTTTTTTTTTTTGTTTGCACATTAATATTTTTATAGCGTTGAGTGGGTTGTTTTAAAACCTATCTATCTTTTTAAAATTCACGCCATTCAGAAAGTATACATTCTACTGATGGTCAAATCAGTAGTTTTAGTATTCTTATCTAAAAAATTGAATCCATTAGCATTTTCTCTTAATTTCAATCCATTCAGTACTGTAACCAAACTTGTGATTTACAGTGAATAAGCTGAGAATAAAAACATAAACATTATAGAGCTAACAGTTCCCCCCTCCCTACTTTTGTGCTGTTGCAAAATCTAAGTGTATGGATAATTAAGATGTCGATCTATTAAAGGATGGGTAAAATATTTGTTCAAATATTTTGGCCACCTAATGAGAAGGAAGGACTCACTGGAGAAGAGCCTAATGCTGGGAAAGGTTGAGGGCGAGAGAAGAATGGGACAAGAGAGAATGAGGTGGCTGGATGGAGTCACTGAAGCAGTAGGTGTGAGCTTAAATAGACTCCAGAAGATGGTAGAGGACAGGCAGGCCTGGAGGAGCGTTGTCCATGGGGTCGCGATGGGTCGGACATGACTTCGCAGCTAACAACAACAAAATATTTGTGGATATTCTCAGTCATCCAGGTCATAGTTGTTTCAAAACTGTTTTTAAAAAGGCAACTAGACTTCTTTTTCCCCTGAGGAAGAAGTAGTTTCACTTATCTATCTTTTTTCCCCCCTCACTCCACCTTAGGTTGCACAAAATAATGGAAGGCATAAAATGAATCTGTCTGCCATCACATGCACAAGCATTTTGAAATGCACATAAATTTGCAGCCTTTAATTAAGATTTCAGCCAATTCAATTTTGTTGTTCCTTAAAATAGTTCATCCAAAGAGATTCTTTCAGCATTCCTCATAAACCTGAAAAAATCATGGTGTGGCTGGTTTGTGGATCACTTCAAACAAAGGTCTAAAACAGGGGTCTTCAAACCTGGCCCTTTTATGACTTGTGGACTTCAACTCCCAGAGTTCTGGGAGTTGAAAAACACAAGTCATAAAAGGGCTGTTTGAAGACCCCTGGTCTAAAAGATTTTTGCTCAGTCCTAAAATGATCAGACTTTGTGAAGGTTAAAGCTTTATTTTTTTAATTACTCTTACAATTCAGTGTCTAGAATAGATAATAGCAGAACCTTCATGGGTTCAGCACAGATCAAATTGTGTTTTAAAATTGTTTAAAGCAAATTAGAAATGCAGAAAATCTATGCAGAAAATCAACAGCTGCAGAATACAGGAATCTATCTGTGTCTGTATGGGTCTTAGGTATTATTCTTCCATCTTTTTATGAATAAAATTTTTGCTTTCCTTTTCCTGGCTGCAATACCGTTCAATATTTGTCTTGTATTTATGTAACAAGCTTCTTTGGTTGGAGACTATTTTACTGTAGATACGTGACTTTTTTTAAAAAAAAATGAATGTATGGTAGGTGAACATGTATTGTCTAACAGGAAAAATATAGTTTCTCAGTTTGTTGCAGCCATATTTTTATATTTAGTTCCTTTTCTTAGGTGCTGAGTAGGTGGGATGTTGAATGATTACTATATATTACTAAGCGCTTGATCCCACAATGAGAAAAAGCTGTTTTTGGCTTAAGCATTTAAAAGGAGCACTCTAAAAGGAAAAGAATTTGCCTACTAACTGAATATTTTTGGATGGATAACATAATTCAAACACTAAAGATCTGGAAAATATTGTTAAAAAGAAAACAGTAAACAATTATGACAAAAATGCAACAAACCCTTGTTGCACTAAATAGAGGAATGTATGTTCATATGTATTTGTATAAATGTAAAAATAACAATATGCTATTGATAACAGATTATTAAATAACACAAGTAACAAAAAAAATAAGAAATGTAGGCTTCATGAAGATACAATTCACTATAACAATATAAAGTAGCATTAAAAAAAACTGAATATGAAAACTTTTAACAAACTTTAGTAATGTCAATCCACCAGTTTTTCCTCAAACCTGCTTGGTAAATCTCGTTATATTAAATAACAAATTAGATCCCTAAACTTGTGATCCTTTATGCAAGACTGACCTTTTTTAAATCTTCTGAGAGAAAATGTACAATTCCATTCCATTACAACAATTTGCCAAGTGAAATCTCTGTACCTACCAATCTCAGATTCCTCAGTATTACTGTCAAAAAGGAATCAACGTCAATTCTACATTGCAAGATCAACCCCTCATCAGCAGCCAAAACACCTTTTGTAAACACTTTTTTTCAAAAAAAATGCATGAAACACTTCTTTATTTAAGTTTATTTTCATAATAAAACAAATGAGAGAAGGGACAGAATAAGGGATTCTCGGGTCTGTTAATTTCCTGCAGCCACAGGATTTTGTTAAACAAGCCGTCATTTTCCCTTGCTTTGCTGTCCTTTTTATTTTATTTCATCAAGACTTGGGTTCCTGAGTCCTGTCTTTGGAAGCAGCCTCAGGGGGACATTTCTGGCTGGCTGAGGAAGGAATGGATGGAGACCCAGCTGGCTTTTGGGGGATGCCTACAAGAAAAGACAGCAATGAGATACATCAGGGCCATGCGGCACCTAGCATCGGCTTTTTCTTCTTTTTTCTTTTTCAAAGCTCTTCTGCCAAATTCCCATTATTCCCAACTCTTTTCACCTAAGCAGACTTTGCCAACTGACTGAGGCTGGCCATTGGAAGGTGGGGGGTTTATCTCTATCTCACCAGTTCGTCATGTCTTGTTCTTGGAGGCCAACATGCTCTCTGCCAGATCTCCATGGCGCAGGAACGATGCTATTCTGCTAGCCACATATCGGCAAGCTGAATTGGAAAGGGGGAAAAAAAAATCAATGTCCTCCAAGATCTGGACCATCCGGACATTATTATTTTTTTGTAGTTGTTTTGGGTAATCTGATCTCTAGGTGATGTTTGGGTTAATCCTCCTTTTGTTCTTTCCAGCCTTAGAGATTCGTCTTCCCAGCTTTCTGCTTTTACCTGCCAGATTCCCTTCCTTTCCCCTCCCCCAGCCCTAAAGTTGTGGCTTTCTGTCCTTTAAAATTATTATTATTATTATTATTATTATTATTTTCACCTTTCTGCAACCCTTCACCTACCACCAATTATGCGTCACGCCATCCTTTTGAAGAAACGAGGTACCGGTCGCCTTGGAAAGCTCCGCTTTGTGCGGCACAAATGGCTTGGCAAAGGGGAGGAGGCAGACGCGAAGAGTAGAGAGAAGCATTGTGGGAGATGTAGTTTTAACCCTGTAGGTTCGAGTCCAAAGATAACACACTTAGATTAATGTCGACAGCTTTGCTGCTGTCTTTAATAATAGTGTGTGTGTGTGGTCAGTTTTTTTAAGGAGATAAAATTAACAACTAATGTAAAGTGAAGAAAATAAAGGAAAAAAGTTCAACGTGCAAAAAGAAAGAATAAAACCAGTTCTTCAAGTACAACAAATCGTGATCTCATCTATAAGGTTTTAATTTCCTCCTTCCTGGAATTAATTTTAAGATTGGGAAAAAAAATTCTGTGTTATTAATTTTCTGGCTTTCTCGTTCTACAGATTTTTCTCTCTAGATGTGTGTAGTTTGTGTATGTAATTTATCCCACATTTCTGGATTTCTTTTTTCCCCCCTCCCTCTAGTCTAGGATCCTCGAAAATGATCAATACTGAGCCACAAAGGTGGATGAGACTATCCTTTATTATTAGGAGTAGCAGTAATTGTATTTGTAGTACTCTTAGTTAAAATGGTATTTATTGAATTATTTTTGTATAAAGTTTGGGGGTTGATAAACAATCTGAAACTTCATGAAGGGTTCATTGAGCTGAAATTATTATCATGCAAAGTTTGAACAGAGATCTGAGGCTTATCTCAAATTGAAAATGTTCTCCAAACTTGGTTGGGTTGCCATTTCTAGTTCACACAGATTTGAATATGGAATCATCAGTTAACTTTGTTTACATGCTAACCAAAAAAAACAGCGCTTAATCCAAGGGAAATTTTGGAGCATGGTTGAAAGGCAGTAAAATCAGATGTCTTCCATCAGAAATGGAAGGGACCTAGCATGCCATCTGCTCCAAATGCTGTTCAGGGCAAGATCTGCTACAGCATTTTGAACAGATGTTTTAAAGCTTCCAGTGATGATGATTATATTGGTTCAGGAGGTAACCCACTGTATTCCATTGGTTGATAAGTGTTACTATCAGAAAATTCTTCCTCATATCCAATCTGAGTCTGTTCCCTGTGGTCCCAACCCATGTTCTGTTCCGGCCCCCTGTAACCAAAAAAAGCAATTTTAGTCCCTCCTTTATATGACAACAACTCTTCAAATATCTGAAGACAGCTCTGTCACACAGTCTTCAATGCATTTACCCTTTTGCAACTGCACTACACTATTGGCGCATATTCCACTCGTGATGTACTAACTAGAACATCCAGATCTTTTATGAACCATAATTGAGGAAACATAATTCCTAAAAAAAAAACTGTAATAACAACAATAATAAAGTTGGAAGAGACCTTGGAGGTCATCTAGTCCAACCCCCTGTTCAGGCAGGAAACCCTATACCATTTTGGACAAATGGCTGTCCAGTCTCTTCTTAAAAACTTCCAGTGTTGGAGCATTCACTACTTCTGGAGGCAGGTTGTTCCACTGGTTAATTATTCTGTCAGGAAGTTTCTCCTTAGTTCTAGGTTGCTTCTCCTTGATTAGTTTCCATCCGTTGCTTCTTGTCCTGCCTAACATTGCAACTGATCATAAGTCTCTTGCTAATTATTCCAGTGTTGAACTTTGTACTCTTAACATAGAACATAGGACAAGAACCTCTGGAGAAACAAAGTGACTTACAATAAGAAAGGGAAGGAGACAGTAATCCACATAGTTTTGACATGCTCCCTGTTTAACTCCGCAGTGAATCTATTATGGAAGGATTAGGAAAGGATTGGAAGAGATGAGTGCTGAAATCATATTGGAAGTTTAAATGCTCCCAGTCGGAAATGTGCAGACATAATCACTTTATTGGCTGAATGTAGAGCAGGCTTAAGAGTTATAAAAAGAAAAAAAGCGAAAAGTATTGGGGCAATGTCATCCACAGTACTTCAACTTAACAATGGCCAAGAAACAAGGAAGGCCATTTTGATTTCAAGGGCTCAAAAATAAAGCTAAACAGGATGATGGAAGAATAGAATGATGGCAAGTTTAGGCTTGTACTTAAAACAGTAAGTATTGGTAGTCTTCACCTTACAATTGGGAGAATTTTAATTGCTAAATGAGGTGGTTTTTAGGTGAGTTGCACCCTTTTTATGACCTTTTTCACCAAGGTTGTAAAGCAAATCACTGCAGTTGTTAAACATATGGTCATTAAGCAAAAATCACTTTCCCCGTTGGCTTTGCTTGTTGAAAGCTGGCCAGGAAGGTCACAAGTGAACATTTTAAAAGAAAAGATCTGCCCAGGAAGAAGATTTTTGGATGCAAAACAGCATGTCAAACACTAATGTTTTGTAAATTTTTAAAAAAGAAAACAGTAACAAGTTATAACAAAAATGCAATGAGTTTTGTTGTACTGCTTTTTTGTCCTTTTTCTCTCTTTGTTCTGGGGCATTAAAGTGATAGATGAACATATATGTGTGTGTGTGTGTGTGTGTGTGTATGTAAAAAAGAATAAGCTATTAATAAACAGATTATTAAATAATTAAGTAACATAAATAACTAAAATAACAAATGTAGGCTATCATGTAGATAAAATTCATTGTAATAGTATAAGGCAGCACTTAACAAAAATGAATATGAAATCTTTAGGAATCTTTAGTATATGTCAATACATTTCTGTTTTTCATCCAGCCTGCTTGGTAAATTTAAAGCTTTATTAAATTACAAACTAGATCCCTTAAACTTGTGCTTCTCTTCTTGGAAGACAGAACTATTTTATCTTCTGAGGGAGAGAAATGGAATAGAGTACTGTGTTTCCATCACCACAATTTGCCAAACCCTTTCTCTGAAAGTGCCAATCTCAGATCACTTCATATTGCTGTCCAAAAGAAATCAATGTGAATTCTACATTGGAAGATCACCCCCTCATCAGCCACCAAATCACCTTTTGTAAACAATCACTCTGGGTTCTTGTTTTTTTTAAAGCACAAAACGCTTCTTTATTGTAAGTTTATTTTCATAATGGAACAAATGAGAGAAGGGACCGGCTAAGGGATTCTCAGGTCTGTTAATTTCCTGCAGCCACAGGATTTTGTTAAACAAGCCATCATTATCCGCTTTGCTGTCCTTTTTATTTTATTTCGTCATGAGTTTGGTTCCTGAGTTCTGACTTGGGAAGTAGCCGCATGAGGATGTTTTTCACTGGCTGAGCAAGGAATGGATTGAAACCCTGCTGGCTTTCTTGGGATACCTGCAAGAAAAAAAACAGTGAGATACATCCGGGCCATCTAGTTCCTAGAATAGGTTTTTTCTCTCTCTCTCAAAGTGTATATGTTGAATGAGAAGAAATTTTGTTTATAATAATAATAAGTTGCAAGGGACCTTGGAGGTCATCTAGTCCAACTCCCTGCTCAGGCAGGAAACCTTATACCATTTCAGGCAAATGGCTGTCCAGTCTCTTCTTAAAAACCTCCAGTGCTGGAGCATTCACCACCTCTGGAGGCAGGTTGTTCCACTGGTTAATTGTTCTAACTGTCAGGAAGTTTCTCCTTAGTTCTAGGTTGCTTCTCTCCTTGACTAGTTTCCATCCGTTGCTTCTTGTCCTGCTTTCAGGTGCTTTGGAGAATAGCTTGACTCCCTCTTCTTTGTGGCAGCCCCTGAGATATTGGAACACTGCTATCATGTCACCCCTCACCCTTCTCTTCATTAAACTAGATATACCCAATTCCAGCAACCGCTTCTTATATGTTTTAGTCTCCAGTCCCCTAATCATCTTTGTTGCTCTTCTCTGTACCCTTTCTAGAGTCTCGACATCTTTTTTACATCGTGGTGACCAAAACTGGATGCAGTATTCCAGGTGTGGCCTTACCAAAGCATTGTAAAGTGGTATTAGTACTTCACTTGATCTTCATTCTATCCCTCTGTTAATGCAACCTAGCACTGTGTTGGCTTTTTTGGCAGCTGCAGCACACTGCTGGCTCATACTGAAGTGATTGTCTACTAGGACTCCGAGATCCCTCTCTCTTTAACTCTTCCCCCCCCCCTCACCCCCAGGAAACTTTGCCAACTGACTGGGGCTGGCCATTGGGAGAGAGGGTATCTATCTCACCAGCTACAGTTGTCCGGTTCTTGCAAGCCAACATGGTCTCTCCCACATCCTCAGGGCGCAGGAACGATGCTATTTTCCTAGCCACATAACGGCAGGCTGAATTGTAAAGGGGAAAAAAAAAAATCAGGAACGTCCTTCAAGATCTGGACTATCTGGGTCCAGATTACTACCTTATGTAGTTGGTTTGGGGAGTTTGATTTCTAAATGCTGTTTAAATTAAACCCATTCCTTCCAAGATTTGACTTCCCAGCTTTCTGTTTTCACCTACTAGGTTTCCATGCTCCTTCCCCCTCCCCGCCCCCGCCGAAAGCAACTGGTGGCTCAGTTGCTTTCTTTTTCTTTTTCAATTCTTCACCTACCACCAATTATGAGTCACACCATCTTCTGGGGAAAAAATGCGGCCGCGATTAGCCTGGAAAACTCCACTTTGTACGGCAGAAATGGCTTTGTCAAAAGGAAAGGAGGAAGCAGATGGGGAGGGTAGAGAGAAGCATTGTGGGAGTCGTAGTTTTATTACCCGTGCCTCTTCAGATCCAGAGATGGCACACTTTGATTACTGTAGGCAGCAGCCACCAGGCCTGGTGCTGTTGTCTTTAATTCGCCTTTAATAACGTTATGTTAATTATTTATATATATATATATATTTTAAAAAAATTAAAAGTAGTTTAAAAACTAAGGAGCCAGCTGGGAAATTCTGGGAGTTGCAATCCACCCATCTGAAAACTGCCAAGGTGACCCACTGTATTCCATTGGTTGACAGGAAATTTCAGGAAATTCTTTCTCATATCCCACCTGAATTTGCTTCCCTGCAGTCCCAACCCATGTTCTTTCTATTCCTGCCCTCTGTGGACAAAGAAAACAAATTTAATCCCTCCTTTATATGACAAAGGGACGCGGTGGCTCAGTGAGTTAAGACACTGAGCTTGTCAATCAGAAGGTAGGCAGTTTGGCGGGTCGAATCCCGAGTGCCGCGTAACAGAGTGAGCGCCTGTTACTCGTCCCAGCTTCTGCCCACCTAGCAGTTCGAAAGCACGTAAAAAATGCAAGTAGAAAAATAGGGACCACTCTGGTGGGAAGGTAACAGCATTCCGTGCGCCTTTGGCATCTAGTCATGCCGGCCACATGACCACGGAGACGTCCTTGGACAAGCGCTGGCTCTTCGGCTTTGAAACGGAGATGAGCACCGGCCCCTAGAGTCGGAAACGACTAGCACGCATGTGCGGGGGAACCTTTACCTTTACCTTTTATATGACAACAACTCTTCCAATATCTGAAGACAGCTTTGTCACAGTCTTCCATCAAAGCCTATTTATTTCTGTGAACCGCACTTCTATTCCATTTAATACACCCCAAAATAGCATTTATCTTTTTTGCAACTGCATTACAGTGTTGGTTTAATGTTCAGCTTGTGATCTGCTAGAACATCCAGATCTTTTACAAACCACAATTGAGGAAACTTAATGCTTTATTTAACACAAGGGTGCATCTGATCAATAGCCTCTTGCTAATTATTCTAACTTTGGTTGATATTTATACTCTAACATGGAAACCATAGCATTACCGTGTCGGACAAAAAGCTCCTTGAGGAAAATTGTGACTCACAATAAGAAAGGAAATAAGATAGAAATCCACATACTTTCTTCATTGTATTATTGATTTCAGATTAACAGAGTTGGAAGGGACCTTGAGGAGACCCTATACCATTCCAGACAAATGGCTGTCCAGTCTCTTCTTAAAAACCTCCAGTGATGGAGCACTCACAACGTCTGAAGGCAAAGCTGTTCCACTGGTTAATTGTTCTCATTGTTAGGAAGTTTCTCCTTAATTCCAGGTTGCTTCTCTCCTTGATTAGTTTCCACCATTAAACACTTAATCATTAAACAGATTTATTAAACATGAATCATTAAAGAGAAACATTGTCTCTGTTTAACATCCACGGTGAATCTATTATGACAAGATTAAGGAAGGATTGGAAGAGATGACCACTGAAATCATATTGAGGTTGACATGCTCCCATCTGAAAAGTGCAAGCATAATCTCTTTATTGGCTGAAAGTAGAGAAGGCTTAGCCTTAGGCTTATAAGACTTTCTCTTATAAAAAGGGAAAGAGAAAAGAATAGGGGCAATTTTTGTCCATTGTACTTAGTGAACCTCAGGTTGATGATGGTGAAAAAGGAAGGCCATTTTGATTTCTGGGGCTCAATTATAGATAAAGCTAAACACGCACTGGAGGAATACAAACATTAAACTTACAGAGGAAGGAAATGGCAAATTTAGGCAATAAGTACAGGTAGTCCTCGACTTACAGGGACAATTGGGACCAGAATTTCCATTGTTTAGTGAAGCACACTCTATATTACACCCTTTTTGTTACCCACAGTTGTTGCTGTGGAGAATCTCTGCAGTTAAGTCAATCACACAGTCATTAAACAAGTCCAGCCACTCCCATTGACTTTGCTTCTTAGTAGCTGGCTAGAAAGAATCACAAATGGTGATGCTACAGTTGTTGTAAATATACGCTGGTTGTCCAGTGCTTGAATTTTGATCATATGACTGTGGGGATGTTGTGACAGCCGTAAGTGTGAGGAACGGTCGTAAATAATAAAAGGACTACCAGTATATTCCAACCTTTATTTATTTATTTATTTATTTGGATTTATATACCGCCCCTCTCCGAAGGGACTCGGGGCGGTGTACAGGGCAATTAAAACACTATAAATAACACATAATGTATAAAAGTTAAAATAGAATTAAATCAAATAGCCCTAAACCATAAACACATTCTAAAATTTAAAATTTTTAAAATTTAAAAATCTAAAATCCCAATCCCTCAGTCCAGGCCGGCAAGTTCAAATAGCCAAGTCTTTATGGCAATTGTATATAAGAAGACCATTGACAACTATAATCCTGTGCTGTCAAATTTTTCTTGATATTATTTTACAGTCGCCTTGACAAAATTTTAGTACATACATATTCTAAGCATCTAAATAAAATACACAGCAAGACTTTAGAGAGGACAATAGCAACATTCAGTCTGAGACAGATTCTAATAGCTGTCAGCTGAGCTTTGGGAAGTGCTTGTTCTGAAAGGGCATGAAATTATTTAATTTCATTTTCAGGCAGATAGGATACATCTAACAAACAAAAATAAAATATGCAATAGAGAACACATTGTAGTTAGGAAGAGGCTGTCCCATCCCTATGAAAAATGAACATCAATTAATTGATCTAACCAGTTTGGGTTATGCAATATATTTACTTGAATATACTTATAAACATGTGTATGCACACCTGCTGTATGTTTACACATGTTCACAAAGACAGAGAGGGAGGGAGGGAGAGAGGCTAGATAGATGAGAGAGAGAGAGAGAGAGAGATGTATATGATAGTAAGAATCAATTAGTTATTACTGGGTGAAATAACGATTGACTATTGTCTTAAGACCACAATCAGGAAGATGAAATTCATATACGTTTTGAGCGCGATATGAATAGATGAATCAGGGACGTAGTGGCTCAGTGGGTTGGGACACTGAGCTTGTCGATCAGAAGGTCGGCAGTTTGGCAGGTCAAATCCCGAGTGCCCCGTAACAGAGTGAGCACCTGTTACTCGTCCCAGCTTCTGCCAACCTAGCAGTTCGAAAGCACATAAAAATGCAAGTAGAAAAATAGAGACCACTATGGTGGGAAGGTAACAGTGTTCCGTGCGCCTTTGGCGTCTAGTCATGCCGGCCACATGACCACAGAGAAGTCCTCGGACAAGCGCTGGCTCTTCGGCTTTGAAACAGAGATGAGCACCGGCCCCTAGAGCCGGAAACGACTAGCACGCATGTGCGGGGGAACCTTTACCTTTTACCTTTACCTATGAATAGATGAAGGACTAGAAATATTGCTGTACTTGTCGAGGCTGAGTAAAAAAAAAGATAATCAATAAAATGGATAGATGAAAAGAAATGGCTGGAATAGTCTCCTTATGACTATAACTTTGTTGCTTGTATCTTACAATTTATATTGTTTTTAGTATCCTAGTATGATTTATGTTGTTTGCTTAGCTAGTAGTCTATGACTATCACTAAGTGTTGCACCTCACGATGAAGTGTTGTAATTTATGATGAATGCATGTTTATGTTGTTCATGATCATGATTTATCACTATGTACTTGTATGTACACTGAGAGCTTATGCACCGGAGACAAATTCCTTGGCCAATAAAGAATTCTATTCTATTCAAAATGAAGGAGGAGAGGGAGGATCAGAAAGCGTCTCCCTACTTTTTCCAGGTTTTTCTTCCTGCCTGCCTCTAACCTGACTCCTTCTGAGGGGTAGTCTCTGAACATACAGTAGTTGCTAGGACAGGTGGTTGCTGAGGAAATGACGTTTCAGGGAGAAAGAAGGGGGGAAGGTGGATTGAAATTAGCGAACGTAATAGAGCCAGAAGCTAAATTGCATCCCCATCTCTCCCCACGGCGGTCTTCTCCATCCTGCGCTGAGAATGAAGCCTAAGAGAAAGGAAATGTGACGGTAAATCTTAAAGGTGGATGGAGGATGGGTTTTAGGGTTTATCGGACTTTCACACACTCAGTACTATGGGTGTAGGTAGGAGGGATCTGTTGGAAAAGCACATGCAAGGCAAGTGGATAGAGGATGAATGGGGACTGCCTGTTACTGGGTGTGTAAGATGCACAGGTTGGTGTGTGTAACGTAGAAAAGGCAGAGAAAATAAGCTAAAAACTTGCTCCCAAATACCAGTGTTATGAAGCCTCTGCTGACTGTGCTGTGATATTGTTGAAGGAGAATGATTTTTGTTTGTTTGTTTGTCTGCAGCAACAAATGGACAAATGCTTTAATAAAATGGAGAGGGCAAGTAGAGAGCTCCATACAGTAACAACTGGATTAATTTATCCTTGTTAGGGTTTTTTATTTCTTCCTATAATCCATTCTGAGGCTTCATCATCTTTGTTTTTCTTCATGACAATTGTTATGATTTAAGCTGCTGTTATTCCTGTTTTACAGGCATGGACTGAATGACAAGCATTGTTTTATAGTTTCAAGATCACGCAGTGAAACTTTACCTTAAGATGGGGTTTGGGGGGGAAAAAAAGCAACTGGATTTGCATCCACCCTCCCTAGCCACCAAATTATTTTGGTTTGATTCTCACAGTTTATTTATACCACTCCAATTTATAATGTGGTTTGTTTGGTTCTGGTGTAATGTTGCGTAAATGCAACTTTGGCAATTTGTGAACCATGTTTTGTGGCTTAGTATGTTTTACAAATCCAGTTGGTTCTTTTCAACAAACCATGGTTTAGTATGATACAAAGGGCTGAGTCAAAGAGAAGGATCTGGGTTGTTTGTACGGTTGCAGGGAATAAAACGTCTATATGTCAACATCGGTACGTCAAATCCTGACATTCAGAACGACTTGCCTTTAGAAGCTATGGATCTCCATCACTGGAAGTTTTTAAGAAGAGATTAGACAACCATTTGTCCAGAATGGTATATAGGATCTCCTGCTTGAGCAAGGGGTTCGACTAGAAGACCTCCAAGGTCTCTTCCAGCTTTATTATTCTATATTATTCTATATTTGTATTCCTTACAGAGAACTAACCTAGTACCAAGGAGAAATTTCCAGACAGAACAATTTACCAGTGGAATGACTTGCCTCCAGACATTATGGGTGCTCCAACATTGGAGGTTTTTAAGAATAGATTGGACAATCATTTGTCCGGAATGATATGGTGTTTCCTACTTGAGCAGGGGGTTGGACTAGAAGACCTCCAAGGTCCCTTCCAGCTCTGTTATTCTTTCCATGGTCTTCTTAATAATTCAACATTAAAATAACTCTCATTCTCTCTCTTGATGGGACCCAGGGCTTTCTCGTCACTCGACGTGGAACCTCAGGTTGAAGGCGAAAGGGATGGCAAGCTCAGAGAAAGCTTGTCTGAAGAGCCAGACTGGTAGAGAACAGGAAGCGGGCAAGAAGCCAGACCAGAGAATTCCCACCTGTGACGAAAGTATCCGAGATGCATCCCTTGGGAATGAAAAAAAGGATCTTGGGTACCAGGTAAAAGAAAACCAACCGCTTCCCATCCAGTCCCAGCCAGGGGTCTGCTGGGCTTGCCCAGATGGCACCTTTTTCAAGCTGATCCTAAAGGCTGGGACAGGTTTAGATAAACCAAAGGAAGGGTCCATCTGCCAAGTCTTCATTGAGCCCAATCATGAAGGACCCTTGAGCTACCCATCCCGCAGGTGGGCCGAAGTAGAGCTGGGTGGGGGTGACGCCGAATGGGACGGTGTGGTGGACCGTGGTTTGGAAACCATGCTGGCAGGGGAGCAGGCTGAACTGAGGCTGACAGCCGGCGGCACCATCACTGTACAGTTGGCAAGCTTCACGGAAGCCAAAGACTCTTGGGAGATGAGTGCAAGTGAGAAGTGGGACTTGGTCCTCAGCAATAAAGAGCGCGGCAGTGAGCTGTATAGGGCGGGAGCCATTGAGGCAGCTTCCAGGCGCTACGCTAGGGCCTTGCGCCTGCTCGTGGTGGCTGCTCCTCCCCCGGATTATGACCAGATCAAGGCGGAGCTTCACACCAACTTGGCCGCCTGTCAGCTACGGTTGCACCAGCCGGCCAACGCTGCTCAAAACTGTTCCAAGACTCTTGTGCTCCAACCGGCCAACCCCAAGGCCTTGTTTCGTCGAGGCTTGGCCTATGATGCGATGAATGACCTGGAGGGGGCAGTGCAAGACCTAAAGGGCGTCTTGCGAGTTGAGCCAGGAAACCGAGCAGCCCGCCGGGAACTGGAAAGGGTTACTGAGAGGATCCGAGCACGGGATGCTAGATTGGCTCAGGCCATGCAGAAAATGTTTGCTTGAATAAAATCATGTTACCACGTCAGTGTTGGGGGATTGCATTTTTCTTGTGATTCAGGTGAGCAACCGAAAAGAGGAGCTGGTGCTTGACACTATGAAGTTTATGGCTGGGCAGGATTAGCCTTTGGTGTCTTTGCACCAAACCGAACACCATTTGCCTATAACACACTTTCTTACCTGTGGAAAAATCAACTGAATACAGATAGTCCTTGACTTACGACCTACACACTGAGCCCAAAATTTATGTTGCTAAGTGAAATATTTGTTAAGTGAGTTTTGGCCCACTTTACGACTTTTCTTGCCACTATTGTTAAATGAATCATTGCAGTTATTAAGTTAGTAACACAGAAGTTAAGTGAATCTGGCTTCCCCATTCATTTTGCTAGTCAGAAGGTTGCAAAAGCGCATCACATGACCCCGGGTCTCTGCAACCGTCATAAATATGGACCAGTTAATTTTGATCATGTGACCATGGTGATGCTGCAACAGTCGTAAGTGTGAAGGCAAATTAGGCTAAATTACTCGATTTTTAGCAAAGAAACAGCATTTTCAGAGTTGCTTTAAATCATCTTTTGTGGCCTATTAGAGCCCAGTCCTTGTGTAATTTGGGGAAAGAGGGAGAAACGGTACAGGTAGTCCTTGACTTACAACACAGCTCATTTAGTGACTGAATTGCAGCAGCACTGAAAAAAGTGACATGACTTTTTTACACTTAAACTGTTGCAACATCCCCATGCTCACGTGATCAAAATTTAGATGTTTCACAACTGATTCATATTTATGATGGTTGCAGTCTCCCGGGATCATG
>JAKJMR010001148.1:311885-326643 GCA_024449315.1 Daboia siamensis
CCCCCCCCCCCCCCCAAGTGGCATTATTACAAAGTCAGCTTAATTGCCCCCAACAATCTGGGTCCTCATTTTACCTACCTCAGAAGGATGGAAGGCTGAGTCAACCTTGAGCCTGGTGGGACTCGAACCTGCACTAACAACCATGTGACTAATTGCAGTTATTTACTTAACCACTCTGGAAAGAAAGGTCGCGAAATAGGGCAAAGCTACTTAATGACTGTCTCACTTAGCAGCAGAAATTTTGCACTCAATTTCAGTCATAGGTCAAAGACCACCTGTATTTTGAAAACTTGCATGTTGAAAAACAAAAGGAGCAAACTATATGCAAATTTACAACACAGGCCAAACTTTGGGTGTGGCACTTGTTTACATGGCAATGAAGAAAACTGAATATTACAGAATTCATATTTTTTTTTTAAAAAAACAAAAAACAAAACTTGATGGTGTGATACTCAGCTGGAGCGTCTGCTGTAATGGAGGAAAGCCAAAATCTCCCACCTATTATCATAGATTTTCCCAGTTCTCTCCTTGCTCTTCTGGGGCTGTCACATGCTCAGTGAATTGCTTTAAATCCATACATATTCCTTTTTTGCTGTTTCTAAGCAACCATCTCCTAAGAGACCGCAGAACTTGGGGATGGTAAGCCAGTGGGGGGGGGGGGAAGGTGAGAAAAAATTGACTGGGGTGAAAGAAAGGATATCGAACTTTCCCTTTGTAAATACAATTACTGTACATCGGATGCTGGGAATCAATCAAATGTCTTTATTAACAGATTCTGTAACCATGTCACTTGCAAACAGAGATAGAGTACAGTCCAACATCCAAATGTGGGGGGGAGGGGGAATGAATGGGAAGTTTGTATGACAATATGAGATTTGGCACAGATTAGAGACGACGGGAGGCCTTAAAAATGCAAAATAATGCGATTTTTTTCTAACTGAAGCCTCCCCATGCCTGATCCCTGAAATGCACAATGTTGAGTGCCCATTAAATTATCCAATTTTGCTCGATGCAACTTAGCAAAGGTCTACTTATTAATCAGAATGAGGCATGTGTCAAAGTCTCAGTCGTCTCATGTCCATTTGTAAATTAAAAGGAGCTGTTTCTGTAAATTGTTCTCCCGTTTATATCAAACTATTGCATGTAATAAACCAGCACCTCAAAAGGACAGTATTGGTCTTTCTTCTATGCTAATTTACTACCTGCAGCATCATTCATAGAAAAGAGTATTCAAAAATATCCTACATTCACTTCCAGATTGAAATAAGGTAAGATTCTGCCACCACATCTAGTGGGCATCATTATAGAATATCTCCAGAATCAATTTGCATGTCCCAAAAGGGGTGGATTACAGACCATTGTCTGATTACGGACCATAGGTGTGAGTTGCAATTTTGAGTATTTTTCCCAAATCCTCCCTGAAAAACTAGTTAGTAGCAATAGCCGGAATAGCTCGGTCCTTCTCTTAGCTTACTACAGGTAGTCCTGAAGTTATGACTGTAATGGACCTTACCCACCATGGCCATAAAGCACGTCAGTCACATGGCCAACCCAATTTTATGAACTTTTTTGAAAGCCATAATTTGAGGACTATCTGAATTAAGGTGTTCTGTTGATTAGTTTTTTTAAGGTAAGCCTGAGGTAGGTTAGGGTGACATGATCAGACAAGTAAGTGTCGTAGCCAAATAGGGGTATAAAAACTAAATCCAGTTGTCTAACGTGCTACCTTGGTGCTACTTGCTGGTTAATATTTAGAGTTGGGGGCATATATATATATATATATATATATATATATATATATATATATATATATATATATATATATATATATATATATATATATATGTATATATATATTTCAAAAAAATAAAGGGAACACAAGATAAGACATCCTACTATTAAATACAGTACATTGTGTTGTTTAAGTGTTCCCTTTATTTTTTTGAGCAGGTTTAGGACCAGACATCTTTTCTGGAACCCTTCTCTGGATTTTCCTCTAGGTTGGACATTATCTGCTTCCTGGAAATGGCCACATTGGACCGCCCCCCCCCAACTGATGGACAGTTGGATTTTTTTTTTTCTGCATCTTTCCTCCTCCAGCACTTTTCATCTCTTCCCCCCTTCTGTTTTGTAAATCAGTTAGATCTTGCAATTCTTCTGATGTCATCATGCTGGCTGCTTGATACTATCAAAGCATTGTCTAGCAGTTCTTATTACCACCACCACCACCATTACCTATCTTTCTTTCTTCCTTGGCTTGAAGTTTACTGTAATGTATGCCTTTGCCCAGTGATGGGATTTAAATATGTGAACAACTGGTTCTCTTGTGTGGATGCCACTTCCGGAAGTCCATTCTGGGCCTGGGCAACAAAAAATTAGCTACCAGTTCTGCTGAACTGGTGCGAACCGGCTGAATCCCACCACTGCCTTTGCCTAATTCAGCCTGGACATCAGCTAGTAGCAAAAGAGTTGCCTCGCTGCATACATGTCTAAAAGGCAACCAGACTCTCTAAGCCCATCCGTTAAGAATATTGTGAGAGTATCGTTAAGTATGTGGATTGCAGAATTAGGAGCCAGATGGGAAGAAATCAAACTAAGTACAAAGTTTAAAAAAAACAAAAAACCTCTCACAGTCCTCTCCAAGGAAAAAATGAAGAACAGCTTACCAAATGCAACATCTCTAAAAAGCGTATGAAAATATATGCCTTCCTAATTACAGATGGTGATTTGTTTCATTTAGCACGGAAGCAGCGGTTCCTTTCACACCGCAAATAAAACAGGGAAGTAGCCAAATCAGGCTCTCCAAACGTTGGGTGCTTCTCCATCTATTGCAAAGATGGAGAAAGCGAAGCAGCTGATGAAAAAGAATGATGGGGGCAGAGAGACGGCTTTACCGAGACTGCACTGGCGTCCCGGTCCATACAAGGGCAGCACTAGGCATGCAAACACAGCGGGAGGAAGATGGTTATTTCTTGGTCACAGAAGGCGGAGCCTACTCCTCAGGAAGGAAGGAAGCAAGCAACGTATTCTGGGAAAGGAACAGACGGAGGACAAGCATTTCGCTAGGAGCCTTAGCTTATGGAGCACGTCTGAATGGTGTCACTTGGAAGTCATTCTGCCGAGTCGGTACGGCTAGCAAGGCCAACAACAGCCAAGGATGATGGGAGTGGGCGGAGAGAGGGGTGGAGAAGAGTTGCCAAGCATTCCGAGTGTTGTCGGCAAGGGTGAAGACAGAGGAGAAGGAGGGGAGGCGGTTGCCAAGGACCATCCCCGGGGGTGGCTGTTGCCAGGGCGGTTGTGACCAGTTGTCAGGGTACAGGAGTAGGCCGAAGAGAGGTGATTGGTCGCTAGGGGTCCCAGTCGTTGTCATGATGCTGAGCAGCAATGATTATCACCACCGTAAGGATGGTGCACAGGACCATGGCGGCGATGCCCACCGCCAGGCTAATGAAGGAGAAGTTGCGGGCCTCCCGGGAGGCAATTTCTGCCGATACGATGTCGCCACGGGCAACAGCAGTTCGCACCTAATGTAGAGAACAAAGAGCGTGGGAACAGGAGAAGAACACAGGTGCTGCAGCTGCAAAACACGTCCGGCACATGGCACAATATATGCCTCCCCATTCACTGTATCTTAACACACTCTTCAATCAACAGTAAAAGCTGGCGTATAAGAGATGAACAATCATTTATAGACTGCAGGGAGAGGACTATGTTCTTCTGTGCCTTCCTCTAAGTGTGAGACCCCCTCCCTACTTATAGATATTAATTTTTATCTATTTTATTATATTATTTATTTTTATAAATAACTCAAGGCAGCAAACATATCTAATACTCCTTCCTCCTCCTCTTGTACCTACAACGACAAATCTGTGAGGCGGGTCGGGCTGAATGACTGGCCCAAAGTCAGCCAGCTGGCTTTCATGCCTAAAACGGGACTAGAACTCACAATCCCCCAGATTCTAGCCTGGTGCCTTAACCGCTACAGCCAACTGGTCTATTAATTTCAATTAATCATATGAATGAATCTTCTACTCTGGAAATTTTTGCTGCCATGTTAGTTTTCCTTGTGGAAGCGTGTGAGGGAAAAGGACAGTCAGTTTTTTTTTATTATTTATCTACTGGATATACATTCCTCTTTTCTTCACTTTCACAGCATATATAACCCACCCTCCTTTTTTTTCTACCACAATCTTGTAAAGCAGTCTTTTTCAACCGTGGTGACTTGAAGATATCTGGACTTCATATCCCAGAATTCCCAGCTGGCCTACTGGCTTGGGGGATCCTGGGAGTTGAAGTCCAGACATCTTCATGCTGACAACATTGAGAAACACTGTTGTAAAATACGTTCAGCTGAAAGAGAGGGACCAGAACTTGGGTTTCCCCATTCCAGCACCAGCACCTTCATCACTGAGGATAAGAAGGAACTGGCCCAAAGTCTCTCAGAGAACTATGATGGCTCTCCTCACTTCTAATCTAGCACCCTCATCGCTTTTTCAGCTCCAGGTGTGGGAGAAAGGGACTGGCAGAAAATCCCCAGGAAACATCCATGGCTCAAGAGGAATTAGAAATTGTGTCTTTCCAATCTTAGTCCTTCACCATTTCCTCACGCTAGAGTCGTATGAAGGTGCCCGTTGTCATATGGGTAGCCTAGAACTTTCTTTTAAGGCCTCAGTTCTATGCCTTTGATATGAGAATCAGATTTGTGGCGTTCAGTTGATGATTAGCTATGGGTACTCCTCAATTTACAATAGTTCATTTAGTGACTATTCGAAGTTCCAACAATACTGAAAAAAGTGACATGACAATTTTTCACATTTACGACCATTGCAGCATCCTCATGGTCATGTGATCAAAATTCAGATGCTTTGGCAACTGATCCACATTTACGACAGTTGCCGTGGCTCAGGGTCATTTCATCAGCTTTTGCAACCTTCTGACAAGCAAAGTCAATGGGGAAGCCACATTTACTTAACAACCATGTTATTAACGTAACAACTGCAGTGATTCACTTAACACTGGAACATCATTCCCTTACAGATTAGACTGGCCCCCACTAACACTCGGAAGTCGCTGAAAACCTGGTTCTGCCATCAGGCCTGGGAAACTCAGAATGGGATAGAGCCCATCAAATGTGATTGTGTATTGAATGTGTATTGTGCTAGTTGAATGTGTATTGTCACTGGGATGGGGGGGTTATTACATTATTTTATTAAGTTTCATCTTGTTATTTTTAAAAAATTTTTAAAGGATGATTTTCTATTTATGGAAGCTACCTTGAGTCGCCATGTGCGAGTAGGCGGCAATACAGATTTTCTAAATAAATAAATAACATAACATGGGTCAACATTTCACAACTTTTGTCTCACTTAACAACAGAAATTTTGGGCTCAATTGTAGTTGTAAGTTGAGGACAACCTGTATAAAGGACTGCACGTTTAAGACGGCAGCCTAAACCAGTCTGTCGCTTGCTGATTCCCTTTGGAATAGTTTTTTCTTTTCCAATCATCTGACACTCAAGTGTATTTTTTTTTTTTAGTATTATCGTCTTTTCATGTGGCTTCTCCATGTCCCCTGAGCAAGTGTTCTCAGCAGCTGTCAAGCACCCGTTCGACATGTTACTCATCCTTTGGGCAGACAAACAAGAGGTGAGTGGAACAGTTCAGATGGAGCCAGGCACATTATGGCCTTCTACTGTGACAAAATGGTTGCCTGGCTCCTCAGAGCCATGAATTATTTTCAGAACAAAGCCATTTGACTCTACAAAATGTGTACTGTACATGTGTGGGAGGTGAGGAATGCCAGCCAGACATGAACAGGGAGTCACGCAGCATCTGTTCAATCCATTTCCTTTGCTGTGCTGTAGATTATTTCCATCTCGTGACGTTTCTAGATCTAGGAAGTGGACTCCCTACTCCAGAAGGATTTCCTCAATCACTTTGGTACTTTAAAGATGCTTGAATTCCAGTGCAGCGGCAATACAGTATTATTTAGGACTGCTCAGTACACCATCATCACAGGCAGCTATGGGAACGAAAGCCTCAGTCCAGAGATCGTGTTTCTCAACCTTAGCCACATTATGATGCATGGACTTCAACTCCCAGAATTCCCTAGTCAGTATGCTGGCTGAGGAATTCTGGGAGTTGAAGTCCATGCATCATAATGTGGCTAAGACTGAAAAACACTGGTCCAGATGCTTGCAATGTAGAAAGCAGCAATGAGAAACCTTGATTAGGGTCATCTCTGGTTTCCATTCCTCTTTTTTGTCACCTAGCCCCTTCGAGATTGGGCCACAAAACAAACCACAAAATCAAGTGTTTTAAGTTGATCACACATGACTAACATGATCAATTTAAAAGTACTTGTGTCCACTGATGTTGTAAAATTGTTTAATGGTACTGAAAATTCACTCGTTTTGCAAAATGTTTTTAAATGGTCGTCCATTTGGCAACTTCAAATTTCGGTTAAGAAATATTCAGTTTTATATATTGGAAAACAAAACCAGAATGTAAAATATAAGTTGAGTGGTATTGACCTAGTAAATGACCCACATTTTGTTAAGGACCTGGGTGTACTCATCTGTAATGATTTATGTTCCAAAATTCATTGTAACAGCACTGCTTTTAAAAAAACACTAAAAGTTATGAATTTAATTCTATCAAGGGTATTTTTTTGGGGGGGGGGGAAATACTGTATTGCTCACTAGAGCTTACAAAACATATGTTTGGCTCATTGTAGAGTATTGTTCACTTGTTCAACATGAACACAATTGAGCAAGTTCAGAAGTACTTTACCAGAAAAATCTTGCACTCTTCTGTCCATAATGGGATACCCTATGCTACTAGGCTTCAAATTCTTGGCTTGGATAGTTTACAGCTGCAATACTTGTAGTCAGACGTAGGTTTGTATACAAAATTAGTAACGGCTTACCTGGAAATGTTATTTTTAGTTTTAATTGTAAAGTAACATGCGCGAACAGCCGCTTTAAACTTAATGTAAACCGCTCTAAACTGGATTGTAAAAAAATTGATTTTTGTTTGTAACAGATTTAGTTTAGTTTAGTTTAGTTTATTGAATTTATATACCGCCCTTTTCCCGTAGGACTCAGGGCGGTTTACAAAGTATTTAAAAAATGTTAATACAATACAAAAGATAAAAACAGTTAAAAATAATTAAATTTGATCCCTGAAAAAAAAAAAAAATAGAACCCCATTGAAAACCTCTCAGCCTGGGCCGGAAAGCTCAAAGAGCCAGGTCTTCAGGTCCCAGCGGAATGACCGAAGGTCGGGGGCAGTCCTAACCTCTACGGGCAGCTGGTTCCAAAGGGCAGGCGCACCCACTGAGAAGGCCCGCCCCCTGGGTGTTATCCGCCGGCAGTCTTTTACTGGCGGCACCCTGAGAAGGCCCTCCATGTGGGAGCGCACAGGACGGAGGGAACTTGATGCCGGCAGCAGGTGTTCCCTCAAATATCCCGGACCCAAGCCATTTAGGGCTTTATAGGTCATCACCAGCACCTTGAATCTCACTCGGAGGGCAACCGGAAGCCAATGCAGCTCGCGGAGTAGAGGTGTTACATGGGAGTATCGGGAAACCCCCATCACAACTCGTGCAGCAGCATTCTGCACCAGCTGAAGCCTCCGAGTGGTCCTCGAGGGCGGCCCCATATAGAGAGCGTTGCAGTAGTCTAACCGGGAGGTCACGAGCGCATGGGTGACTGTGCGTAGGGCATCTCGGTCCAGATAGGGTCGCAACTGGCGCACCAGGCCAGTTATATTCAAAGTATAGAATATCTTACCCGATTTAGTTGTTTCACTTACTAACTCTTATAGTTTTAATTCCAGCTTAGCTTCTGTGGACCTCATCCCCTATTTAAGAGGTTCCTAAGTGAGAAAGTGCACCAACGTGCCTGATTGTCCCTGTCACGTTTTAGCTTTTTCATTTTGTTGGTTCGAATTTGTAATTTTTGTTGGATGAACGAATAAAAAAAAATCAATAAACAAACAAACAAACAAACAAATAAAAGTTCCATCTAGGGGAAAAAGTGAAAATACCCTAACTTGAATATTCTATCTTACCATCTCCAGTGATTCTTTATCACAACCCCAAACAGCTCTGAGCCTTGGAAATCTAATTTTTAAAAATAAAAACAGATTCCCAGAATTTGGCTACCTCTGTTGTAAGACTCAGCCTTTGGCAAATCTAGCAACAGCATCAGCCCCCTTCTGTCCCCAGCTGCGGCTCTACCTAGCAACACAACACATTTTCACTCCCCATTACGTCTCTGAGTCTTTCTTAATCTGCAGGAAATTAGCACTATGGAAAATGAAAAAGGCTGCCCACTGCTGCCTTCCTCAATTTGGGGCCTGCAAGGAGAAACCCTAGGATTTTCTCATAAATGTGACACTCTTAACACAAGCAACAATGGGGGGAAAATCTTTTCAGAGGGAAATAAGGAAAATTCTAGCTGGGAGAATAGTTAATCAGTGGAACAGCTTGTCTCCTGAAGCTGTAGGTGCTCCATCACTGGATGTTTTTAAGAAAAGATCGGACAACAGAACCGTCCAACTACTTGATATATTTATAGCAGCGGTCCCCAACCCTTCCACCTTGGTGGAGAGGGAGTGTGAGTGGTAGACAAACCTGTGCCTGCACAGCTCCATTGGTGCAAATGGCGGGTGCGGGTGCCCTCCAGTCACATGAATGAGCTTTGTGCACAAGTACAAGCGCTGTTCGCTCAAACGCTCTCCACTTGTGCGAGTGGAGCTTCACGCATGAGCACAAGTGCCCATTACTCGCATGACTGGAGCTTTGCGTGTGTGCTTGCCCATCACTCATGCAAGTGGAGCTTTGCATGCGCACTTGCCCTTTGCTCGTGTGGCCCAGTTCGAAACATGCTGCAGCCTGGGAGTGGGCCACAGCCTGGGGGTTGAGAACCTCTGATTTATAGATGGAAAAATTCTGGTTCTCGTTCCGATCCTTGTCCAACAAAACCAACTATCAAAACCCAAAAAGAGACAGCTTCCAGAATCCCTACTACATTCCACTAGGGTCCTAGACAATGCACTGAAAAGCAAACAGCCTTGAATGTCTATCCTGACGAATAAATACAGTTGTTGTACTCAGAAATCCATCTCCTGTACCTCACCTGCCGGATTGAGGCATACCCCACTCACCTGCACAGCCTTGATGATAGCAATGATGCCTGTGGGCCAGAAGCAGCAGATGGTGGTGAGGACAGCAATGGGAAGATAATCATGCGGTGGGCGCCGAGGTTCCAAGATGGCGATGCCAGGTGTCATCTGTGTTGGGGAGAGAGCTGGTGGTGGAGGTGGGTTGGCCTGAGGGTAGGGCTGGAAACAAGAATCGAAAAGCTGAAGAAAGCATTCCTTCATTCAGTCAGTCAGTCATTCAACTTAATATCAAGGAAAACAATTTTCAGCACTGTCAAGTAGAAGAAATACTTTATGGAATGTACCATTTGAAGCTGCAGGTGGAGTGTTGCAATCTTGAGTGTGTTTCCCCATCCTCCCCCCCCCCCCAAATAGTTCAGTGGTAGATTCTGCAGGTAAAAGATTGCAGGTTCCAATTCTGGTATCTCTTAAGGTGGGAAAAGACATTAGAAATGGAATTCTCTGGTCAGCCTGGGCAACAGGTGGAGAGTCTAGGAGTTATAGTCCCAACACATTGGAAGAGCGCAAGGTTGGGGAAAGTGGGGAAAGCAACTAAGATTATGACATGCTCCACACCTTGCATTAGATTATTATTTAACAACAGATTGCTGAATAGACCACAGTTGGCTGACCACAACTGGAGTGGATGCTCCCAACACTGGAGGCTTTTAAGAAGAGATTGGACCACTATTTGTCTCAAATGGTGTAAGGTTTCCTGCTTTCCTCTGCTAAGCAAATCTTGTTCACATGACTATGGGAAATGCTGGAATGGTTAGTGCAAAGATCAGTCATAAGTCAGTGCCATTGTAATTCTGAACAGTACCTAAACAAATGGTTGTAAATCAAGGACTACCTGTATTGATGTTTTTAATCTCTGTTTCCTCAATCACTTGTACAAGTTGGTTGGTCATTTGAATCATATCAAATCAAATTGAATTTGAGGTTTTAAATATGGAGGCACCCAAAAAAGAAATCCCAGTTGAATGCCCTAATGATCAGAACCATGTTACAAATGTTTAACGCCGCAGCAAATAAACCAACTGGGAATAATTAACGGGTGAAAAGCAAACAAGAAAAAATTGCAAATTGCAAATTCTCTGCAGCTTCCGATCATAGCAAGGATAGCGGAAAAAGAACTCAAATGGTGCTTTGCTGCTAACGGCGAGAAGCTCCTTCGCCTTCTTTGCTGCTGACGGCGAGAAGCTCCTTCGCCTTCTAAAATTCTGGTCAATGAAAGGCAAGCAATGAGTGGCATTTTAAATATTGGTAGTAAAAATCATCCATCCACTTTTCGGTGCAATCCAGCTGCCTCCATTTATTCTCTGGGCTCCTCCCCACCCCCACCCCCATTTCTGACTGGGCCTGATAAAAGAAGACAAATTAGCTGTTCTTTTACGGATGCTTGTTCGCTCTGCATGCAAAAAAGACAAAACACCATCTACAAAGAGCACATAATTAATACGTGTCAGGAGTGATACAAAGGCCTAGCCGCATAAACAAGATTAACATGGTTTTCAGCTCTAAGAGTACATGAATTCTCAGATGCCCTTCCCCTGAACCGCACAAAGAGGAAGGGATGACAAGCCGAACTGGGTGCTCTCAAACAAGCCCCAACCTACCGGCTTGCTTATATCCATACATTGTTTTTAGCTGCAGTTTTTTTTTGTTTTCTTTTTAAAAAAATAGAAATAGATGGATTCACATATTCCACTCAGGCTGTTTTGACTTAACAGGATGTCTGCATCCAACTGCAGGGGTTTCTAAAGGAAACAGTAGCGTAGGGTTTGGTGTTATGCATCAAACAAGTCCCTTTTAATTATAGCAAAAGGAACACAGTTGAAGGAAATAATGGCTTCGCATAAAGGGCAAATTATAGTTTCTTTAAAGTTAGTAAGAGGATAAGGCTATTTCTCTAAAACATGATGGCTATATTTTAGAGCAGGCATGTCAAACCCGCGACGTCATGTGATGTCGCGTGACGTATCGCGACTTTTCCCCCCATCACCGACAATGTGGTAGGCACGGTTTCGGCATGACGCATCTGGCCCGCGGGCCAGGAGTTTGACATGCCTGTTTTACAGGAAGGTTGTCCTTTACTAATCAAACTGCTGGGAAACATAAAAACAAAAAAAAATATTGCCTTGGATTGTTATATGCTCAAAGATTGGAAGAGGAATATTATGAAAACTAATCAAGGAGACAATCCACCTAGAACTAAGGAGAAACTTCCTGACAGTGAGAACAATTAACCAGTGGAACAGCTTTGCCTTCAGAAGTTTGGCTGCTCCAACACTGGAGGTTTTTAAGAAGAGACTGGACAGCCATTTGTCTGGAATGGTATAGGGTCTCCTGCTTGAGCAAAGGGTTGGACTAGAAGATCTCCAAGGTCCCTTCCAACTCTGTTATTCTGTAATTACGGTAGAAGAATGGATTTTGAAACTAACGAAGCAAGCCAAGAGAGCAAAATTGACCGCTTTGCTTAGAGACAGTAATTGGACTAAATTTCTTGCAACTTGAAGACCATGGTTTGATTTCTTACAAGATAAGGAGAAAAATCAACTCTTGACTTTGGAATTTGAAGATTCGTTTGGGTTGGATTAGAGAAATATCACAGCTTTTTAAACATAAGGCTATTTGGATTTAACAATTTAATAATTGTTAGATTAAAGTTAAGACAAGAATATTTTCTGAATACTGAGTGCTGATTACTAGGATTTTAAGATGAACTATTTAAATTTAGAGAGAGATTGCTGTATAGTTATTTTCGTCAGAGTAAAAGAAAGTCGTAATCTATCTTTATTATAAATATGTTTATTGTACTCCCGCCCCCATTACTTTTAATTTGTATCATTCCTTCTCTCTTCTCCCTGCCTTTTCTAATAAAGGGCATACTACAGTCATACATCAAGAAATCATGGTTCGCGTTACATCTGCACTAACTCATATCTGCAGGGTAAAGAGGCAGTCCTTGACTTGCAGCCATTCATTCAGTGATTTTTCAAAGTTGCAGAGGCATTGAAAAGGTCACTTACAGGTGGTCCTCACATTTACAACCACTGCAGCATCCCCAGGGTCACATAATTTTTTTTTAGGTACTTAGCAACTGGCACAGCCAGGTAGTCCTTGTCTTACAACAGTTCATTTAGTGACCTTTCAAAGTTACAATGGCACCGAAAAAAGTGACTTAAGACTGTTTTTCACACTTACAACCATTGCAGCATCCCCATGGTCATGTGATCGAAATTCACACACTTGGAAACTGACTCATATTTATGAAGGTTGCAGTGTACCAGAGGGGTCATTGATCTCCTTTTACGGCCTGCTGACAAGCGAAGTCAATGTGAAAGCCAGATTCGCTTAACCACCACGTTACTAAGTTAAGAACTGCAGTGATTCACTTAATGACTGTGGCAGGAAAAGTCAAGGACTACCTGTATTTACGACAACTGCAATGTCCTGGATCATGTGATTGCCATTTGTGACCTTCTCAACTGCCTTCTGACAAGCAAAGTCAATGGGGGAAGCCAGTTTCATTTAATGACATGATTCAATTTACAAATGCAGTGATTTGCCTAACAACTATAAATAGAAATTCTGATCCAAACTGTGGTCTTAAGTCAAGGACTACAAATGAGAAAGTCCCAAACTAATACAGGTAGTCCTCGACCTACGACCACAACTGAACCCAAAATTTCAGTTGCTAAGTGAGACTGTGGCGGTTTTGTCCCATCTTATGATCTTTCTTTACATAGTTGTTAAGTGAATCACGGCAATTGTTAAGTTAGTTTCACAGTCGTGAAGTGACACTGGCTTCCCCATTGACCTTGCTTGTCAGAAGGTTGCAAGAGGGGATCACATGACCCCGGGGACACTTCAACCATCATAAATATGAGTCAGTGGCCAAGCGTCTGAATTTTGATCACGTGACCCTGGGGAATGCTGCAACGGTCTTAAGTGTGAAAAACGGTCATAAGTCACTTTTTTTCCCTGCACCTTGTAGCTTCGAATGGTTACTAAATGAACTATTGCAAGTGGGGGACTACCTGTAAGAAAGTCCCAAACTAATACAACCCCAAGAAACTCTCTGGTTATCCAACTGAGCATAAATACTCACCGCCCCTACAGGGTAGACCGGCACATATGCCGTACAAGGCTGTAGCTGAACTGGATAGCCAGGGTGCATGTAACCTCCGATGGGGAGAGTCCCGACAGGCGGATGTGTCTGCACGACGTAGCCCTGGGCAGCTCCGTTGAACTGAGTTTCCTGCATGTAGGGGTCAGGGGGGAGGCGGGGTAGGGTGGCGGAATGGTGGCGGGGTGGGCGCGGGAGGGTGGCTGATGTGGGGGGAGGCCGGGGGAGAGTAGCAGCCCCTCCAAGCCGGGGCAAAGTGGCTGTTCCCGAATGCACGACCGTCGCAGAGGAATCGCTGTATCCCGGGATGGGGGCATCCTGGGGAGGGGGAGGGGGAGGTTGCAAAGGGGTGTTGTAGGGTGGCGGAGAGGTGTGTGGGGCAGAATCGGGAAGTCCTGAAAGGGGAGGGGAAAAAAAGAGGAAGGAGTTAAGATAAAAGAAAACACCAGAAGTTACATGTTCTCAGCGAAGGAAAAGCCAGGGAGAACTTGGTCAAAAGCCATGTGGTTATATTTGTTCCTGTTCTATCAACACCCGGCTTCCCTGCTTGATCTATTCTGCATCCAAAACACAAATGTACCCATTCAAATAAGATATTTTAAAACCCAGCTCCTGAACTCTCCCAAACATTAGCAGCAGACTATACAGGCAGCTTGCAATCTGCTGCGCCGTTCCAGCGTTCAAAATACAGATAAAAACAGCAACAGAGACAGATTCTGTGCTAAGGTTAGCTCAGCCCACATCTTCTTCTCAATTTGAGTGTCAGAACCACCCCCCCCAACCCCAAAGTCTGTCAGAGAAATGCAACATGACACACCGCCCCAAGTTGCTTTCCAGCTGACCAATGGTCCAGAAACAGAGAGGCCTAATTCTGTCACACTGACAACTGCAGAGAAATAGATGTTCAGCCTTTCTGGTTGTCTCATAGGTGTGGAACTCCCATTAGAAAAAAGGTTTGTCTGCATAAAACAGAACACGGCATTCATGCCAATTTCTCCTATGGGCTTTGATATCAGCCCTTCAAGATAGACCAGGTCAGGAAACAGGGATGACCAAAAATACAGGTAGTCCTCGACTTGCAATTGAGCCCCAAATTTCTGTTGCTAAGCAAGACAGTTGTTCACTGAATTTTGCTCCCTTTCGCAACCTCTCTTGCTGTGGTTGCTAAGTGAACCACTGCAGTTACTAGGTTAGTAAACACAGCTGCTAAGTGAATCTGGCTTCCTGTAAGGACCTGCCTCAACTAGATCTCCCAAGAAAGCAGAACTCTTGAAACAGGAACTTTTATTGAGAGTTAGTGATAGCAGGAAGGCAAAGCAAAGTCTGAAGATTTCTCACGTGAAAGGTTACATCATAATGCCAATTCATGTCTTGTCCCACCAATGTCCAACTGTCCGATTGAAATCCAGCCAATCCACAGGTGTTTTGAGAACCTAGTGATTTAGCAACCTTCTCAATC
>JAKJMR010001148.1:356829-390989 GCA_024449315.1 Daboia siamensis
CCCCCCCCCCCTCCGCCGAGAGAACCACGCGGTCTTGCTCGCGAAGATGCGCGGAGGAAGGGAGCAAATTAAAGGAGCAGGCGGCTCTCCTCGGCCACCACCACCCGTTAGATTGGGCTCAAGCCGCCTCTACCGCCAGCACCAGCCCCGGCGCTTTTCCTCTTTCCCACTCGCCCCCACCACCACCCCACCACCCCCAGCTAGGTCGCCGGAGGGTCAGACTGCGTTTGCGCTGGCCCGACGCCACACACCCGCACCGTGGCAAGCTCGCAGGACGTCCTGGGTGTCCGCGGGTGAGGACGACGGAGCGTGGGAAAGCGACCAGGACAGCTGTTTGTCCAGGAGGGCGTCAGGATCCTTGCGCTGGGCGGGGGTGGGAGGGACTGGGGTGGGGGAGTGGACTAGGAGACCTTCAGGGTCCCCTTCGTGCTCAGCCATGTGTCTGAAAAGGGTATAAGGTTTCCTGCCTGAGCAGGGGGTTGGACTAGATGACCTCCAAGGTCCCTTCCAACATCATCATCATCATCATCATCTTATTATTATTATAATAATAATACACCGCCCTGAGTCCTTCGGGAGAAGGGCAGTATAAAAATCCAATAAATAAATAAATAAATTATTTTTATTTTTTTATTTTAATCCCATTTATATCCCGCCCTTCTCCGAAGACTCAGGGCGGCTTACAAGCTTAGCAGTAGCCTTCATTCTATGTATATGCCTGCTTGTTAGGGCTTTCACACACACCCCAAGCGGCATTATTACAAAGTCAGCTTAATTGCCCCCAACAATCTGGGTCTTCTTCTTTCTTCTTCTTCTTCTTCTTCATTATTATTATTATTATTATTATTATTATTTATTATTATTATTATTATTATTATTATTATTATTATTATTATTATTATTATTATTATTATTATTATTATTATTATTATTATTATTGGGTTCTGCTACCCATGTTGGCTTGGGGCGCTCCAGGATTGCAGGAGTTGCTGCTGCTGCTGCCGATCATCTCATGGTGGTTAGGCTTTCGATTAATGCTTCCTGAACAGGAACGGATCAGTATTATCTCAAGAAATTAACAGGCGGCTGGGAAGGAAAAGATCCTGTGTATTGCATCTACTTTGCTGATTCATGTGGCTGGCACTGGTTAACACCAGATTAACTTTTTTTTTCCTTTAATCTTGCAAGAGACGTTCTGTTCCATGCTTTTAAATTGGTTCCTGAGGTTGCACCTGTGTGTTCAAATTAAAAGGGAAGCGTTCAAACACAACAATGGAAAGCTGCCGTGGCATTTTCATTCCATGAGGGGAAGAGATCAATGGCAAAACACATGCCCAGTATAAAAGTAGTCCTCAATTTACAACAGTTCAAATTAGCGGCCATTCAAAGTTATAACAGCACTCAAAAAAATGGAATGGAATAGAATAGAATAGAATAGAATGGAATGGAATGGAATGGAATAGAAACTTAGAGGTCTTCTAGTCCAGCCCCCTTCTTAAGCAGGAGAACCTATACCATCCCAGACAAGTAGCCTTTTCTTGAAAATCTCCCGTGATGGAGCACCCATGATTTCTGGAGGCAAGTTGTTCCACTGGTTAATTGTCCTCACTGTCAGGACAATTGGCCGGGGATGGTCCTTTTTTGATACTTGGGCTGGCCTACCTGGAGACCTGCACAGAGAGAGGACCGACTGAGCCATCATTGGTGGCAACTGGCAACGAACTTGTTCTTTCTTTACCCAAGTCCCTTGATCATCTCTTTTGTCTTGGTTGATCTACTTAGAAATGCAGTCTGATTTCCTTTTGAATGGCCTGATTTCCCCATGGTGTTGTCTCCAGGCACCAATTAGTCAGAGTTAATTCCTTTAAGTCTTCACCCGGCTCTCTGTCCCCACTCGACTTTGTTCCTTGTTTAAAAACATGGCTTCAATTAAAACAACGATAATGACTGGGAAGCGAACATGTTGTAAAGAAAGCTGTAATCAATAGCCAAGAAGACAATCCTTCTCTGCCTAAGGGGCTTGTTGTGTACTGGGTTCGTTGCGTAGGAATGAAGATGAGGCGAGTGAGTTCAGCAACGATCATGGTTTATTGCTTGCAGGATCTGAACTAGAGAACAGGGCTGTAGATGCAGCAATTTATACCCTGGCCCCTAGGCGGTGGCCAATAGGTTTGAAGCAACCTATTGCCGCCTAGGGGCAACCAATGGCAGCACTGGAGACAGGTTGTTGCTGCCGGCGTCAACTTCCCTCCGCCCTGTGCGTTCCCACAGAGAGGGCCTCCTCAGGGTGCCGCCGGTCAGGGAATGTCGGCTGGTGGCCCCCAGGGGGAGGGCCTTCTCTGTGGGCGCCCCGGCTTTATGGAATCAGTTGCCAGTTGAGCTCCGGATGGCACCTGACCTTCGCTCCTTCCGACGCGATCTGAAGACCTACTTATTCGAACAAGCCGGCCTGGCCTGATGGGGGATGGATTAGGGCTTTTATTGTGGGTTCTGTTTTATCCTATTGTTTTAGGGGCATCTTGTTTAATCTCTTTTAATTTTTGTATTATTGTTTTTTAACATGTATCGCCCTGTTCACCGCCCTGAGTCCTTTGGGAGAAGGGCAGTATATAAATAAAATTATTATTATTATTATTATTATTATTATTGTCTGAGATGCTGGGAGCCCTCCAGCAGCCTACCAGCCATTACCACGTGGTGTTAACAAGCAAGCCCAATACATTACAGGGCTGACAATCTCCAAGCTGAGGGTAGGCAGAGAGGTAGGTGAGCCAAGATGGCAAAATCATTTTATTTCCACTGAAACCAAGCTGTAATTAATAGAATGGTTTATTTCCTGTGTAGGTAAGAATTTCCTCCATGTGCTGTGTTTAAAGGTACTGGCAAGGGGTGATACTGAAGGAGCTGGACTGGGTGACCCAGCTTCTAGTCCACTTTCAACCACTGGAAACAGAATAACAAGAGTTGGAAGGGACCTTGGAGGTCTTCTAGTCCAACCCCCTGCTCAAGCAGGAGACCCTATTACATTTCAGACAAATCTGTCCAATCTTTTCTTAAAAGCTTCCAATGATGGAGCACCCACAACATCTGAAGGCAAGCCATTCCATTGGTTAATTGTTCTCGCTGTTAAGAAATTTCTCCTTAGTTCTTGGTTAATTCTAGAATAGAATAGAATAGAATAGAATAGAATAGAGCTGGAAGGGACCTTGGAGGTCTTCTAGTCCAACCCCCTGCTCAAGCAGGAGAACCTATACCATCTCAGACAAGTAATTGTCCAGTCTCTTCTTGAAAAATCTCCAGTGATGGAGCGCCCACGATTTCTGGAGGCAAGCTGTTCCACTGGTTGATTTTTTCTGGCTGTCAGGAAGTTTTTCCTCAATTCCCAATTGCATCTCTCTTTGATCAGTTGTTTCTCATCCTTCCATCAGGTGCTTTGGTGAACAACCTGGGCCCCTCTTCTTTGTGGCAGCCCCTCAGATACTGGGACACTTCTATCATGTCTCTCCTCTTTCTTCTTTTCTTTAGACTAGCCAAACCCAAGTCCCATAGCCATTTCTCGTATGTTTTAGTCTCCAGCCCCCTGATCATCTTAGTTGCTGTTCTCTGAATATTTTCCAAGCTCTCAACATCTTTTTGGTGATATGGTGACCAAAATTGTCTGCAGTATTCCAGGTGTGGTCTTACTAAGGCTTTATAAAGCAGTATTACTTGGCATGATCTTGATTCTATGCCTCTGTTTATACAACCCTGGATAGTTTCCATCCATTGCTTCTTGTCCTGCCTTCAGGTGCTTTGGAGAATAGCTTGACTCCCTCTTCTTTGTGGCAGCCACTGAGATATTGGGAAACTGCTACCATGTCACCCTTCATCCTTTTTTTCACTAGACCAGACATACCCAATTCTTTCAAGCATTCTTCATATATTTCATAAATCTACTGGATCTACTTCATAAACCTTCTGGATGATGTGTGACCAGTCCCCCTCTTAGCCCAAAGGTGGGTGATGGTGAAGTTACAGTAACAGTGAGGTGACTCTGGTCCTCCTTCAGACACAGATGCTCATGTACACTCAACAGATGCATGAACTTTAGAGGCTGGTGGCGAAGTTAGCAACTCTGGACACGTTTCCAGAGGTTATAGACACTTGTGCACAATGTCTGTGGGGGGATTTCCTTTCTTTAAAAAGTGGCTGCCAATGGAACTAGTTGCAATTATGGGAGGCTAGTCTGTCCTCCCTAGCCCCCCATATTTTTGTCTGGTTTGGGGACAAATGATTGTGTGCCATCAAGTCATTCTCAGCTCCTAGCAACCACATAAATAGCTTTTCTTAATGTTGATCTGCTCCTAACCTGGTCTTTCAGCTGCCCAGATCACCACGGCCAACTTGCCTCAGCCAATTCACTGCGGGACAACTCTCACCACAGCCAACTCATCACTGTACAACTAGCTGCGGGACAAGAGAGACACTAATATCAAAGAAATGGTGGAATAGAATCATTAAAAGAAAGGATGCCAAAAGAGGGACAACATTAAATAGGGACAAAAATTAATATATTTTTTTATTCATTTTAAATAATTACATTGAATTGTTAAATTGCCCCAAGGCAAGCTGTCCCACAGTGAGTTGTCGCGTGACAAGTTGGCTGCGTCGAGTTGTCCCGTTCCACTTCCAGAGGCCCCCATCCCCACTGTAATTGAAACTCTTCACTTGCTACTGGTGTTCTCTTGTTTCCACCATTCCTACCATTTGAGCCTTCTCCAGACAGCTGGGTCTTCAGAGAATATGTCCAAATTAGAATAATTGGAGCCTGGTCATTTATGCTCAAGGTAATTTGCAGAAGTCAGCCCTTTTTGATCTCATGAACCACACAGCTGGAGCACCACAGAGCCATAAAAATGAAAGTAACAACCACAAAAAATAACCAGCCTCCCAGTTTGACTGTCACCCCCATTTGAAATATAGCACCAAAGGCTGTCAATCTGACATCATGGTTTAATATAATTTCTCAGTACCAAGAGATGTTCTGTTTCTCGGCTCTCAGATATGTTGCGGTCTGTCTTCCCTCTCCCATTTTTCCTTTGGGGTTTTTTTTGGTTTTTTTTGTGTGTGTGTGTAGGGTGTAGACTCTACACTGTAGATGATCCAACAGTCCATGAGATATTTTAAATGCAGGCTCTGATGAACAAGCCACTTTAACGTTAGGGGTCCTTGGTGCTTTCTGGGCTAGCTTGTTTTCTTGCAGAAGTTTCATTACCTAACTAGGTAACATCATCAGTGCTAGTAAGGAGTGAGGTTTGCTGTCGGTTTATATTCTGGTGTCTTACCTGTCTGAGTGGGTGGGGGCAGTCTTACGGATTCTTTGGTTGGGCTGTTTACTAATGGCTCTTTGGCAGTTTCTTGATTAGGGCATTGCTTGAGTATTACTTACAATTAAGTATTACTTACAATCAAGGAAGCAACTTTCAAGTGCTTGGTGAACTACTGGGCCATTGGCACAGTGGTTAGAATGCAATACTGCAGGCTGCTTCTGCTGGCTGCCAACAGTTCGGCAGTTTGATGCTCATCGGCTCAAGGTTGATTCATCCTTCCATCCTTCCGAGATCAGTAAAATGAGGACTCTGATTGTTGGGGGCAATATGCTGATTCTGTAAACCACTTAAAGAGAGCTGTAAAGTACTGTGAAGTGGTATGTAAGTCTTAGCACTATTGCTATTGGTATTGCTCTGTGGACTAAACTTGGTCTACTCATAGCTGGACTTGATTGGGACATTTCTGGGATTTTAGTGAAGGGAATTGCTGAAGAATATTAATAAACTCACTAAACCACAGTTACATGTGTGTGTGAATGAGAGGGGCAGCACAAAATGTCAATAATCTGAGCCCAGGAGAATGCAGCCATCATGGATATGTACCAGTTGCCAAGGGCCTGAAATTTTGATCATGTGACTGCAGGGACGCTGCAACCATCATGTGAGGCCCAGTTGAAAGACTGTCTTAACTTTGAACAATCATTAAATGGTCGTAAATTGAGAATTACGGCTCAAGACCCTTGGTGGTGCATAAGTTAAAGTGCAGTATTGAAGGCTAACTTGCCAAATGCCAGGAGTTCGATCCTGACCAGCTCAAGGTTGACTGTCTTCCATCCTTCTGAGGTGGGTAAAATGAGAACTGGGTTTGTTGTGGGGGGGGCAATGTGCTGACTTTGTAAACTGCTTAGAGAAGGCTGCACAGCACTGTGGAGTGGTATATAAGTCTAAATGCTGTTGCTATTACATATATTTGTGAATGTGATGTCCTATCAGCAGTGAGACTGACCGTCTAGCCATGGCAGGCAGCTGGGGGACTCTGGGCATTCACCAACTCTCAGTTCTAATCTAAGAAGTTATATATATATATATATGACTGACTGATGAGAACATAAGAAGTTCGAAATGATCATATCAGCCTCCCTAAATTCTTTATTAGCAATTTGAATAATTTACACAAATAATGTCATAAGTTGTGACTATATCCTGTGGATAGCCTTGGATTAGGCTAGGAGTCAGCAACCTGAAACAGTGAAAGAGCCACTCGGAACCGGTTCCCTCACAAAAAGGAAACAGGGAGCCGCAAACAAATGTGTGCACATGCGCGTACATGCGCGCATGCGCAGAACAGGGTTTGAGGAATGGAGCCAAGGCAAGATATGCACTTACCCTGTATATTTGAATAGATTGGTTGAACTTTTTTAGTCCCACTTTTTTTTTTTGAACTGCACATGGCAGAGGACTGGGAGCCGCAGGAGACGGCTGAAAGAGCCGCATGCGGCTCCGGAGCCGCGGGTTGCATACACGTGGGTTAGGCCAAAACAGGAAAGATAGATTTAATTAGCAAGGTGTATTCAAAAGACTTGACAAATACTTAACACATATATCTCCCTTGCTTCCTAGCTAATAAAGACAGAAAGAACCTGTGGCTCAGGAAGTTAAAACAACTGCCTAATATATAATCAGCCAAGGTTCGAATCTCAGATAAAAAGGCTATGATGAGAACATAAGAAGTTCGAAATGATCATATCAGCCTCCCTAAATTCTTTATTAGCAATTTGAATAATTTACACACACACACACACACACACACACACATATATATCCCAGAAGAAAAGAATGGCAGACTTCTGCAATGTTACCAAGGAAACGGCATGAACCTCTCCATGAAGTTGCCAAGAATCAAAATTGACTTGAAGGCGCACACACTCCAAAAGAATCTGATTCTACATCTATCAGTATCTCAATTCCAGCAAGTTCTCCCAACAGATTGCAGCGAAAGAGACAGGCTCAACATTTCTTCAAGAGTTTTGGGTTAGAATAAGGATTGCTCGTTTTTTCTCTCTCTCTCTTCTGAGAAACGCAGCAGAAAATCTCAAGACAAGCCCCTTGGAAGAAGCCCTAAATTGAACTGAGGCTCTGTTTATCAGAGCAGAAAACAGGAACGACACATGCCAGTTCCTTTCAGAAGCCTCAGGATGGTGTCTGTGCACTTCTGTAATAAAAAAATGGGGGGGGGGATTTTTTTTAAAAAAAAATCATTCAAATTCTCTCAACATTACTAAATCTCATGCTATTTCTTTGCCCTTACTGGAGCCTTCTCTCCTCTTCGGACAGGAATGCTGAAATCTTGCAGAATTTCAAACAACAGGGCCCAATCAGAGAAAAGCTTTGCCAAGTCATAATTTACATCAGACACAGGACAGGATATTATTATAAGCCAGCTCCTAATTGTTCTGAGGGTCAGAACTACACCCCTATATCTCGGATAGCAATAGTACTTATATACCGCTTCATAGCGCTTTACAGCAGGGGTCCGTAATTCCTGGTCTGTGGACTGGCACCGGGTCATGACAGGCCAGAAAGTGGGCCACGCAAACAAGTGAAGCCCCATCCATGGGATGCAAGCAGCACATGAAACCATGTCCCCTCAGGTCTGCAAAAAAACTTCTCTGAACCCGTCCCTGGTACCCAAAAGGTTGGGGGCCACTGCTTTACAGCCCTCACTAAGCAGTTTGCCCCCAACAATCTAGGTCCTTATTTTACCTACCTTGGAAGGATGGAAGGCTAAGTTAACCTTGACCTAGTCGGGATCGAGCTCCTGGCAGCGGGCAGTTTGCCTGCAATACTCCATTGTAACCACTTGGCCGCCACATCTCTGTTGATGGTTCCATGGGCATTTCTACCCATTTAGCCTAGGACAGGGGTGGGCAACCTTGGCTCTTTTATGACTCGTGGACTTCTACTCCCAGAATTCCTGAGTCAGCAAAGAAAAATTCATTTTTATCCAAGTTAGAGTAATGTATCCTACTTTGGGAAGCATTGGATTAATTGAAAAGCAAATGGCTTTTTTATCAGACAAAACATCCATTTCTTCTTCATTTGCCCTATTTTGAAGCACTCTCTTTTTCTCTTGCACCTCCCTTATAATTAATTTGGGAGTTCTTGATTTTCAGTTTGAGATCTCCTAGACCAGGGGTAGGCAACCTTGGCTCTTTTATGACTCAGGGACTTGCTGGTTCAGGAATTCTGGGAGTTGAAGTCCACAAGTCATAAAAGAGCCAAGGTTGCCTACTCCTGGACTAGATGACTTCCAAGGTCCCTTCCAACTTTAATTACATCATCATCATCATTATTATTATTTCACTACACTATAAATGGCAGTTTGGAATGGACCAGCATCTCAGTCATATTTTTTTTAAGTCACTGATCTAAAGAAGAAATTAAGTCAGGAGTTTTCCTGTGGCATTTGTGTTTTAAATTTCTTTATTCTGGAAATAAATTAGATCTGATCTTGCATTTAGAAGATGTATGTATATATTTATATATATATTTATATCAAGAAAGCCACTTTCCCACAAATCCTGCTAGGGCTGGCAAAGGACATTGCGGATTAGGAATGCTGAAGGATGCTGCATCCCAAATTTTGGCTCAAAGGAAGGCAAGGAAGAGATTGGGGATTTCTCAAAGATAGGGTCATCTGTTAGCCAAACTAGAGAGATGCCTTCAGTCATGTTGAAGTCTGAAGTGAAGTTCAAAATATTTCTCAAAGTCTTTCAGGGTGGTCCTCTCCAAAGTTCCCCAACAAGTCCCGCACATCAGCCAGGGCGTTCTGGATGTTGCTGGCTAAGTAAGTGGCATTGGTTTCCTCACAGCAGTTGAAAGCAGTGATAGCAAAATTAATATGGGAAGGCAAAGGGTTGTAGCAAACAGCATAGCCGTCAGGCACGAGGGGCCCGTAACACATGATGCAGTCCGTGCGGGAAGCAACCTGAAAGACAAAAGTAACCAGGATCAAAAAAAATCTGAATACGAGACCCCTGGTGGCGCAGTGGTTAGAATGCAGTATTGAAGGCTAAGTCTGCCCACAGCCAGCAGTTCGATCCTGACTGGCTCAAGTAAACACAGGGTCAGTCATAAAGGACTCAAATGTCTGTACACTGCGCAGAGTATGAACAGTAAGCAGAGTGAACTAGAAATTCAGGTAAATGAGGGCGGATATGATATTGTTGCCATTACAGAAACATGGTGAGATGAAACCCACAAATGGAACACACAGCTAGAGGGATTTAAATTATTTAAAAGAAATAGACTAAACAAAAGAGGAGGTGGAGTTGCTCTATATATAAGAAATAACTTTATCTCTACAGAAATAGAGCACAACAATGATGAAAACTGTAAACTTGAATGTATTTGGGTCAATATAAAAGGGGAAAAAAATGACATTGCCATAGGTGTATACTATAGGCCGCCCAACCAAACAGAGGAAATAGATGAACTTTTTGCTAGTCAGTTAACTAAGGTATGTAGGAAGCACATCACAATAGTAATGGGGGACTTTAATTACCCTGATATCAACTGGGAGACAAATTCTGCACCAAGTGGAAGATCTAACAGATTCCTGACAAACCTAGCAGACAACTTTCTCTCCCAAAAAGTAGAGAAGGGAACTAGGGGATTAGCCATATTGGATTTAATTCTCACAAACAGAGATGAAATGATAGAAGGTGTCGAAGCCACAGGAACCTTGGGGGGAAGTGATCATGCAATATTGGAATTCAACATTCTGGAGGCACAAACAATAGAACACAGCCAAACTAGAGTCTTGGACTTTAAAAGAGCTAATTTCAATAAACTTAGAGAGACCTTGGGAAGAATTCCATGGATGAGAATCCTAAAGGGGAAAACAACTCAAGAAGCTTGGGAAATTTTGAAAAGTGAGATAATAAAGGCCCAGTCTAGCACAATACCAACAAAGAAGAAAAATAACAGCTTTCAAAGGAAACCAGCATGGCTGCATAAAGAACTCTCTGATAAATTGAAAGATAAAAAGGACAAGTATAAGAATTGGAAAGAGGGGCACATAACTAAGGCAGAATATCAGCAAACAGCCAGTGCCTGCAAAGATGAAGTGAGGGAAGCTAAGGCTCAAAATGAACTAAGGCTTGCAACCAAAGTCAAAAATAACAAAAAAAGCTTCTTTCAACATATAAGAAACAAGAAAAAAGTTAAGGAAATGATTGGTCCATTAGTGGGGGAAAGTGGCAAGAAGGTGACAAGCAACAGGGAGAAAGCAGAACTATTTAACTCATTTTTTGCATCTGTCTTTACACAAAGGGAAAAAATAGTCCAACCTACCAAAACCAGTGCCATAAAAAACAAATAGAAACGCAAGTTAAGATAGGCAAGAAAATGGTAAGTGAGCACCTGTCCAGCCTAGACGAGTTCAAATCACCAGGACCAGATGGATTACACCCCAAGGTTCTCAAGGAACTGGCAGACGTGATCTCAGAACCACTGAACTATATTTTTCAAAGATCCTGGAGCACTGGGGAACTACCAGAGGACTGGAAGAGAGCAGATGTAGTTCCCATCTTCAAAAAAGGGAAAAAAACAGATCCAGGAAACTACAGACCTATCAGCCTGACCTCAATACCTGGGAAGATTCTGGAAAGGTAATCAAACAACAAATCAGCGAACACCTTGATGCGAACAAAGTTATCACTAAAAGCCAACATGGGTTTGTCAAAAACAGATCGTGCCAGACAAACCTTATTGCATTCTTTGACCAAGTGACAAAACCAGTGGACCAGAGGAATGCTGTAGATTTAATTTACTTGGATTTCAGTAAGGCATTTGATAAAGTAGATCACAACCTACTACTTGATAAGATAGAAAAATGTGGGTTAGATAGCATCACCACCAGATGGATTCGTAGCTGGCTGACAGGCCGTACTCAGCGTGTGGTCCTCAATGGAACCGCATCTACATGGAAGGAAGTGTGTAGTGGGGTGCCCCAGGGCTCTGTTCTGGGCCCAGTGCTCTTCAACATCTTCATCAACGATTTGGATGAGGGGATAGATGGGGAACTCATCAAATTTGCAGATGACACCAAGTTGGCAGGAATAGCCAATATTCCAGAAGATAGGCTTAAGATACAGGAGGATCTGGACAGACTCAAACACTGGGCACTATCTAACAAAATGAAATTCAATTGTGAAAAAAGTAAGGTTCTGCATTTAGGCAGGAAAAATCAAATGCACAGGTATAGTATAGGTGGTCCTTGCTCAATAGTAGTAACTGTGAGAGAGATCTCGGAGTCCTAGTAGACAATCACTTCAATGTGTGCTGCAGCTGCCAAAAAAGCCAACACAGTGCTAGGCTGCATTAACAAAGGAATAGAATCAAGATCACGTGAAGTACTAATACCACTTTACAATGCCTTGGTAAGGCCACACCTGGAATACTGCATCCAATTTTGGTCACCACGATGTAAAAAAGATGTCGAGACTCTAGAAAGAGTACAGAGAAGAGCAACAAAGATGATTGGGGGACTGGAGGCTAAAACATATAGGGAACGGTTGCTGGAATTGGGTATGTGTAGTTTAATGAAGAGAAGGGTGAGGGGTGACATGATAGCAGTGTTCCAATATCTCAGGGGCCGCCACAAAGAAGAGGGAGCCAAGCTATTCTCCAAAGCACCTGAAAGCAGGACAAGAAGCAATGGATGGAAACTAATCAAGGAGAGAAGCAACCTAGAACTAAGGAGAAACTTCCTGACAGTTAGAACAACTAACCAGTGGAACAACCTGCCTCCAGAAGTGGTAAATGCTCCAACACTGGAAGTTTTTAAGAAGAGACTGTATAGCCACTTGTCTGAAATGGTATAGGGTTTCCTGCCTTAGCAGGGGGTTGGACTAGATGACCTCCAAGGTCCCTTCCAACTTATTATTATTATTATTATTAAGATTGACTCGGCCTTCCCTTGTCCCGCGGTTGGTAAAATGAGGACTCAGATTGTTGGGGACAATATGCAAATAATGCTTACATTGTAAAACATCCAGAGAGTTTTGTTAAGCACTGTGGGGCAGTATATAAGCTTAAATGCTATTGCCTTGGCTGTGTTCTTGGCTGGGATTTTTTTTTAAAAAAAAGCTACTGGAGGTAGGAACTGCTTTCAGATGAACAACTCCAAAATTATCCTTCTTTCCCAGCACAGTTCTCTCAAGGGAAGAGAATGGGAAGAGGGGAAGGAACTAAGCACATTGATTTGTGCTTTAGATTGTAAACCGCCCTGAGTCTTCAGAGAAGGGCGGGATATAAATGGGATTTTTTTAAAAAAATTGCTCTTGAAGGAAAAGGGGAAAAATCATGTTGCAGGTCTCTGGGGGAAGAATAAGGCACAGTCAAGGTGCCATCACTGATAAGGTCCTGTTCTGTATTTCCATAGCGCTTAAGAGGTAAAATGGTCACAGAGACCCTATGGGAATACAAAACATGGACAACATTACGATGCTTTTGAAGGACATATTTTGGTGCAAAAACTTAAGAGCAGGGATACAATTTATGAAGAATCTTGCTTGTAACTGCAAGAAAACCAAAATAGTAGAGCTGTTGTTGGGGAGAACATAGGAGAAAGAAGGTGTGTTGGATATTTTTGCTGTCTTGAGTTATTTGCAAAAATAATAAAGGTAGGATATAAATCAATGAACGATAGTCCTCATTTAGTGGCTGCAATTGGTTCCAATGACTCAATCAAGTAAAATAGTTGCTAAATGAAGATGTGACACTCAGAGAGAGAGAGAGAGAAATGCACGAAAATCCTTGGTTGCTGCCATCTCATTCAAATAAAATTCTCTCTTACAATCTCCTTGCCTAAACAAGGAATCTCTTCCTGAGCTGTTTTTCTCAGCAGGCTAGTCTCACAATTGCTGCCTGAAACTGACCAGAGCTTAATCAGTTTCACACTGTCTTTTGTGGTAGGAAAATGAATCTTTTATTAGCATTCATTATGGATGTATTTGCCAATGATCGCTATCCAAGACTGTCACCAAACAGGGACTACCTGTATGGAGAATACCATAAACTGAGTACTACAGGGTTATAGCAAAAAAGTACAAATTTGCAGCTGGTTATCTGTACCTGCCCTGTGGAGAGTTTCCAGTATGAAGCCATGGTGTAGGAAATATCCATAAAAAGCTCGGGCACGTGGAAACCATCTGCTATGGCCTCCATTTTCAGCCCAAGCAAATGGCAGTCGATACCTTGCCCATTCAGAGCCTGCAAGACATTACACAAAATCAGCTATCGCTGGAAAGTGGTTTGAACTCATATGCTCAACGCACTAAATCAGGGTTCTACAAACTTGGTAACTTTAAGATTTAGGGATTTCAACTCCCAGAATCCTCTAGCCAACATGGCTGACTAGGGAATTCTGGAAGTTGAAATCCCCATCTCAAAAGTTGCAAAAGTTGGGAAACGCTGCTCTAAACTAGTAAATAACTATTTCATTAATAAATAAATAAACCTCCCATCATTTGTTCCATTTCTCTTGCCAAAAATACTGCTGTCATTCATTGTCCTAGAGAAGGTGACATTCCAAAATTATTTCTGCAGAACAGGGCCAACTCTGAAGATTTGAGGGTCAGCAATTCATATCGGTGAGCCGGGATTGTGTGGTGGTTAAAGGTGTTGGGCTAAAAATGGGGAAACTTTAAATTTTAGTTTTGCCTTATGCATGAAATAAGGCAGAGGTCCCCAACTTTTTGGGCACCAGGGATCGGTTCCTTGGAGAGAGGTTTTTCCGTGCCCAGAGGGTGCGTGGTTTTATGTGCTGCCTGCATCTCGCAGATGGGGCTTTGCTTGTTTGTGCGGCCGGGTGGCTGGCATGCCACGGCCCGGTACTGGTCCACGGAGCGGGGATTGGGGACCCCTGAAATAAGGGACAAGGTGACTCAGTGGTTAGGACACCGAGTCTTTAAACTGTTAAAGATCTATAGCTCGGCAGTTCAAGACCTGAGCACCTTAAGATAGAGTGAGCTGCCATCACTTGTCCTAGCTCCTGCCAGCCTGGCAGTTGGAAAGTGTGCATACATGAGTAGATAAATAGGTACCACATATAATAAGCATGTGGGACAGTAACAGCATTACTTGTTTTGCCATAAACTTTGCGCTGTAGCATGATGTTATGCTAGCCACATGACCGTGGGAATACCTTCGCGACAGTGCTGCTGCCCCTTTGGCTTAAGAAACAGAGATGAGCACTGCCCCTAAAGTCAGTTACAACTAGCAGGGTAAAACCCAGAGGGGAGAAACCTTATCTGTGAAACCAAGTGGTTGATTTCAGGCCAGTCACTTTTTCTCATCTGTAAGAAGCCAGCAATGGCAAACCACTTTTGAAAATGTTGCCAAGAAAAACGTTGGCCACTTTAAGGCTCACTTGAAGACATTAGGAAAAAATATATCCCTACCAAACACGCTACAGGGAGATAGTTACCTGCTCTGTGAGCGTGCTGTGGAACTCAACTGCTTGTTTCAGGAGAGATAATCTTTCAGGGGCCTAGTGAAAGAAAAAGAGACGTGGATTTTAGATACCAGAAGCGGTGAGGCAGACACAAAAACGTTCAAACCGTACATATTGGAAGTCTCACTGCTAACATTCAGGAAGTCCTCATCTTTTGACCACAACGGAGGCCGACATCTCTGTTGCTAAGTGAGACGTTTGTTAAGTGAGTTCTGTCCCATTTCCTGCCAGAGTTGTTAACTGAATCACTGGAGCTGAATCAGTTAGTAACCGGTTGTTACGTGAATCTGGCTCCCCCATTGACTTTGCTTGTCAGATGATTACAAAAGGTGATCACATGACCTCCAGCAAGAGTCCTAAATATGAACCAGTTACCGGACATCTGAATTTGGATCACATGATTATGGGGATGCTACAAAGGTCCTCCGTGTGAACAATGGTCATAAGCCGCTTTTTCCAGGGCTGCTGTAACTTTGAATGGTCAGTAAATGAAGTGTTGGAAGTGGAGGACTACCAGTATTTAGAGAAATCTAAATGTTGACAAGGGTAGAGGTAGTCCTTGACTTATGACCAGTTTAGCAACCATTAGGAGGAATGTCTCCAGGGCGAGTTATGATCAAAATTCAAAGTTCTGAGGGCTGCCGCCACCACCACCCTGCAGTCACATAATGTGATCACATTTTGGGCGCTGAGCAACCAACCCATATTTATGGCCATTTACAGCATCCTGTAATCATGGAACCGTGATTTACATTTTTTTTTTGCCAGAAAAGGTTGTTTACTTCTGGTTTCTGGCAAAACAACCCCAATCTTTTCAGACAATGGATTTGCTTAAAGACCTCTGCGTTCGCTTAACAACTGCTGCATTTACTTAATGACCACCAAGAAGTTTGTAAAAACAGACACAATCGCATGGCGAACCAATTAACGACCAGCATGACTTATAACCTTAATTCTGGGTTCAATTATGGTAATAATAATAATAATAATAATAATAATAATAATAATAATAATAATAATAATAAAGTTGAAAGGGACCTTGGAGGTCATCTAGTCCAACCCCCTGTTCAGGCAGGAAACCTTATACCATTTCAGACAAATGGCTGTCCAGTCTCTTCTTAAAAGCTTCCAGTGTTGGAGCATTTACCACTTCTGGAGGCAGGTTGTTCCACTGGTTAATTGTTCTAACTGTCAGGAAGTTTCTCCTTAGTTCTAGGTTGCTTCTCTCCTTGACTAGTTTCCATCCATTGCTTCTTGTCCTGCTTTCAGGTGCTTTGGAGAATAGCTTGGCTCCCTCTTCTTTGTGGCAACCCCTGAGATATTGGAACACTGCTATCATGTCACCTCACCCTTCTCTTCGTTAAACTACACATACCCAATTCCAGCAACCGTTCCCTATATGTTTTGGCCTCCAGCCCCCTAATCATCTTTGTTGCTCTTCTCTGTACCCTTTCTAGAGTCTCGACATCTTCTTTACATTGTGGTGACCAAAACTGGATGCAGTATTCCAGGTGTGGCCTTACCAAAGCATTGTAAAGTGGTATTAGTACTTCACTTGATCTTGATTCTATCCCTCTGTTAATGCATCCTAGCACTGTGTTGGCTTTTTTGGCAGCTGCAGCACACTGCTGGCTCATATTGAAGTGATTGTCTACTAAGACTCCGAGATCCCTCTCACAGTTACTACTATTGAGCAAGGTACCACCTATACTGTACCTATGCATTTGATTTTTCCTCCCTAAATGTAGAACCTTACTTTTTTCACCATTGAATTTCATTTTGTTAGATAGTGCCCAGTGTTCGAGTCAAGGATTACCTGCGTTCTTAACTTCAGCTGCATGGAAAAGAGATTGTCATAGGTAACAGTAGACTTTCCTACTTGTCCCAGTGACCAAGGTCACAACAAGGCCAAGACTTCTTGAAGGAAAAAAAAACGGACCTCTCCGCATACAGAAACTAACCGGATTGACAGAACCAACTTCCACCCCATATGAACTAATTCAGGAATGCATCTGAAGGCTCTCAAATACGCTGAGCAAACAAGGTAGAATGTCTTTCAATAATTGGGGTACCATTCCTTGCCTGGAAGGATCCTTCATTCTACTCAATGACACGAGGACAAGAACCAACTTAGAAGTGAGGAGAAATTTCCTGACAGTGAGAACAATTAATCAGTGGAACGACTTGCCTCCAGACATTGTGGGGGCTTCAACACTGGTGGTTTTTAAGAAGAGACCAGACAACCATTTCTCTGGAATGGTGTAGGGTTTCCTGCTTGAGCAGGGGGCTGGACTACAAGACCAGCAAGGTGTCCCTCCCAACTCTGTTATTCTGTTTTGAATAAAATAAATGAATGAGTCCCCCAGAGAGCTTCTGTGGCTTAGAGGGGAACGAGAACCCAGATCTCCCCACTTCTAGCCTAGCACTTTCACCAAGTGATGCCCTAAGCACAGCCCAACCACACTGCCCCTCGACAGAAGCAAAACTCTTTGACACCATTAGACAGAAACAAAAATTGCCAACAGCTGCAAACCAAAGTTTTACATTCCAAAGAAGCATTTTGAACAAGGCAGGTTAAAGCTGAAGGCTGCTTCCAAAACAATTGGCTCTGATTTGTCTGAAATGGTATAGGCCAGGGGTCGGCAACCTTAAATACTCGAAGAGCCACTTGGACCCGTTTCCCAGGGGGAAAAAAAACAATGGGAACTGCAAAACACTCTCTTGTGCCTCTCCCAGGGGAAGAACTTGATTGAAGAGTTTAATTAAACAGAAATAGAGGCTGCTGTGCATGAGTTCTCTCTCCCCCCCTCCCCTCTCTCTTCTGCTCACCTGGCAAGTTGGCTTCACACTGTTCTGGACAAGCTGACACACATTCTTATTGGGCTGGCTCTCCTGCTGCTTCCTGTGGAGATGCAGCAAAGGCAGGAGCCCCGCCCAATAAGCTTGTCAGCTTCTCGGAGAACAGCGTGAGTTTTACACACACACACACACACACACACACACACACACACACAGAGAGAGAGAGAGAGAGAGAGAGAGAGAGAAAGAGAGAGAGAAGGGAAGCACAAGTGCCTGTCTCTGTCTCTGCAAATGGCTGGGAGCCGCAGGAGAAAGCTGAAAGAGCCGCATGCGACTCCAGGGCCGCGGGTTGCCAACCCGTGGTATTGGGCTTCCTGCTTGAGCAGGGGATTGGACTAGAAGACCTCCAAAGTCCCTTCCAACTCTGTTATTCTGTTATCATTTGGGGGGTTGTGGCTTTTCCAGCTCTGAAGTTGTTTAAAAAAAAAAAAAAGCTGGATTGCCACTTCTCAAAAATGGTTTAACCAACTTTCCTGCAGTTGCAGAAGCTTGGACAAGATGATCCCTGCAATTCTTCCAGCTCCACAATTCTATTCTTCTAGGAATTATCACTGGAAGCACAAACACACTTGACTCAATTACTATCAACCTCTCTTTGGAGGGATAACTGAATACTGACCGAGAGCCGAGTGCAGAGCTCAAGCACTCTCTCTCAGGAAGCCTACATCAAGATCCTGGGGGGACTTGATGAAGTGGGTTATCACCGCAGCCTTAAAAAACAAACAAACAAACAAACAAACAAACAAACAAAGTTGGAAAGCTGAATACCTGGCACTTCTCATCAGCCATGGCCTGGGCAAAGGCCAGCACGGCCGAGGTAGCAGAGCGTATGATTTCTGACCGGCCCTGATGAAAGCGACGAAGTGAGGCTGACTCTGCGGTGGGACACAATTGCCCGTGTGCTCTAGGAGAGGGAAAGAGGTCAGTTGTAACACGCACTCTTGTGTGTACCGCCAGAGTTATGCCTTGTTGGTGAGAAACCCTACATGGACAACTCAAAAGTGCTTTTTTAGGAGGCAACTGGACAACTTAAATCCCCCCCCCCTTTAAAGACGTTTCGCTTCTCATCCAAGAAGCTTCTTCAGCTCTGACTGGATGGTGGGGAATGGAAGGATTTATATTCCTTGTAGACAGCCAGTCATTTGCATTCTTTTGGAGAGTCGGTGCTGCCACCTGGAGGCTTATCTGTGTCAATCCACCTTTTGGAGAGTCCATATTTTGGATAGAGAGGACTGACTGCTGGTTTGAAAGAGGGCTCGAAGAGGCCATCTATGTCAAAATTGAGCAGACTTCTCTCAATTTTGGGGGGGAGGGATACGACATCATCTATCTTCAGTCTACAACACAGTCCTTTCAGCAGTTCCAAGAAGGCTCCACACCCATTTGCTACTCAGGTGACCCTGAGGACACTCTAAAACAATGCAAATGGCCAGCTGTCTGCGAGGAATATAAATCCTTCCATTCCCCACCATCCAGTCAGAGAAGAAGAAGCTTCCTGGATGAGAAGCAAAACGTCTTCAAAGCTGGGGAGGAGTCCAGTTGCCTCATGAAAATAGCACCTTTGGGACAAACTATGACCTGGATGACTGAGAATCTCCACAGACACCTACACGGACAAAAGCAGATCCCCCTCTGCTTTGTTTAGTTATCACTAGCTTGGCCACCAACCTGTGGCTTTCCTTACATTAGGGGTTCCCAAACTTTTTTTTTATGCCCCACGCCCCTAGGTAATGTTTGGTTTTACAGGTAGTCCTCAACGTACAACCACAATGGAGCCCCCCAAAATTCTGTTGTGAAGCAAGACAGCTGTTAAGCAAGTTTGGCTCCATCTTATGACCCTTTCTTGCCACAACTGTCAAGTGAACCCCTACAGTTGTTAAGTCAGTAACACAACTGTTAAGCGGCTTCCCCAGTGACTTTGCTCTTCAGGAGGTCGCAAAGGGTGATCCCATGACCCTTGGGACATTGCAGTCGCCGTAAGTGTGAGTCAGTTGTCAAGCATTCAAATTTTGATTCTGTGACCACGGGGGATGCTGCAATGGTCATTAAGTGTGGAAAAAAAGGTGACTTTTTTTCACTTTCACTGTAACTTTGAAAAGTCGCGAAATGGGCTGTTGTAAGTCGAGGACTATGTGTATTTTATTTAAAATGTTTTGTTAGCTGCCGATCTGTGAACCAGCTCTGGGTGGCTCCCAATCAAAGTGTTCCCACGTTCTATAAAAGCAACTGACTTTTGGCTTGTTTCTAAGGGACCCAACACCACTGTCAAGGCTGGTAACATCGGATGTTCTTGCTTTGACAACACAGGGGGATGCAGCCTTTTTCTTTCCTATGCTTTACTCTTAGAATTAGATGATACTGGGGGAGGAGGAGGAATGTGATGGGAATTAGTTAGACATAACAATTCAGGGTCTTTTGAAAGAAGGGATGATAAGGAATGGCGGGCTGGAGAACTGGAGGGAAAGCCTGCATTTCAAACTAATTGGAGAATGTGATTTATGACTGTTAATTAAAGGAGGGAACTGTGCTTTGATACTATGTGCTCAGGGGAGGGGAATTCAGATTTCGGCTTCAACCACGTACATGCTGATGCTATGCAACTCGAATAAAGACTCTTTAAGGTAAACAATGCCTTCAAGTTCTTAGAAGAGTTTCATCTGTCGGAACCAGGACAGCCACTCTTTCTCACACACACACCCCACCCCCCCGAAAATCCACCTGCAATCTATCTGCATCTAAAAAAAACCTTGTTTCAAGGTTGCAGACCCCACCCTCGGCCTCCCACTTCTCCAAGCATCCCTCCAATCACTTGCCAGCTCACCTGTAATACGCCAACTGCAGCACTACTTGGACGACCGAGTCGGGACTCAAGCTTTGGTTTTTGAGAAATTCCTTTCCAAAGCCATCATAGGTAAAACAGCGGATGTCCAGGTCACTGATCAGGCTGAACAGGGAAAGAGAGAAGCTCAGAGCTCAGGCCATGTTTGCAGATGCAGTGTCAGACGCAGTGCCAGATCCTCTCCTGCAGGCCTCGATGGGATACTTATGGCATCATCCTCTCCTGAGGCCCACCCACCCACTATGCTCCCTGTGTCAACTGTCCAGTTGTCATTTCCAGAAAAGGAAACTCCTGAGATATGACTTTACCAAGAGTATAATACTTTACTAAATGTTTACATTGGCATAGAAGAAAGCAAAACCAGCTCTGCTTTTTCCCCTCAAAGGCTTGCTTAGTTAAACGACAGACTTCCCCACCCACTGGGTGTTTACATTGTCAAATGGTAATATTTCTGCTTGTTAGGGGAAGAGTCCAATTCTCCTTCATCCATGGTCTTGGCTTTCGGGTGCCTAGACACCATCCCTCCCCACCTTTGCATTCCATTGTCAAGATATGAGCAAAACATAAGCCCCATAAACTTTTTTTTACATTTGTTTGACATTACAATATTTTAATTAAAAGCAACCAAAGAGGGAAGTCTGCCGCCACAAAATAAAACACCAACAAATTAGGAAAACTAAAATTAACTTTTTTGGGAGATAGAGTCACCTGTCTAGAAAAAAACCCAAAGGCTATGTTTGGAAAGGTGGAAGAAAAGAGAAGAGGATGACCAACAAGATGGATGGACTCCGTTACAAGTGGCGATGGAGGCATTATAGGAAGAGCTGAAGGACCTGACTGGGGGCAGTTCATTATGGAAAAACAAAATACCTATCTATATGACTGATAAAAGTCAACAATGACTTAATGGCACATAATCAATCCAATTTTTTTTAAAAAAGTTCCAGGAGCATGAAATAAAGGAATCAGGTATAACTTGACGTACGACCATAACTGAGCCTAAAATTTCTGTTGCCAAGTGAAACATTTAAGTGAATTTTGCCCCATTTTACAACCTTTCTTGCCACAGTTGTTAAGTGAATTGCTGCAGTTGTTTTAAGTTACCAACACGGTTGTTAAGTGGATCTGGCTTCCCCATTAATTTGCTTGTCAGAAGGTCAGAAAAGGGGATCACATGCCCCCGGGACACTGCGACAGTCATAAATATGAGTCAGTTGCTAAGTTTCTGAATTTTGATTACATGGCCATGGGGATGCTACAGGGGTTGTAAGTGTGAAAAACAGTCTCAAATCACTGTTTTTAGTGCCGCTGTAACCTTGAACGGTCACTAAATGAACCATTTGTAAGTCGAGGACTACCTGTATTTTCCACCCCTCCAGTGGGACTGACAAGGTGTGTTACCGAAACAGGCCACCCCGGAGCACACGCCCTGCTTACTCACACATCCAGGTTCTGCTTTGCACGCTCAAGGTCACGCTTGACCTCTGGAGTGATGGAAAAATAAAGTTTTGGGGGCAACTGTAGAGGGATCATTGGGCTGCGTGTCATGACTGGATCTTGGCTGGGGGTGGGAAAGAAAGGGAGAAAAGATGCATTATATTTAAATATTTAATGCTTTTGTTTTTAATACTGACTTTTTCTGTTTTTTATAATGATTGAAGTTTTTATATATGCTTCTGCCAATTGCTGCAGGATGCCCAGAGTTGCCTTGTCACATACATACATACATATATACATACATACATACATGTATATGTACACACACACACACACACACACGATAAATAAAACTAAAACACACACCCCACATCCCTAATTTTATTTTAATTTATTTATTTTAATTCCATTTATATCCCGCCCTTCTCCGAAGACTCAGGGCGGCTTACAAGCTTAGCAGTAGCCTTCATTCTATGTATATGCCTGCTTATTAGGGCTGAATATAATGAAAATATATTCTGTGTTATATGAAAACAATCATCCCTCCAAACAGGTTCATACCCTGCACTAAGGCCTAACATGGCTTCTTTCATTCTGCCATGAACTGACAAGTGGAACGTGGCCTCCCTTGTCACTTGGCTATTTAGTTCAGAGCTGCATCTCAAGGACTACAGTCTTAAGAAAACTTTTTGTAGCACTAGTTTGAAATCTGCCCACGGCAGTCCAGTCAGGCTATCCCCTCACATCCCCCACAGGGACATTACCAAAAGTCAAGGACGTAGTCAATGACGGTGGCAATCAGTGGCCCCTCAGCAATGGCTTGTTCATAAAGGACCCCACAGGTGCCATCTTCTCCGATAATGAACTGAAGGCCAGGGAAAAAAAACGAGTGGAAAGAAGGAACAGAAATGGTTTATTAGGCACCGAGATTATAATATTAAAAAGCTGGTTTCAGCTAGAGGAGGGGTCCCCCACTATCAGGCCCTGGCCAGTTTGTAAGTGGTTTGCGCCGGCCCACTGCTTGCACGGGCCAATTCCCCTCCCCCCAACAAGGCCACCAAGCTATAAGGTTGGGGACCGCTGAGCTAGAGGATTCTCTCCAGTCTTTTTTTTTATTTTGGATTATGAAAAGCAGAATAAAATAACGTATATTCCCAAATACAATTTTTAAATGTATTCCTTACTTGTCAGTTTCTGACTGCGTACAGCCTAAGTTATTGGTAGCCATATAGCTTTCTTAAATCATATTTTAAAAAAAAAAAACCACACATGCCATTAAATAAGAGTTCAGCACAGCACCCGGGCCTAGCCTCGTTCTGTTCGTATCAAGAGAAATGGACAAAAATCTAAATGCTTACTTTTTAATCTAGGATTTGGCCTGCAGAAGCTGTCTCTTTAAAAAATAATTCTAAAAATGATCAAAACGATTATGATGTAAGCAAAACTTGGAAGCTTTTTCAGATGCTTCCCTCTTAAATCTCAGATGAAGTGGCACAATATTCATTACTCTGGCTTGATTACTTAGGTAGGACATAGAATAATGGAGTTGGAAGGGACCTCGGTGTTGTGATTCCGTGCCAGCCTGTGATCCCAACAAGATCACAGGAGGAGGAGGGGTTTGGAGAGCCATCAGAGTCGGAGGGAGGCTCTGATGCATTACAAGACTCACAATCAGAGGAAGAGCCTGGCCCCTCCAATCATGTTCCGGATGAGGCTCAGCTGTGTGGGGAAGATGAGTCAGACTCTGAGGACTCACAGATGGACATCATTACAGATGCTCGTAATAGGAGGCAGTTAACTAGAGGAGGTCAGAGCAAGACTATACGGCAACTCAGCGAAAGGAGGAGAAGGTATTGAGAAGCCATGCCTTGGGGCTGCTTAATAAAGAGGGAAGGTGTGGGCAGTGCTGGTTGCTGAAGGCAATCGTTTGTAAAAGAACTTCAAGGGAATCATGGTCTGTTTGTTTTATTGGTGAACTTCTTGTTTAATTCCTGCTCTGTTTTGCTGTTTGAACCAATTATTCGCTGGGAAAGCATTCTGTTGTTTTTTTGAGGACATAAGTATAAGGACTATAGATAAATAAAAAGGGTTGTTTTTTCCAGCCTACTGATAAAAAGGGGTTGTTCTTGTGACGCAACAAGAACGGTCGTAGGCTGGGATAGAACACTCGGAGGTCTTCTAGTCCAGGGGTCAGCAATCTGAAACAGTGAAAGAGCCACTCAGAACCGGTTCCCTCACAAAAAATGGAGCTGCAAAAAATGTGTGCACATGCGAGTACATACGTGCATGCGCAGAACAGGGTTTGACTGAAGAGTGGAGCCAAGGCGAGATATGCACCTACCCTGCATATTTGAATTGATTGGTTGAACATTTTTAGTCCCACTTTTTTTTTTTTTGGACTGCACATGGCAGAGGACTGGGAGCCGCAGGAGATGGCTGAAAGAGCCACATGCGGCTCCAGAGCCGCAGGTTGCAGACCTGTGTTCTAGTCCAACCATCTGCTCAGGCAGGAGACCTGATATTATTTCAGACAAATGGGTGTCCAATCTCTTTTTGAAAGCCTTCAGTGATGGAGCACCCACAACTTCTAAAGGCAAATTATTCCATTAGTTAATTGCTTTCACTGCTAGGTTGCTTCTCTCCTTGGTTAGTTTCCAACCATTGTTTCTTGTCTGTAAGAAACAGTGCTTCGGAAAATAGTTCGACCCTGTCGTCTTTGTAGGAGTCCCTCAAATATTGGAACAGTGGTATCAGGTCCCCCTTAATCCTTCTTTCTGTTAGACCAGACGTGTCAAACACAAGGCCCGGGGGCTGGATCCGGCCCGTGAAGTGGTTTCATGTGGCCCATGAAGCCACCCTGGAAACAGTGAGGGAACGGCCCCCACTGCCTTGGCCCTGGCCCAGAGACCCTCCTCCTGCCAGAGACCCCCAGATCTGTCCCGCTCCTGCCCAGGCCCCCACAGGAACCCTAGATGCCAACGATGTAGAGTTGGCCATGCCCACCCAGTAGGCCATACGCACTCTAGCCACGCCCACCCAGTAGGCCATACCCACCCGGCCCTCTGAGGGCAACCGCAATGCTGATGCGGCCCTCAATGAAATTGAATTTGACATCCCTGGACTAGACATACCTAATTCCTGTAACCATTTTTCCTACATTTTAGCCTCCAGCTCCCTAATCAGTTTTGTTGCTCTTCTCTGCACTTTTTCCAGAGTCCTGACATCTTTTTTGTAATTGTAGTGACCAAAGCGTGGTCTTACTAAGGCTTTGTAAAGCGGTACTAGAACTTCACGTGATCTTGATTCTGTCCCTCTATTGAGGTAGCCTAGGACTGAATTGGCTTTTCTGGTTGCTGCTGCAGCACACTGCTGGCTCATATTGAAGTGATTGTCCACTAGGATTCCGAGATCCTTCTCACAGTTACTGGCATTAAGCCCAGTTTCACCTACTCAAAAGTTTGTTCACTTGGGTTTTTCTTACCTAAGTGTAGAACCTTACTTTTATTTATTAGCGTACAATTGAGGATCCCATTTCTTTAAGCTTCCAAACTGAAACCTAATTCATGTCCGGCTTTTTATTCTCACCTGCAGCGTCTTGTCAAACCAGCGATTGCCGCTGTTGGAATAGCTCCCTCCACCGTGCAGCATTTGAGCTGCCAAACGGCTTTGGGCGTGAGCGTCGGACACCTTCAGGATAGGGGCGTCCAGGCAGACGGTGAAGAGGCTACGTTGGATCGTCAGAGCTGATTCCTGGTTCAGCTTGTCTGGAATAAGAAATGCCAGATTTAATTCCTGACATGGTTGTGTTAACACAGGACAAAGCTCAAACTCATTCTCTGGAGTGGTGTCAGACAAGGGGTTGCAACTTGAAAATAATTTAACCTGACTTCATTCTTTTTTTTTTCCATTTACATCTAGTTAAAATTAAACTAAACTGACCATATAGTTACTATGACCACTCTCCCATCAAACAACAACAATAATAATAATAATAAAAAAAATTAGGAGGGACCTTGGAGGTCATCTAATCCAACCCCCTGCTCAGGCAAGAAACCCTATACCATTTCATCTAACTGTCAGGAAATTTCTCCTTAGTTCTAGGTTGCTTTTCTCTTTGGTTAGTTTCCATCCATGGCTTCTTGTCCTGCCTTCAGGTGCTTTGGAGAATAGCTTGACTCCCTCTTCCTTGTGGCAACCTCTGAGATACTGGAACACTGCTATCATGTCACCCCTCATCCTTCTCTTCATTAGACTAGACATACCCAATTGTTTTAGCCTCCAGTCTCCTGATCATCTTTGTTGCTCTTCTCTGTACTCTTTCTAGTCTCAACATCTTTTTTACATCGTGGTGACCAAAACTGGATGCAGTATTCCAAGTGTGGCCTTACCAAGGCACTGTAAGGTGATATTAACAATTCACATGATCTTGATTCTCTCCCTCTAGTTAATGCAGTCTAGCGCTGTGTTGGCTTTTTTGACAGCTGCAGCACATGGCTGGCACATATTTAAGTGATTGTCCACTAGGACTGTGAGATCCCTCTCACACTTGCTACTATTGAGCAAGGTACCACCTATACTATAACTGTGCATTTGGGTTTTCTTGCCTAAATATTTAATCCTGTTTCCTTTCCTTAAATATAGATGGTCCTTGATTTAAGACTGATGGCTTAATAATTGTTCAAAGTTCTGATGAACCTACCTGTGGGTATTTATGACCTGGAGACAAAGATACCACGGTCAGCCCCACCAACTGTAGTCACATGACTGCACTTGGGCGGCTTGGCAACTGGGCCCCATTTATTTCTATTTGCAGTGTCACATGGTCACATGACCACATTTTACAGTGTTTTTGCCCAAATCCAGCATTTACTTCCTGTTTTCAGCAAAACTGTATCATAGCAAATCACTTAATGACTATGGTGATTCACTTAACTGCCACAAAAAATGCTGTAAAAGTGGATTGGCCATGGGACTGGCCCATTTTATGACTGTCATGAATTACAACTGTGATTGGCAAGTTTCATTAGGATCATAACTCGAGGACTACCTGTATAGTTATCCTAATCTCTTTAACCAAGGTCTAACCGAGCAAACCAACCTAAATTTTGCAGGTACTGAAAGACAGTTGGGTGTTTGTCCCCTTGCAATCAGAAGGCTGGAAAAATGTGGAAACTCTTTTCGCAAAATCTGTTCAATAAAACTTTTAACGTGAAAAGAAATCATTGTTTTCTGCTCAGGGATCTAATTGGATTTCATGTGGCTTAAGTCAGGCATCTCAAAGCTGGTGCTCTATCCTCTGACTTAGCATTGTATTTCTTAAAGCAGGGATGGGGAACCATGGCCCTTTTATGACTTGTGGACTTCAACTCCCAGCATTCCTGAGCTCAAGAATTCTGGGATTTGAAGTCCGCAAGTCATAAAAAGTTCTCCACCCCTCTTAAAGAGCCAGCCACTACAGTTCCAAAGGGGAACTGGGTAATTCTGGGAGCTGGAAGTCCAAACACCTTAAAGTTGCCAAGGTTGAAAAACACTGAGTACAGGTAGTCCTTGACTTACCACAATTAAACCCAAAATTTCTGTCGCTAAGTGAGACATTTGCTAAGTGACTTTTGCCCCAGTTTTTTTTTTCATTACAGTTGTTAATTTAGTGAGCCGGCTGTTAAGTGACTCTGGCTTCCACTTTGACTTTGCTTGTCAAAAGGTCAAAATCTATTTATTTATGATTTATTTATTTATTTATTTATTTATGTTTAATTATGACTGCAACCGTCATAAATACGAACCATTTGTCAAGCATCCAAATTTTGATCATGTGACCACAGGAACGCTACAGCAATCATGTGAAGAATGGTCATAAGTCGGGGGTTTTCCAGTGCCGTTGTAACCTTGAACGGTCACTAAACGAACGGTTGCTAAGTCAAGGACTACCTGTATCAAGTTAAAGGAGGCGGTAGAGTAGGTATTTAAATGCACCCCTGAAATAGGTATAAAAGAAGCCATTTGTTTACATCTGGATCCGGTCTCTGTGGAACGGCATGAAAATAAATTTAGGAGCGGTCTGACAAGTCGATTTTGAGAAGCAGCAGGGGTCCCCTTCACTCAAAATGGAGAATGAACAGCCATCTAACATGGATCCTTTAATCTGGATTCCTGCATGGAGCAGCCTCTTTGTATAGGATCAAAGGCCCGTACTAGTTAATCCTTCTGGCCTCCGAAACCTGGCTTCCCACCTTTCATGAGCGTAGTGAAAGCCTCTCCCCAGGTATGTCGATGGTCGCTGGTGAGGATCCCCAAGGGCTCTTTATCCAACTTCCAAGAAAAAGAGCGGATTTTTAGGAGCTGCAAATAGAGCTGGTCAATGGTCAGGGGCGTCCCGTCACTGTTGTATACTTCAAGCCGGAAGAACTGAGAAAGGAACAAAGAAGCAAGAGAAGTGAGGGGAACCCCATTCACACCAAGGAGCTGTGCATTTCTGGTTTCACTGAGCCAGTCCCCAAATGTTTTGGGGTTCACACCCTTCCAGGAACTAGTATGACCCTCTGTTCTGTTTCAAGCAACTGCTTTTGCTATGATTCAGACAGTTAAAACTCCATGGAAAGGATTATATGATTATTTAATTCATCAGGCATTCTCTAAACATTAACTCACAGTTACTGCAGAGATTCTTCTGAAATACGTTTCATATTCTGATCCCATACACGTGGTGTAAAAAAGAGGTAATTTTCCTCATGTTCAAAGGAGCAAAGCCCCGTGGCTTTCATGGCTGCAATTCATTACATTACATGCAGCTCAGCACGTATGCAGGAAACCCCCGGTATCCAAACGGAAGTCTTTCCCAGTGGCCAATCCGAAACACAGATGTGACCAAGTAACTTAAAACTATGTTACCCAGAAGGCTATCCCTTAAAGGGACAGTTCTCACTCCTAAAATAGCTACTTGCTCTAACCACCACACCCTCTATCCTCAAAAGGCACTGAGTGGTGCTACAGGTAATCCTTGACTTATGACCATTCCTTTTGTAACTGGAAAAAAACAACTTATGACCGGCCCTTGTGCTTATGTGACATCATCCCTGCAGTCATGTAATGATATGATTTGGCTGCTTGCCAAATGTACATTTATGATGGTCATAAAGAGGTGGACATGTGACCACCATTTGCATCTTTCCCAGCTGGCTTCCGACAAGCAGAGCCAAAGGGGAAGCAGGCAGGGAAGGTCATAAGTCACCGGTGACATGATATCTCACTTAACTGCCACGACAAACAGGTCATAAAGTTAGGTACTATCATGTGATGCCTCACTTAATGACAGCACCAATTAAACAAGGAATTTTCCAGTCTCTCGCGCGACTGTAAGTCAAGGACTACTTGTATCCTTCCTCTAAGGCAGAAGTCTCCAAACCTGGCAACTTTAAGACTTCTGAACTTTCAACTCAGCAATTCAGTCAGCAGGACCGGCTGAGGAATTCTGGGAGTTGAAGTCCACAAGTTTTAAAATTGCCAGGTTTGGAGACATTTAGTCTAAGGTCATCCACCAGAGTGGTTTCTGAAAGGAGAGGGGGCCACACAGAAGCTTCACATTGCTGGACCTTAGCACATTGCCTCCAATCCTATATCCATGATATGCCGTACCGAAGCATTGGATTTACGTACCATTCCTCGTTCGGGAGCTTAAGGGAGCATCCCAACTGCTCTCCATGTTATCCACAAATAATTCTATGGGGTACAGTGGATTAAGAGAGCATGACTGATCCAAAATAATCCAGGGGATTCCCGTGGTTGAAGAGGGATTAGAATCTGGGTGGCTCCAAATATGTGTCAATACCTGAACTATACCATCACGCTTTAAAAATATTAAAATAGTATTTCGTCTCTTTTTTATATAGCAGCAGAGTAGTATGGGGTCTTATATTCAGGCCCCAAGAACTACTCTCAACATATCCAGGGACCAATGGCTGGGCCAAGATGAAGGTATTTACCTGGAAGTTGCGAACAACAGTAATATAATTTGGGGGGTTCCGTCCAGGTGGAGGCAGTAAAATAGAGTCACGTTTTCGTCCAGGGAGCCGGCAAGAGGCAAAGAGGCGAGAATAGCAATCCATGCTGAGCGGGTGGCTGTGGGAATACTCAACTAGCAGGGTCTGGCTGCCATAGGGATAGAAAGAAAAAAGGTAAGCAAATCAGCATTCTTTCAGTTTTGGTCCATAAGAAAGCTGTGGGCATCTTTACATATGAATTTCTGATAGTCCTTTTGTCCTATTTTTCATTCAGGCAGGCCTTCGGATTCAATTTCCCCCCTTTGAAGGAGATTGGCTGAAAAGTATGGAGCTGTCCAAAGTCTATACAGATGGTGCAAAGAGTGCAGAGAAGAGCAACAAAGATGATTTGGGAGCTAGAGACTAAAACATATGAAGAACGGTTGCAGGAATTGGGTACGTCTAGTCTAGTGAAAAGAAGGACTAGGGATGACATGATAGTGTTTCAATATTTAGGAGCTGCCACAAAGAACAAAAGGATCAATCTATTCTCCAAAATACCTGAAGGCAGCACAAGAAACAATGGATAGAAACTAATCAAGGAGAGAAGCAGCCTGGAATTAAGGAGAAACTTCCTAACCGTGAGGACAATTAACCAGTGGAACAGCTTTGCCTTCAGAAGTTATGGGAGCTCCATCAATGAAGGGTTTAAAAAGAGACTGGACAACCATTTGTCTGAAATAGTATAGTCTCCTGCTTGAGCAAGGGGTTGGACTGGAAGACCTCCAAGGTCCCTTCTAGCTCTGTTATTCTGGGTCGAATAAAATGAATGAGTTCCCCAGAGAGCTTTGGAGACTTAAGAGGGGAACAAGAACCCAGATCTCCCCACTTCTAGTCTAGCACCTTCACCAAATGATGCTTTATTGTTGTTGTTGTTGTTAGTTAGTTGTGAAGTCGTGTCTGACCCATCGCGACCCCGTGGACAAGGTTCCTCCAGGCCTTCCTGTCCTCTACCATCTTCTGGAGTCCATTTAGGCTCACGCCTACTGCTTCAATGATGCTGTAAGCACAGCCCAACTATGGTGCTCCTCAACGGAAGCAAAACTCTTTGACACCATCAGACAGAAACAAAAATCACATCCACCCAGAAGAAGCAACAGTCATGGAACCCAGTGTCTTGTCTCTGGACCCAAATGCTACCTTTGACCCATTCAGGGTTTTCCAAGGGGGATCCCATGTTCTTCCCTGGCAGAATGACCCATTTCTTCTTCCCACTTCCACTGGAAATAGAATTTGTCCTCCAGATTTGCCCAGTGGGATTCAGTCCCCATGAACACCCCTATACCTGGCCAGTAGATCCAAAGGAACCTACTCACCGGTCAATCTTTGCCTTGAAATCCAGCACACCTGCAATAAGCTTGGCTGCAAATCTGTGCGAGAGTGAGAAGGCAGGAGAAATGGAAAAACAAGTTAGTATCGCTTTATAATGCCTCGGCAAGACCACACTTGGAATACTGCATCCAATTGTGGTCGCCACAATATAAAAAAGATGTTGTGAGTCTGGAAAAAGTGCAGAGAAGAACAACATAGATGATTAGGAAGCTGGAGGCTAAAATATAAGAGGAATGATTGCAGGAATTGGGGTATGTGTGCTCTAGCAAAAAGAAGGACTAGGGGTCCCTCATGATAGCAGTACTCCAGTATTTGAGGGGCTGCCACAAAGAAGAGGGGTTCAACCTATTCTCTAGAGCACCTGAAGGCAAGACAAGAAACAATGGTTGGAAACTAACCAAGAGGAGAAGCAATGTACAACTAAGAAGAAATTTCCTAATGGTAAAAGCAATTAACCAATGGAATAACTTGCCTTCAGAAGTTGTGGGTGCTCCATCACTGAAGGTTTTCAAAAAGAGACTGGACACCTATTTGTCTGAAATGATATTGGGTCTCCTGCTTGAGCAGGGGGTTGGACTAGAAGACCTCTGAGGTCCCTTCCAACTCTGTTATTCTGTTAAGTTAAAAGCTGCAGAGTCCACAAGTCCCTCCCTTCCACCGTTATAATCCATGCAATAGAGGGCACTCTTTCCTCCCACTAACCTGCAACTAACCCCACAATCATTGAGATTTCTTGAATCCCAGAACTACCACTTTCCACATGCATGGAGACATGGTATCCACGAATTGTATTAAAGAAGAAGCCACCACTGGCTGAGTTTTCGTAGTAAGCCAGAATATCATTTGGTTGCTTTCTGCTTAGCATGTTGTCTAAGCAGGCATTGTAGTTAGCAGTTAGCACAATGTGTGAACCATTTGCTGGCAGAACTCAATATCCAACCACAATTGAGTCTGAAGTTCATGTAGCTAAACAAGGCAGTTGTTAAGCGCATCATATGGTCATTAAGCAAATGATTTCCCTCATTGTCGGAAGCTGGATGGGAAGTTTACAACTGGTGATCCCATGGCATGCAATACATGCAATTACCGAGTGCCCAAATTCTGATCACATGACCACGGAGATGCAGCAGTGGTCACGTGCTGTGGAAACTTCGAATAGTCACCAAACGCATGGATTACCTGTAATGGATTTCTAACAGGTGACTTTTAAAGTACCAAACACCAAGATCATTAAATGAACCAATGCTTGCTACGGGCCGGTTTTGTGAAAAAGCAGAAGTAAATGCCCCCCACCTTTTTTTTTTTTTTTTTGGCAAAACCATAGCCTTGTGAATGAAGGACACTGCAGATGGCTGTAAATGCCGGTGGGTTGCTGAGCGTCCAAAGGGATTTGATTTGATTAAATTTATATGCCGCCCTTCTCCCTGAGGACAGGGCAGCTCACAACCATAAAAATTAAAAAACATAAAGTAAAAAATTTAAAAAAATATTAAACAATAGATGGAATAAATACAAGACAATTTAACCCAGTAAAAAGCCTAATTAAAAAACGTAGTCAGTCCAGGCCCGCTTGTTGGAACAACCAGATCTTCAGGTCATGGCAGAAGGACCGAAGGTCAGGAGCCGTCCGCAGCTCCAGGGGTAGTTCATTCGAGACATTGCCTGGCCGACGGCACCTTGAGGAGGCCGACTCTGTGGGAGCGAACCGGGCGATGAGAGATTGACAATGGCAGCAGGTGGTCTCACAAGTACCCCGGACCTAAGCCATGTAGGGCTTTAAAGGTTATTACCAGCACCTTGAATCACACTTGGAGGGTAACCGGAAGCCAATGCAGCTCGTGCAGTAGTGGTGTAACATGGGAGTACCGAGATACTCCCATAAGCACCCACGCGGCTGCATTTTGCACCAGTTGAAGTGCGGTCACATGACCACAGAAGAGGGTGGGGAGGGGCCACCGAAATTTTCAAATCTGGGTCCTAAGTAGCTATGGGGAAGGTGTCTATTGTAACTTTGAATGTTTACTAAGCAACCAGTCTTTAAGTCGGGAGCTATCTGTACGGCAATGCTTTGCAACCACGGCTGACTAGAGAATTCTGGGAGTTGAAGTCCACACAGCTCAAAGTTGCCGAGATCGAAAAAAGGACTGCTATATTGGGAATGGAAAAAGGAGAGGATTTACATCATTTTATTGAGCTGGTTGATTATACTTTTCAAGATACCTTAACGGAATCTTGCCGCTGTTCTTCTGCCTCATGGTTGTTACCAATCCCCAAACAGATATCCAAGCTTTTGTGAGGAAAAAGCTATTTTTTCGCATATTACAAATCTTAATCAGGCAGATCTGGTGATTTAGTTTAAAAAAAAAAAAAGAGGCAACAGGACTATAATGGCAATGCAGGAAGATCATTGTTATTGTGAGGAGTTGGTGACATATTTTGATTTCCCCTTCATATTAAGAAAAATCTAGGTGGTTAGATCTCATTCTGAGCTAGCCTGCTTGTTTTTCACTCTTGGCTGCTGAATAAAGGGGTGTGTGTGTAAACATCATGTACCTTCAAAGCTGTGAAAGTCTCAGGCTTTCAATTCCCACCTGGAGCCAGGTGCCAGCCAGTCTTGCAGTCTCCTGACCATAGCAGGGCCATGACATCATGGTGCCAGGTTGTGATAAAAATGGTGGGGGCTGTGTTGTTTGTGGGGAGTTTCTGCAAGGAACCTAACATTACATACTGTGCAAACTGGATGCCCATAAATAATAATAATAATAATAATAATAATAATAATAATAATAATAATAATAATAATAATAATAATAATAATAATAATAATA
>JAKJMR010001148.1:391057-421491 GCA_024449315.1 Daboia siamensis
AATAATAATAATAATAATAATAATAATAATAATAATAATAATAATAAATAATCCTCTGGGTTTGTTATTAAGGAGCTCCTGGCAGTTTTTAAGGCATAGGTAGTACTCGACTTACGACCACCATTGTTGCTAAGTGAACAGTTTGTGACGTGAGTTTTGCCCCATTTTACGACCTTTCTTGCCACAGCTGTTGAGTGAATCATTGCCGTTGTTAAGTTACTCACACACGTTTGTTAAATGAATCTGGCCTCCCCATTGGCTATGCTTGCCATAAGGTTGCCAAAGAGGATCACGTGACCCCCGAGACATTGCAACCGTCATAAATGTGAGCCAGTTGCCAAGCATCCAAATTTTGATCACGTGACCTTGGAGATGCTGCAACACAGCTGTAGGTCATAGGTCACTTTCCCCCCCTGCTATTGTAACTTTGAATGGTCACTAAATGAACTGTTGGAAGTCGAGGACTACCTGAACTGTAATTTGGAAACCCATTTAAAAAAAAAAAAAAAATCTCTGTTGTTTTGATTAAGGAGCCCCTGGTAGTTTGTAAGAGTTTTGAGTGTTATTTTGCTTGACACGTACGTTTTTTATATTATGCCTTTCAATCTGTTTCTTTTAGCTTAAATAAAGTCTAAAATCTCTTTATTTACTGGTGGGCTTAATGTCTCTGGATCCAAAACAACTCATTGCCTAGGCACCCGATCACTGCCCCAAGACTTGGAAAAAGCAAGGACTAAAAGACACAAAAGCTAAACGGCAAGGCCAACAGAGAACACAGCTACAGCGCTGTGTTGTACAGGGAGTCCTCGACTTACAACAGTTCATTCAATGACGATTTGAAGTTAAAAAATGCAACTGTGACCGTTTTTCACACTTATGACCACTGCAGCAACCCCATGGTTACATGATCAAAATTCAGATGCTTGGCAAGTGGTTCATATTTATGACGGTTGCAGTGTCCTGGGATCATGTGATTACTTTTTTCAACCTCCTGGCAAGCAAAGTTGTCAGATTTGCTTAACAACCAGATTATTAACTGTAACGATTCACTTAACAACTGTGGCAAGGGATGTCGTAAAATGGGTCAAAAGTCACATAACAAATGTCTCGCTTAGCAACGGAAATGTTGGGCTCAATTGTGGTCGTAAGTTGAGGACTACCTGTACATCAGTCACCCGCTTCTGGTGCTCGCAATTTGTAGAAATTAGGAGAATTTAAATCAAGAATATCTGTAAGGGATCCGACTAACCTAAACAGTGCAATTTCACTTCCTCCATATTGTCCTACGGACTATTTCATAATAGAAAATGATTTAGCAATGCAGTTTAAAGCCCAACTAAATAAAACAAGAGGACAATACAGACCTGCCAATTCTTTTAAAATTTTGTTGTTGTTGTTGTTAGCTGCGAAGTCGTGTCCGACCCATCGCGACCCTATGGACAACATTCCTCCAGGCCTTCCTGTCCTCCACCATCCTCTGGAGTCCATCCAAGCTCACGCCTACTGCTTCAGTGACTCCATCCAGCCATCTCATTCTCTGTCGTCCCCTTCTTCTATTGCCCTCGATCTTTCCCAGCATTAGGCTCTTCTCCAGTGAGTCCTTCTTTCTCATTAGGTGGCCAAAGTATTTGAGTTTTAGCTTCAGGATCTGGCCTTCTAAAGAGCAGTCAGGGTTGATCTCCTCTAGGACTGACCGGTTTGATCGCCTTGCAGTCCAGGGGACTCGCAGGAGTCTTCTCCAGCACCATAGTTCAAAGGCCTCAATTCTTTGGCGCTCAGCCTTTTTTATGGTCCAACTTTCACTGCCATACATTGCAACTGGGAAGACCATAGCCTTGACTATACGCACTTTTGTTGACAGGGTGATGTCTCTGCTTTTTAGTGTGCTGTCTAGATTTGCCATGGCTTTCCTCCCGAGGAGCAAGCGTCTTTTAATTTCTTGGCTACAGTCCCCATCTGCAGTGATCTTGGAGCCCAGGAAAATAAAATCTGTCACTACCTCCATTTCTTCCCCATCTATTTGCCAGGAATTGAGAGGGCCAGATGCCATGATCTTGGTTTTCTTAATGTTAAGTTTCAACCCAAGTTTTGCACTCTCCTTCTTCACCTGCAACAAGAGGCTCTTTAGTTCTTCTTCACTTTCTGCCATTAGAGTGGTATCATCTGCGTATCTAAGGTTGTTGATATTTCTTCCGGCAATCTTAATTCCTGCTTTTGATTCATCTAGCCCAGCCTTTCTCATGATGTGCTCTGCATATAAGTTAAATAGGCAGGGCGACAGTATACAGCCTTGCCGGACTCCTTTCCCAATTTTGAACCAATCAGTGGTTCCATGTCCCGTTCTCACTGTTGCTTCTTGACCCGCATATAGGTTACTCAAGAGGCAAATAAGATGGTCTGGTACTCCCATCTCTTTAAGAACTTGCCACAGTTTGTTATGATCCACACAATCAAAGGCTTTAGCATAGTCAATGAAGCAGAAGTAGATGTTTTTCTGGAACTCCCTAGCTTTCTCCATGATCCAGCGTATGTTGGCAATTTGATCTCTAGTTCCTCTGCCTCTTCGAAATCCTGCCTGTACTTCTGGTAGTTCTCGATCCACATACTGCTGAAGTCTAGCTTGTAGGATTTTAAGCATGACTTTACTAGCATGAGAAATGAGTGCAATGGTGCGATAGTTTGAACATTCTTTGGCACTGCCTTTCTTTGGAATTGGAATGTAAACTGATCTTTTCCAATCCTGTGGCCACTGTTGAGTTTTCCAAATTTGCTGGCAAATTGAGTGTAGCACTTTTACTGCATTGTCTTTTAAGATTTTGAATAGCTCGGCTGGGATACTGTCACCTCCACTAGCTTTGTTGTTGCTCAGTTTTTCTAAGGCCCACTTCACTTCACATTCTAGGATGTCTGGCTCGAGGTCAGTGACCACCTCACTGTGATTATCAGGGACGTTAAGCTCATTCTTGTATAGATCTTCTGTGTAGTTTTGCCACCTCTTCTTGATCTCTTCTGCCTCTGTTAGGTCCCTGCCATTTTGGTCCTTTATCATGCCCAGTTTTGCATGAAACGTTCCCTTCATTTCTCTAATTTTCTTGAAAAGATCTCTGGTCCTCCCTATTCTATTGTTTTCTTCTATTTCTTTGCACTGTTCATTTAAGAAGGCATTCTTATCTCTTCTAGCTATTCTCTGGAATTCTGCATTCAATTGGGCGTATCTTTCTTTTTCTCCCTTGCCTTTCGCTTCCCTCCTTTCCTCAGCTATTTGCAAAGCTTCCTCAGACAGCCATTTTGCTTTCTTGCATTTCTTTTTCTTTGGGATGGTTTTGGTTGCTACCTCTTGTACAATGTCGCGAACCTCTGTCCATAGATCTTCAGGCACTCTGTCTATCAGATCTAATTCCTTAAATCTATTTGTCACCTCTACTGTATATTCAACAGGGATATGTTTTAATTCATACCTGAGCGGCCTAGTGCTTTTCCCTACTTTCTTCAGTTTAAGCCTAAACTTTGCAAGGAGAAGCTCATGGTCTGAGCCACAGTCAGCTCCTGGTCTTGTTTTTACTGACTGTATAGAGCTTCTCCATCTTTGGCTGCAGAGCACATAGTCAATCTGATTTCTGTGTTGACCATCTGGTGATGTCCATGTGTAGAGCCGTCTCTTGGGTTGTTGGAAAAGAGTGTTTGCTATCACCATCGTATTCTCTTGACAGAATTTAAAATTTAGAAACCTTGAATTAAAGTACCCTATTAACAATGTTTGATCATTTACCAAAGGCAGTAGAAAGGTTGGGGAGAGATTTAATGTTGCTTTTTAGTAAAACTGATTTTCAAAATCTAATTATCTTTTTTGGTTTTGTTAAAAAAAAAACAAGAGAGAGAAGTTTGATTCGTTTTTCTGTCCTTTCTCATCACAATCGGAATTTTCTTATTACTACTTATTATTTTTTATGGAATAGATAAGACCTCTTTTCATGAAAAGATACATAGACAGGTCATGTTTAAACTCCATAATGACGAACCATGATGTTGCTTGATAAAGTATATAGGGAAAGCCACATTTCTGCTTACGAGTTTGCTTTCGTAATTTTACTATGTTGCCAGCAATAGCCAATTCTAAAAAGGAAACAAATCCAATTAAGAGTCCTTTAAAAAGAAAAAAAGAGAAAAAAAAGGGGGCACCCGGACTTGAACCAGGGACCTCTTGATCTGCAGTCAAATGCTCTACCACTGAGCTATACCCCCAGCACTTCCTACATTCCTCCAGTAAGTTTACTCATGTATACTGCTCTGGTCACCTATTTGCCTACCACAAACAAAATGGGAGTTTTAAGCCTTCCTCCCAAAGCAAACTCCTCCTCTTCCAGCTGTCAGCCCAGAGAGAACTTTCTGCGTATTCATTCACCTTGCAAAGTTTTTAGACCATGGAGGAAAGAAAACGGCTGCCAACTCTGACTTTTTAAAGAAGCCATTCAAGGAAAAAGAGGCCATCGAGTACAGGGCACACGAGGTAGTGTATATTGCTTCCGGGGTCAAAGGTAAAAGCAGTTTAAAAGGAACATGAGTAGAAGCATAAAACTGAGGACTTTTTTGGGCATCTGCTGTCCATGATGGTTAGGATAACAATGGGTCTTTTGATGTGATCCGGCAGGATTCTTTTCGTGTTCCCGAACAAGAACATTTGGAGGCTTAGGAGGACTAGAAACAGACATTTGTTTAATCAATTCTTCTTCCTCCAATCAGGAAAGGGAGGGAACCTAGACACCATAATTATAGGTAATCCTCGACTTACAACCGTTCATTTAGTCACCGCTCAAAGTGACAAAGGCACTGGGAAAAAGTGACTTATGACCCATTTTTCACACTTACGACCACTGCAGCATCCCCGTGATCCTGTGACCAGAACTCAGATGCTTGGCAACTGACTCATATTTATGACGGTCGCAATGTCCTGGGGTCACGTGATCATCCCCTTTTGTGATTTTCTGACCAGCAGTGTCAATAGGGAAGCCAGATTCACTTAACAACCATGCGACTAACTGAAGAACATTTAACCACCATGGCAAGGCAAGTCGTAAAATGGGGCAAACCTCACTTAACAAATGTCTCCCTTAGCAACAGAAAATTTTGGGCTCAATTGTGGTCGTAAGTCAAGGATCACCTATACTTAAAACTCTGAACTATCCTACCTCTAATAACTTTATTTAAAAGGATTGTCTCAAAATCTCCTCTTCTATGTTTCCAGATGGTTTTTACATATTATCCATCTACGAATAGGCAACTCCGGTAGTCCTTGACTTACAACCAATCACTTAGCAGTGACTGACAACTGGTCCTCACACTTACAATCATTGCAGCATCCCCACGGTCATGTGATCAAAATTTGGGCGCTTGGCAACCAGCATTTACAGTGGTTGCAGCATCCAGGGGTCATGTAATCACCATTTACGACCTTCCAATATGGCTTCTGACAAGTAAAATCAATGGAGCAAACCAGATTCATTATTGACCACATGATTCCCTTAAGAGGTGCAGTGATTCACTTAACAACCATGTCAAAAAATGATTTAATAACTGCCCTGCTTAGAAATGGAATCTCTGGTCCCAATTCTCAATTCATGATTACCTGTATTTGAGTATTTTGTATCATCCACGCTTATCACCATAATAATAATAATTCCTTCAAGCTTTCAGAAGAAGTTATTTCTTCCTAGATGGCATCCACTGTGTGTCTTTGAGGACTTAAAAATACAGATTGCTTGGAGAAATAAAACAAAAAGAGGGGGCACCCGGACTTGAACCAGGGACCTCTTGATCTGCAGTCAAATGCTCTACCACTGAGCTATACCCCCAGCACACAGACTAACTTCCCTTAATATCTAGTTATGGATACTGGTTTCACTGCATAGTTTTCTCCCATAAATTAATGACATGGCAGGAAGAGGATGTGTTACATTTTTGGTAGGCAAAAATGGTAACCATTTCAAGCCTAGCAAATTTTATTACAAGGCATAAATCTCTGCAAACTGAAGGTCATCAAATGTGTGGCAGTGGGTTTTAAAACTCCTAGGACATTCAATTATAGATAACTCAGGTAGCAGTTTTGGAACAAAGAAACACAATTGAGCGGGAGTTTAGTGAACTCATATCTATCAAGAGGTCAGGCTATCTCAGAAGGTTTCAACAAACACAATGGGATTTTAACTAAATTACAGTTGTTAACTGACAGGTTACCTGTATCTCCCCTTCCCCATCCCAAACCTTCGTTTGCATAAACATCCAGGCCTCTTGATGGAGTGTCCTGCAGATCTCAAAAGAGTAGCCCTTATAATTATATCAGTCTGAAAAGGTGCCCTATGACCAGTATTTTCCAAACTTGAAAAACTTTAAGATGTGTGAAGTTCAACTCCCAGAATTTCCCAGCCAGGGAGAAACACCAAGTAAAAAACCAAAATTTTTTCCAAACTTGAACAACTTTAAGATGTGTGAAGTTCAACTCCCAGAATTTCCCAGCCAGAGCAAAACACCAATTTACAAAAAAAAAAAAAAGACGTGGGACTTAAAAGTCCACACATCTTAAAAGTTGCCAAGTTTGGAAAACACTCTGATTTATCAAAGTACGAGTACCAGTTTCCAAAGAGGGCACCCAGGATTGTTGTTGTTAGCTGCGAAGTCGTGTCCGACCCATCGCGACCCCATGGACAACGTTCCTCCAGGCCTTCCTGTCCTCTACCACCTTCTGAGTCCATTTAAGCTCACGCCTACAGCTTCAGTGATTCCATCCAGCCACCTCATTCTCTGTCGTCCCCTTCTTCTCTTGCCCTCAACCTTTCCCAGCATTAGGCTCTTCTCCAGTGAGTCCTTCCTTCTCATTAGGCGGCCAAAGTATTTGAGTTTTAGCTTCAGGATCTGGCCTTCTAAAGAGCAGTCAGGGTTGATCTCCTCTAGGACTGACCGGTTTGATCGCCTTGCAGTCCAGGGGACTCGCAGGAGTCTTCTCCAGCACCATAGTTCAAAGGCCTCAATTCTTTGGTGCTCAGCCTTTTTTATGGTCCAGCTTTCACTGCCATACATTGCAACTGGGAAGACCATAGCACTGATTATAAGCACTTTTGTTGGCATGGTGATGTCTCTGCTTTTTAGTGTGCTGTCTAGATTTGCCATGGCCTTCCTCCCCAGGAGCAAGCGTCTTTTAATTTCTTGGCTGCAGTCCCCATCTGCGGTGATCTTGGAGCCCAGGAAAATAAAATCTGTCACTACCTCCATTTCTTCTCCATCTATTTGCCAGGAATTGAGAGGGCCGGATGCCATGATCTTGGTTTTCTTGATGTTAAGTTTCTAGCCAACTTTTGCACTCTCCTTCTTCACCCGCAACAAGAGGCTGTTTAGTTCTTCTTCACTTTCTGCCATTAGAGTGATATCATCTGCATATCTTAGGTTGTTGATATTTCTTCCGGCAATCTTAATTCCAACTTTTGATTCACCCAGGATTGCACGAGCCCTGTTGTGGAAGAGGGGTCATCTCCATGTTATTCTGGGATGCAATCTGAAGCACAGTCTGAATGGCCACAGTTTCTTCACAATTAGCTCTGAAAATAGCGCCTAACTTTTCACGGTTGGAAAGCACAGCAAAGTAAGCAAACTTTCCTTCTTGGAATCGAGACGATCACCAAGAGAAGGAAGCGAGAAGCTCTCGACTCTCCAGGTGATGCTGGAATTACATACAACCTGCAAGCAACTTCGTGGACAGTGAGCACCACCAAAAGATGGAACTCATCAGCATCGGAGAATAGCATTTTCCATCCTGGTCATAAGGAAAGAAGATAATTCTTTGACAATGCTCAAAGGGGGGGACTCGGAAGGACCTGGCCCGCCTGCTTAGGGAGGAACCTTTTAATCTTCTGTCAGATTTCTCCAGAGTACCCTGAAGCATAAAAACGTTTTCCAGGCCTCCTGTCACTCTGCAGAAAGAACAGCGAGAAGGAGGAAGAGGTCCAAGTCTTTTCAAGGTTGAGTCTTCCCTTCATCCTCTTGGTTTAGAACTGGAAGAAATCCGGGATCTCATCCTGCACCAGGAAGGATTGCAAGCTGCTTCCTCTAATCAACTGTCCTCCTCCCTTAGAGAGCTCAAGGAGAATTCTGGAGGGATATCCAGAGGGGTTAAAAATAAGTCTCCCCACCCCACTCCAACCTAGTTTAAATGATCTTCTATCTTTTAAAGCAAAGGAGCCCATTCTTGTTCATCTGCATGGATGGGGAAAATGCATTTCACAACACACTTCCTGTTGTTGAAGCTCTTCCAGATTGCACCATCTACCAACCTTCAGACCCAAAGATTTAAATTAGACAAGATATTCCTTCTTCTCCAAAAAGGGGATATAATTGAAAATGATATGTCTTGATTGACAAGCAACCAACTTCTACTCTCAAAATAGAGGAGCCTGGGATAAAAATCTTAGCTTCAGATATGGAATCGGCTGAATGCCTATTTTCCACTTGTTCTAAGAAAATATATACATGTAGTTTGGGAATAATACTAAAGGATCAACTGTCTTTTTCCCACCTAAAAACTAAAAAGGAGGGGGCACCAGGGTTATACCCCCAGCACATACGTGAAATTTACTCAAGGTCTGATTGTGGGTACTGGTTTGATTGGATATTTCTGTATCCTAAATTTGTAAGTAATCATTTTCAAATGTTATACCTATAATTCAGCAACAACCCTTCTAGAGCAAAGTGTCTATTATTTTGGGATACAGTTTGGAGGTCAGCCTTTATGGCAACTATATTTGTATCTAACAATGGAGATCAGCCTTTGTGGCAACTACATCTACATCAAATCTTCTAATCTGGAAAAATGTCCTAACTTCTATGGATGTACTCATTACAGGAAAAGTTGGATAGCGAGCTTCTTTATTCAGACATAATGTCTTTCCCCGAAAATAAGACTGGGTCTTATATTAATTTTCTCTCCAAAAGATGCATTAGGGCTTATTTTTCCAGCTAGAGCTCACATTTGGGGAAATACAGTACTAAAAGTGTCTGTCTGGCTGACGAAATCCTGAAAAATTATTTTCCGGTTGGCTCTTATTTTCGCAGAAACACGGTAAATGAAAAACTCTGGCTCTCCAGATGATGCTGAAGCACATCTGCAACCAAGATCCTGAATGGTGAACACCAGCAAACTAAGCTCTTCATGAGAGACTGGAGAACGGCATTTTCCATCCTGATCTTAAGGAAAAAGGATAATGCTTTGATGATACTACAAGAAGGGCTGGAAAGGACTCTACTCCTTGCTTATCGGTGGGGGAGGGGAACCTTTTAATCGTCTCCTGAGTATTGTGAAAAACAGGCATCTCCCAAGCTTCCCATTACTCTGGAGGGAAGGGCAGTGAGGAGCAAGTGGTCCAAATCTCTTCAGTGTTGAGAAGATGAGTTGTCCCCTCATCTGCTAGATCTATATCTACAACTGGGAGGAATGTAAGACCTTGAAGTGATCAGGAAGAACTTCAGGCTGCATGTAGTTTAGCATCACTTTTCATTCTCCTATGGGGAGATCGGGGTGAATTCTACTGAGATACTCAAGCCAGTTTAAAATACAAGACTTTCCACTCCCTTCCTACCTGGTGTAAATGATGAATTGCCTTATTTCAAAAAGAAAGAGGCCGTTCCAGTTTTGTAGCATAGCAAAAATATATCTGACAGTACATTAGCTGTTGCTTAAGCTCTTCAAAGTTTTACTAGCTATCAACCCTTAGACTTAAAATAGTTTAAATTAGATATTCCTTATTCCCCAGAACAGGGTGTAGCTGAGAATATTATCTCTGGATCGGCAAGCAATCGACTTCTACTCTCAACATACAGGAATACGGGATTAAAACCTTACTTTTGGATATGGAATATGTTGTCCATATTTATCTTCCACTCAGTCTAATAAAACTAGTTTAGAAATAGAAAAAAAAAGGTAGGATAGGATAGGATAGGATAGGATAGGATAGGATAGGATAGGATAGGATAACAGAGTTGGAAGGGATCTTGGAGGTTTTCTAGTCCAGGGGTAGGCAACCTTGGCTCTTTTATGACTCGTGGACTTCAACTCCCAGAATTCCTGAGCCAGCAATGCTGAGGAGAAAGGGAGAGTTTCCAAGCTGAGCCATGCTGGCTCAGGAATTCTGGGAGTTGAAGTCCACGAGTCATAAAAGAGTCAAGGTTGCCTACCCCTGTTCTAGTCCAACTTCCTTAGGCAGGAAACGCTATACCGTTTCAGACCAATTGTTGTGAACAAAAGAAGGGGGCACCCGGACTTGAACCAGGGACCTCTTGATCTGCAGTCAAATGCTCTACCGCTGAGCTATACCCCCAAAACATAGGTAAGCCTCACCCAAGCTCCATTTTGGATACTGGTTTTACTGGATATTTCTCTTCCCTAAATTTATGAGTAATCCTTTTCAGATGCTACACCTGTAATTCTGTAACAAGTTTCCCCCGGAGCAGAATGATCTCCTCTATTATTCTGGGAAACAATCTGAAGGACAATCTGAATGGCAACATTTTCTCCACCCAACTCTTCTAGTCTGCCGAATTTCTACGGATTGCTCTTTCTGTGGGAAGATATGAATGGTCAGCACCAACTCTGTCACCCATGTCTTTCTTTAGAAAACAGAAACAGAAAAACATGGATCATGATGATGATGATGATGAACTACACCTGCCACCAAACCATGTAACAGGCACCACCCTCGAGATGGGGTATTCATCGGTGGATGGGAAACGGCCTGGTCTTAAGCAAAGGGGATAACTTTTTGATGATGCTCAGAGAGGAGACTGGTAAGGGCTCTCTCCCCGTTCGCTTATGGAGGAATTTTTTCATCTTCTAGCAACTTTCTCCAGCTTCTCCTGAATGTCATGAAGCTCAAAAATTGCCCGTTCTCCCGCTTCTCTGCAGAAAGGGCAGTGAGGATCCAAGCTATTCAGTTTGGGGGGGGGAAAGAAAAAAATAAAATAAGGGGGCACCCGGACTTGAACCAGGGACCTCTTGATCTGCAGTCAAATGCTCTACCGCTGAGCTATACCCCCAAAGCATAGGTAAGCCTCACCCAAGCTCCATTTTGGATACTGGTTTTTCTGGGTATTTCTCTTCCCTAAATTTATGAGTAATCCTTTTCAGATGCTACACCTGTAATTCTGTAACAAGTTTCCCCCCCCCCCCCCCCCCGGAGCAGAACCATCTCCTCTATTATTCTGGGAAACAATCTGGAGGACAATCTGAATGGCAACATTTTCTCCACCCGACTCTTCTAGTCTGCCAAATTTCTACGGATTGCTCTTTCTGTGGGAAGATATGAATGGTCAGCACCAACTCTTGTCACCCATGTCTTTCTTTAGAAAACAGAAACAGAAAAACATGGATCATGATGATGATGAACGACACCTGTCACCAAACCATGTAACAGGCACCACCCTCGAGATGGGGCATTCATTGGTGGATGGGAAACGGCCTGGTCTTAAGGAAAGGGGATAACTTTTTGATGATGCTCAGAGAGGAGACTGGTAAGGGCTCTCTCCCCGTTCGCTTATGGAGGAATTTTTTCATCTTCTAGCAACTTTCTCCAGCTTCTCCTGAATGTCATGAAGCTCAAAAATTGCCCGTTCTCCCGCTTCTCTGCAGAAAGGGCAGTGAGGATCCAAGCTATTCAGTTTAGGGGGGGAGAAAAAAATAAAATAAGGGGGCACCCGGACTTGAACCAGGGACCTCTTGATCTGCAGTCAAATGCTCTACCGCTGAGCTATACCCCCAGTACATAGGTAAGCCTCAGCTAAGGTCTAATTTTGAGCACTGGTTTTACTACATGTTTCTCTTCCCTAAACTGAGAAGCAATCTTTTTTTTTCTTCAAATATGACACCTATAATTCTACAACCATTTTCCTGTAGCAGAACAATCTTCTAGGGAGACAGTCTAAATAGCCACATCTCCATCAGACCTTCTAATCTTAAAGAAAAAGGTCCTAACTTTCTAGGGATGCTCTCTCTCTCTGTGGGAAGAGAGGGATGGTGAGTACCATTTCTGCCAACAATGCCCTTCCTCAGATATAAGCAGGAAACTCTGTTGCTGAACTACACCTGCAACCAAGATCCTCAACAGTGAGCATCATCAAGATACAACATTCACCGACGTCTGGAGAACGGCCTTTTCCACCCTGGTCTTAAGTGAAGGGAATTATGCTTTGATGATGCTCAAAAGGGGATGGAAAACACCTTGACTGCTTATGTTCATCCTCTAACAACTTTCTCCAGCTTCTCCTGAAGCTCAAAACATTTCTCAGGTCTCCCGTTTCTCTGAAGAAAGGACTGGTGAGAACCAAAGGGTTGACATCTTTTCAACATTGGGAAGGCAAGCCTCATTTAGAACTGGGGGGAAATCCAGGATCTTGCCCTGATCAGGAGGGATTTTCAGGCTGCCTCTTCTAATTTAGCATCAATTTCCTTTCTCCCTTGGAGAAGTCAAGGTGAATTCTGGTCAGAGACCCAGGCCGGTTAAAATAGAAGACTGCCTACCCCACCCAATCTAGTACAGGCAGTCTTCGGCTTACATTTATTCATTTAGTGAGCGTTCGAAATTACAACGGCACCGAAAATGGTGACTTGTGACCATTTTTCATACTTATGACCACTGTAGCATCCCTGCGGTCACATGATCAAAATATTTATGACGGTTGTCCCGTCCCGGAGTCACGTGATCACCTTTTGCGATCTTCCAACAAGCAAAGTCAAGGGGGAAGCCAGATTCACTAAACCACCATGTGACTACCTTAAAAACTGTGGTGACTTAACTTGAGAACTGTGGCCAGAAAGGTCATAAAATGGGGCAAAGCTCACTTAACAACCTTCTTGCTTAGCAATGGAAATTTTGAGCTTAACTGGTTGTAAGTCGAGGGTACCTATACACATGAAGGGCTGGTTTCTTTTAAAAATGAAAAAGGCCCTTCCTGCTTCTCAGTCTGGATGGGAAAATATATTTCACACCTCATTCCCTGCTGTTTAAAAGTCCTCCAGGTTTTACCAACTACCAATCCTCATATCCAAATAGTTCAAATTGGAAACATATCCTTCTTTCCCCAGAAGGAGGTATAGCTGAGAATGGTTGGCAAGAACCAACCATCGTCTAACCCCAATAACTAAGAATGTCAAATCAAGACCTTAGTCTGGGGAAACTGTCTGAATATTTATTTTCCACTCATTCTGATGAAACAGAAAATAAAACACTACTTTCCCCCCCCCTAAAATAAGGGGGCACCCGGACTTGAACCAGGGACCTCTTGATCTGCAGTCAAATGCTCTACCGCTGAGCTATACCCCCATATTTCTTCCTCTCACACAATCTAGTTAAGGATACTCATTAGGTCACACCCCTTTCCAGTGGCTGCCAGCCATAGGTGTATTTATGTGACGTTGATCTCTGTTTGACTGGCCACCTGCACAAATTTTAATTATACTTCATTTTACACCAGACTCAGCTCGATGTGTATCTTGGGATAAAGAGTTCTTCAAACAATGCTCCTGGCTTCAAAGCAGTTGTGTTTAGTACACACTACAGATCTATTTTCTGTGTTATGATTCCTGCTGGTATTTTGCCAGTGCTGGCTCAGCCTCTAGGCTGCAGTACAGATAGTCCACGACTTACAACAGTTCACTTAGTGACCACTCAAAGTTACAACGGCACTGAAAAAAACTGATCTATTGACTGTTTTTCACACTTATGACCGTTGCAGCATCCCCATGGTCCCATGATCAAAAGTCAGATGCTTGGGAACTGACTCATATTTATGACAGTTGCAACATCTCGGGGTCACGTGATCCCCTTTTGTGACCTTCTGAACAAGGAAAGTCAGTGGGGAAGCCAGATTCACTTCACAACCGTGTTACTACCCTCTGAGGCCCTCAAAGGAGGGATTCACTTTAACAACTATGGCAAGAAAAGTCAAAAAAATGGCGCAAAATTTGCTTAGCAAATGCCTCACTTAGCAACATAAATTTTGGTCGCTGCACAATAATGAGGACCTATTTTAGGGATTAGGGCCTACAATTCAACCCTATCCTTTGAGGGCCTCAGAGGCAGATGCCTTGATATCCCTGGGGAGTTATGAATGTCTTCCTGTCCTTTCTTTGATCACTTTTCATTTTAATGATGACATAGAGCAGGTAGCTCCCATCTGTATTCTTGGAACCATCCCACTTCCTTTTTAAAAAAACAAAAACAAAAAAAACCCTCAATTCGCAACCTTATCTTGAGATGTTAAGCTACTGCAAGTGGAGTGATAGGAGCCACAGCTGGTTACGTTTTCACAACATGTTCAACCATCAACCATTATTTGGATATCTGACTGTCTCATTTGGTTAAGCTAAATCCAAGCCATGTTACATCACAGAGCCCCCGGCCAAGTAGTTCTAGAAATCTTAAAACTAGGTTAATACGTTCTAAAATATCACCATGTCTTGTTTGTGGGCTAACGTATTCTGAAAGGCCAGGCACTGTAATATGTAAAACATGGTTTATGTTCAGCATGTTAAATGAAATTTAGCAAATTATGGTTTATTCTAAAAATGTTGGTTAACCCATGCTTGAACCCCACGTATCAATTCAATCACTGTCTTCATCATTCCCTCTCAACAACCATGATACCTCCACTCCTTGACCCAAGGAGTCATATTTTTTTTTAATCTCATCCAGATGTCTCACCTCAATTGTCCTCTCCAGTCACTGAAATCCTGCTTGGGTAGGACAACAGCTGGGCTTGAGTGAACAACCAGGGGAAGGTGATTCTCCAAATAGGCTGTCTGAATCCACCAATCTCTGATCTACGATGAATTAGGTAAGGTTAGAATACGTGTCATCCAACAATCGTCAGAATGTGTGGGGAAGGAGAAGTGTCAATTGGATGCATAGGAAACTGTTAGAAGTCATAGTGAAGGTACATCTGTCACGATAATCTGTCACGCAAACCCAGATTATAAAATTGATCAGAATTATAGAATTGATTACAGAATCAGCTGCATCAGGATGCAACACGCTGAGGTTGCAATCTGCTCCTGCTCCGCTTCCATACTTCCTCTGATATACAATCCTTGCTGATGTACACTGCCCTTAACTGGCCAGATGGGGGCAGCCAATAAATGCTGTTAGTAAATTAAAAAAGCAACAAGCATACAGAGCAACAAGAAATTTAAAATATGTGAACATTTTTCAAGGGATACATAGAGCTGTTTTACCTTGAGTACAAGTTTTCTGCTCCAAGGAATTTATATTTGTAAATTCCAAGAGAGAGGGTGGGAAACTTGCCATGCTTTAGGTAAAAAATAAATAAATTTTATACAGCACCAAAAAGAAGTTATATAAATTGCATCAGCTGATTTTTTTTGCATTTGTGCCACATCCAGCCGGGATAATTCATAAAGTCAGTCAAGCATGGATCGAACATTCTACTTTCTCCCTGAAACGTAAGTCTAGCTTCAGTGGAACAAAGTAGAGACAGCTTTAGCATCTTCCTCCAAACTATTAATTATCAGCTCCCCACTGATGCAAGGGTCATTAAAATTTAGACAAACAACCAAACATGATAGTCTTAGACTTTGTCTTCAGTGCTCACCACACAGTGTTCTTAGAAGTTCAATTGTCTAATTCAAAGTAGACAACCCGTGACCCGCAGGGTCATTGTTTCAGAGATATTTCCTTATTTCAACAGAGAAACAGAATGACCAAAGCTAGGCAAAAAAGCAGTGGGAGTTGGAGTAGCTTTTAAAATTCAACATTTTTAATGTTTTAATGTTCTAATGGTTTTATATCGCTGTTTTATGATATTGCAAGCCACCCAGAGTGGTTCAACAGAGAGATGGGTGGCATATAAATTTAATAAATAAACTTTGGACTTCCTTCTGGCTTCCCCGTTGACTTTCCTTGTGGGAATTTGGCAGGGAGCACTGAAAATGACAATCGCATGATTGCAGCTTACTATGCTGGTGGGACAGAGTGGCCGCACTGAGGCAGCCACAACTTTACCAAAGTTCAATCCCTAATTGCTATCTTACAAAATGTACCCCAAATCCAGGGCCTAGGATTCAAGGGAATCATGGGTCCTGGATTTTGAGTGCATTTTGTAAGTTAGCCCATTTGAGGTGTTTGGATTCAAAAAATGTTGCCCTATGATACACCATTATGCACAATTGAAGGTCACAAACAATGAAACAGACACAAGAGTTTTAGTAGTAAATTGATATGGCAGCCTTCCCCTGCTTAAGTGTCCCCCAGATGTGCAGAAATGGATCCACTACATCTGGAGCTCACCCGCTACTGTGAGAAGACCCAACAGAATCTACTGCAAACTGCAATGATTCCTAGATTGTGATGCACATGCAGTGAATCATTGTGCAAACACTGCCACTGTGTACCTGAGGTCCAACATCTGGTGCAAGTATGTGAGTTGTAACTTTGCACAATGACACTGTCACATCCATTTTATCTGTCCTCCTCTTGCCCCCAGCGAATGCTCATAAGTAGACCCTACATTGATCGTTATGAACTTGGCATCCACTTGGTGTTTCATTTCTGTGACAAGACAGGTGTAGAGCTCTTTAGTTCCCATACCATCAAATAAGCAACTAGGGCTAGTAGTGCCCAGTAGTTCCCTCACCACTTTTCCCATTAGTATGAATGCTGAAATCCTTAAGATTTTTGCATGGAGGGGACACTTTTTTTGGGAGATAAAGAATTGCACTTAAAAAACACAAACCAATCAGGGCATCAAGGCCACAAAGCTATTTTGATGACATGGTGACATTACTGGAGAGACAGAAGCATTAATTTTTAAGTGAAGGCTTAACGAGAAACAAAGCCACCAACATAAAACCCAAAATTATTTGTGGGTTTCAGAGTCACAAAAAACAGGAAAGAGGTATTAGTGGATGGCTGGACCTGCAATGCTGGCTTGAAACCTCCTTATCAAGGCAGAACTGCAAGTCTGGACTTTTTTTCTTGATTTAGCATTTGTGGCTCCTTTGGGAATATCTAGTTCATAGGTTGTAGAATTTTGGGGGGGGGAGGGAGGGGCTGGTTACAATACATCTGGTGGGCGCCAAGTGGGACAAAGGAGTCATTCTCAGGAAAGCAAAATGGAAGCAGACGTTGGACCACCACCATTCAATTACTCTCCAGGAATCAGAATTTGCCACCTTCCGACAGTGCCATAGGAACAAGAAACACAGCAACAGCAATAAGATTTTTAAACTGCCCCTGTAGTGATTTACAACGCTCTCTGGGCAGCTTACAATGTCAGCATGTTACCCCCCCAACAATCTGGCTCCTCATTTTGCCAACCTCGGAAGGATGGAAGGCTGAGTCAAGCCTTGAGCTCGGTCAGGATCAAACTCCAGACTGTGGGCAAAGTTGGCCTGTAATAGTGCATTCTACCCATTGCGCCTCTAGGGCGCCATAGTTTTCCCACTTTCCTCTAAAGTCCCCTTCCTTACCCAGTTCTCCATGCGGGCCGCTCTGCATTTCAGCCGCACCTGCAGCCTCTCGCCTTCTCCGCCTGGGGCCTCAAAGGCTGCCACCAGCTGCCGTGTCTGCTCCAGGTCTTGGGGGCTCACCAGAGGCTCCAGAGAGTGCAGGTATTGGCTCATGGTTTGAGCCAGCGATGGCACAGGCTGGCGAGGGAGGGCAAGGGAGGAGGCATTTTGGTAGTGGAGTACCTGGAAAGTCAAAAGGAGGCAAGGCAAAACTTGGCATATTTGCTTAAGCAGCACTTTGTCTTCCTTGGAGCTGGGTTCTCCTAATAACCCATCGGTCCATACTCACAAAACTCAATACAGATAGTCCTTGACTTACAACCATTCCTGTAGTGACCCTTTGAATTTTTTTTTTTTTAAAAAATGACTTATAATCTTATTTTACACTTATGACCATTGCAGCGTACCCATAGTCACCAAAATTCAAATGATGAGCCACTGGTCCACATTTTCTGCTGTTTGCAGTGTCCTGCAGTCATGTGACCTCATTTTATTTTATTTTTTGCTGGAAACTGGTGTTTATATCTTCTGGCATATAGCAAATAATGGATTTGCTTAACGACCGTGGCGTTCACTGAATGACTGCCACACACACACACACACACACACACACACACACACACACAAAGGTTGCAAAATTGTCGCTAAAACAACTGCCACATGAAAGGTTGTAAAACAGTCATGCGGTGATCTGCTCCATGATCATCACAACTTATGACCAAAATTGCAGGCTCGGTTATGGTCATAAAGTCAAGGACTACCTGTATAGACTATCTTGCACCCATTTGTGCAGGCAACCTAGTGTCAGTCCAACCAGGTACACCAGGTTAAGAAACTGATGCAATTCTCAGGTGCAAGAAGTCAGGAGCCAGAATAGAGTTCAAAAATACAAGTTTATTTCATGTTACCAGTACTCAAGATTCTGAACTACTAATAGATAAGGCAAATTGGCACCAGGTAAGAGTCAATGGACTTCATGGGTGGGGGGTGGGCTGCATTTAGGTCTCTTACAGGGGCATAGAGACACCAAACTGATGATGTATTTGAACCCACCCTTGGGCTCAGGTTCGTCATCTCCTATAGCCATGTAGATCAGAATACATTTATTATAATAGCTGTAATAACAGAATCTTCCAAGTCTCAATCTGCTTCCATGCCCCTCACTTTATCTTCATGCAAACCTGGGAGGAGCTTCTCTGAAATGTTTACTCACCTTACATTCCTGTCAACAAAAGTGCGTATAGTCAAGGCTATGGTCTTCCCAGTTGCCATGTATGGCAGTGAAAGCTGGACCATAAAAAAGGCTGAGTGCCAAAGAATTGAGGCCTTTGAACTATGGTGCTGGAGAAGACTCCTGCAAGTCCCTTGGACTGCAAGGCGATCAAACCGGTCAGTCCTAGAGGAGATCAACCCCAACTGCTCTTTAGAAGGCCAGATCCTGAAGCTAAAACTCAAGTACTTTGGCCACCTAATGAGAAAGAAGGACTCACTGGAGAAGAGCCTAATGCTGGGAAAGATCGAGTGCAATAGAAGAAGGGGACGACAGAGAATGAGGTGGCTGGATGGAGTCACTGAAGCAGTAGGCATGAGCTTAAATGAACTCCAGAAGATGGTAGAGGACAGGAAGGCCTGGAGGAACGTTGTGCATGGGGTCGCGATGGGTCGGACACGACTTTGCAGCTAACAACAAGCTGCTCAATGCTTCTATCCTTCAAGGTCATTCTCTATGCTCTCTCCCTCTGGTCCCTTCCCGATATTTTCTGTCTACAACTCTCATACCCCCCACCATTGACCAGAGATGGGATGGGATGGAATTCCATTTTTCCAAATCAAGCTTTGATTTAACAATTTAATATAGTTATCTTCTTTTATTGTTGAACATCTTGCTGTCAGATATATTCCTAAGTATCTGACCTTTTCGACTATTTGCAATTTTATTTTTTCTGATAGTTGCTTTTTTTTGTTTATCTGTAAGATTTTTAACTATCCCTTTGCTTTTTTTCCTCTAGTCCTGCTATCTCTCCAAATTGTTCTATCTTTTCCAACAGTTTAGGAATCGTCCCTAAAGGTTCCTCAATGAATACCAAATCATCTGCAAATGCTTGCAATTTATAGGTTTCACCTTTTATTTTCAATCCTTTAATTTATGGATCTTGCCTAATGTTTCTATTTAAAACTTCCAAAGTTAAGATAAATAGCAGTGGGAATAGTGGACATTCTTGTCTTGTGCCTTTTCGAATAGGATAGGATAGGATAGGATAGGACAGACAGAATAGGAGCTGGAAGGGACCTTGGAGATCTTCTAATTCAACCATCTGCCCACGCAGGAAACCCAATACCATTTCAGACACGTTTGTCGAATCTCTTCTTAAAGACATTCAGTGTTGGAGCATTCACAACTTCTGGAGGCAGGTAGTTCCACTGATTAATTGTTCTAACTGTCAGGAAATTTCTCCTTAGTTCTAGGTTGCTTCTCTCCTTGATTAGTTTCCATCCATTGCTTTTTCTCCTATCTTCAGGTGCTCTGAAGAATAGATTGACTCCGCTCTTCTTTGTGGCATTGGAACACTGCTATCATGTCACCCCTAGTCCTTCCCTTCATTAAAGTAGCCATACCCAATTCCAGCAACCGTTCCTTATATGTTTTAGCCTCCAGTCCCCTGATCATCTTTGTTGCTCTTCTCAATGATTGCACCATCTGCCTTGCTCTGAGCTACCACTGAAGGGCAGGGTATAAAACGGGCTTGGAGAAAGAGGTATCATTAAATAAGGCCCATGATGGAGCCATCTTGATGAAATGGACAGGATCCAAGGTTGATCTAGTGTTTGGAGATGTATCTCCCCATTGAACATCTGTATCCTAACTAGAATTTCCCAGAGGATAATGATGGAAGAAAAGTCACAAAAGCTTTGGAAAGAATAATGGCTCCTCTGCAGGGAGTAAGGGAAACAGTTGTAATTTTTAACATGTAACTGTTTGAACTCTTTAGGCATCAATATTATGCTATCTTAACTGCCCAATATACCTGTAATAAATTAGTCATGCACTAAGGTGAAGTGCAAATAAACAGGATCCAGACTTTGTTTGCTCAAATGAAATTTCTATTGATGTAACACAGCTACTAAACACTAAACTATATAGTCTTTATATTCTACCTTGCTATGAAGGTGGGTCTAACCATTAGGTAATTTCTGATTTGCTAGCTGGATTTAAGACATCAGATAAAAAGGATTGGCTTTGATTGGACAAAATAAAAGTCACTCTGCCCAGAGAGGTTGGCTCTGATCTACCTTCCACTTTATGTAAAACAGAAGAGCACTGCAGGGAAGAACAAGGAAAGACAGACGTCCCTGCCTGCCTGTCAACGTCCAACCAGAAGGCCCTGATCAATGAACGTATTGGAATCCAACATCTTACTCAAGGAGGTAAAAAAAAAAATACGTTTATTTAAACAGATCATATTGATTTTATTGGGAGTTTTGTATAACCATCCTGTATTTCCTCAATAAACTTTTTTAAACTAGAATTTGGCTCCTCTGGTTTAGTGAGAGAATTTCTCATTAAGACGCTGAGCTTGTCGATCAGAAGGTCGGCAGTTTGGCGGGTCAAATCCCGAGTGCCGCGTAGCAGAGTGAGCGCCTGTTACTCGTCCCAGCTTCTGCCCACCTAGCAGTTCGAAAGCACGTAAAAATGCAAGTAGAAAAATAGGGACCACTCTGGTGGGAAGGTAACAGCCTTCCGTGCGCCTTTGGCGTCTAGTCATGCCGGCCACATGACCACAGAGACGTCCTCGGACAAGCGTTGGCTCTTCGGCTTTGAAACGGAGATGAGCACCGGCCCCTAGAGTCGGAAACGACTAGCACACATGTGCGGGGGAACCTTTACCTTTACTTTAATGACTCAGCATAACGTTTGGACTAGATCAAGTTTAATAAATCATGGTTAAAACCATGGCTTAGCACAACCACGAGAGACTTCAACAATCCTTCACTAAAACTTTTGACGCCTATTATATGTTTTCCTCTTCTTAATGTTGGGGGGAAAGATCCTCAAATTGTTTGTACACGGAGACGGAGAGATATGTAATGTATCTCTCTTAGAAACAGGAGATCCATTACATACATTGTGTCTAGAGTATCTATTGTATCTTATATATATTAAAGTTGTACATTTCCCGATTCTCAACGACCAGAAACAACTAGAGTTCCGAAGACTTCAGAGAAGCAGCCTTTCTCCCTCCCATCTACCCACCAAAACCTAGTAGTCTCTTTGTCACTTGTCCGCATCTCACACACGCAAACCGGGTTGCTTATTTAGCTAGATGTGGTTGCGTTATAAGTGGGAAATTGGAATGAACAAGAGCCGAAGGCTGATGGGTGAATGTCGAAAGAACAGAAAGAGGCAGCTTCTATTAAGGAAAGCTAACAAGTCTTTTACCAATCCGTGGTAGTTTTATGCTGATTTTCTGACTCTTTATGCCCGCCCGCATTCGTTTTTCAGCAGGTCTCTTCCTGGAGTGATCTCCGGCAGCAAGCCTGTATTTAAACGGGTTTTATTTGCTTCCCGAAAGATTAACTAACCCACAACTGAATACTGCAGCAGGGCACGGCGATGGATATTATATTCTATGTAGAAATAATCCACACTGCGGGGGGGGGGGGGGGGAAGCGAAAATACGAAACTTCGCGGCGAAACCAAAGGATCCTCTACTGGAAGCGGAGGACGTTTCTGGCATCAAACGCGCTTAATTTTATAAAAGTGTATAAAAGGGGAGTTACCATCACCTCAGTGAGGTGGGGGGGGGGGGGGGGTGGGGGGAGAAAGGCAACACTTTTCTTTCCCATGCTATGGACAAAGCCAGCGTCCTGGCCATCTGGATCCTCGGAGGTTTCGCGCTTAGCAAAGCGAAACGGGGCTGGCTTCGCTGCCCGCAAAAAAAAAAAAAAAAAAAAAAAACCACCTGCACGCGATCCTGGCTTGCATTTGCCCAGGATCGCTTTACAGGAGGCTTTGCACGCAACTCCCTGTTCCCCTTTAAACCCTTTCACACACCCTTCTCTCCCTCTCCCCCCCTCCCCCTCCCGCGATCGTAAGGATCCACACCTCTCCGCCTCCATTGGCAAGCATTGCCTTCTGCACGTCCGCAGGCTTCGGAGCTAGCCGTGCATGGAAGCAATTGTTGCAAAACAACCCCGCCTTAACTTTTTGCACACTTCGGCGTTTTGCAAAAAAAACAACAACAACAACAAAAAAAAACAAAGGGAAGGGTCGGCGGTAGGGAGAGCATTTTACTGACCGTAGGTGACGAGAGATTGCTCCTGCTGCAGCCCCAAGACCGCCACAACAGCCTCCACCTTCCCATTGCAGGAATCCCATGCGCCCGCCTGAGAGCCCAGGCTTGGCGAGGTTGCGAGGGGTGGGCGAGGAAAGCGGAATCCCAGCTGACCCGGTTGCGAACGCGTGTCACTTCCTGCAAAAGGGGGAGGAAACTGCAAGCGGGAGGGTGCCTCCTTCTCTCTTCCACACATTCCCCCCCCCCCCCCCGCAATCCTTGGAAATGCAATCACTTATTATTCTCAATCCGGATTGTTATTATTATTTTGCTTTGAACAGAGAAAGAGGAAGCTCCTTTGGCCGGGAGATCGTGGCTACATGATAGCTGCAGGAGTTGCAACAAAAAGGGTTGCAAGGGTTACGGGGAAGTGCAGTGTTGCAAACGTGCAGTCTGAGGCAATCAAGACCTCCTTAATGTCGAAAAAAAGCTAAGCGAGGTTGGACTTGGCAAAGAACCGGGGAGGGAGACCACTTGAAATCCTATAATGTTGGGCTATCCCTGTGTTTCTCAACCTTGGCCGTGTGGACTTCAACTCCCAGAATTCCTCAGCAGACTTCCCTTGCTCTGCATTGACAAGGAATGGGCTAGCGTGCAAGAAAAGAAAACAAAAAAAATATATTTTTTTTAACTGATCATGGCTTCCATTACACAGGATTGAATTCTTCAGGGTGGTAATGTAGTCATAGAAAGAACTAGGTTAGCTAGAAAGTCAAACGAGCTTTAGTTGAAAACATGGCTGGAGGAGGCTACATTGGGAAAGAATCTGTTGATCGAATTTATTAAAAGATTTTTCTATTTTTTCATTTCTCTATTATGGCTGCAACTCCTTCCCAGCGTTGTAATTTTGTGACTGTGCGTGTGAAGCCAGAATAGTTGCCTTTGACTGAGAGCAGAAAGCAGGATTCAAAGGATTTACTCTGCTTGAAGAAAAATGTCTTCATCATGGTTCAGTCCAAGCCAGGAATAAACAACATGGTGACTGCTTTAGAAAGAAAGTTGCAGTTTATCGAAGAGGACAGCCAGACAGAAAGATGGATCTGGAAGAAAAGAGAGAGAGCACATGTAGGGAGTGGGTTTTTATACCTTCTGGAGCCTTCGGTTTGGAGTTGTTCCTGTGGCATGAACTTTGACCTGATTCTGAGTGTGCCCTTTGGCATCTGTGGGTTAATCCTATTATGTCCTTAGAGCAGACATGTCAAACACAAGGCCCGGGGGCCGGATCCGGCCCGCGAAGTGGTTTCATGCGGCCCGCGAAGCCATCCTGGAAACAGTGAGGGAACGGCCCCCACTGCCTTGGCCCTGGCCCAGAGACCCTCCTTCTGCCAGAGACCCTCAGACCTGTCCCACTCCTGCCCAGGCCCCCATAGGCACCCTTGATGCGAACGATGTAGAATTGGCCACGCCCACCCAGTAGACCATACGCACTCTAGCCACGCCCACCCAGTAGGCCACACCCACCCTGGCCATACCCACCCGGCCCCCTGAGGGCAACCACAATGCTGATGCGGCCCTCAATGAAATTGAGTTTGACACCCCTGTCTTAGAGTTTGGGTGAGGTATGTCGATTTTAGGTGTCTTTATCTTCCTAAGCCTCTAGCTGCGGGCCTCCAACCTTCCTGGATTATTTACATCTGCATTTCTACAGAGCTGGTTTCTGCTTGTGGGAGGGAGACTTGGGGTTATTAAGAAAACTGGGCATGCTTTTCTGCCTTTTTCTGGGGTGTGACTTCCCACACTCTGTTATCATAAAACTCTCAATCAAAATAGAGCTGGAAGGGACCTCAGATCCAGCCCCCTGCTCAAGCAGGAAACTCCCCCGTATATACCATGGCAGACAAGTGGCTGTCTAGTCCATGGGTAGGCAACCTCGGCTCTTTTACAACTCATGGACTTCAACTCCCAGAATTCCTGAATCAGCTATGCTGACTCAGGAATTCTGGGAGTTGAAGTCCATGATTCGTAAAAGAACCGAGGTTGCCTACCCTGGTCTAGTCTCTTCTTAAAAACCTCCAGTGTTGGAGCACCCACAACCTCTGAAGGCAAAGCTGTTCCACTGATTAATTGTCCTCACTGCTAAAAAGCTTCTCCTTAATTCCAGGTTGCTTCTCTCCTTTGATTAGTTTCCCTCCACTGTTTCTTGTCTTGCCTTCTGATGCTTTGGAGAAAAGCTCGCTTAGTGACTGTTCGAAGTTACAATGACACTGAAAAAAGTGCCCCCCAAGCCACAGCCAAGCAAGACACTTGCCTGCCTGCCCAGCGGTGCTCTTCCTCCTGTCCAAGGTTTTCATTGTTGTGAGCATTTCTGTTGAGGATTGGCAGTGGGGGTGGGCTGGGTGGAGTGTTTGGTTTTTATTCCCCCTGTCTGCTGGGTGGTTGCAGCAGGTTTTGGACACTTCACATGACTCTGGGACACTGTGACCATCCTAAATATGAATCAGTTGCCAAGCATCTGAATGTAAATCACAAGACCCTGGGGATGCTGCAACATTCCAGCTGATCGGCGTTTCTTCTGGGCTTCCACTGAGCCCTGACAGCCCCAAATAAGCGCTGATCCTGGTGCTTCTACTGAGCCCTGACATCCCTGCAGCTTCAGCCATCTCTCACTCAGGTTTGTGCGGGGCTGCCACTGGTTCAGCTCATTCCCCTCTTCTGCTGCCACTTTTCTAGGATGGTCGCGTACCACCTGCCAGGTGCCAATGTACCACAGGTGGTACCGGTACCACTGGTTGAAAAGCCCTGGTTTAAAGCCCTCATGGTTTCTTGTGATCATAATTTATTGAAGAAGACACGGTGGTTTGATGTCCAATTAGCATAATTTATTGATAAAAGCATCACATTAAGATACATGCAGTGGTTTTCTCATACTTTATTGAATAAACTGGAATAGTTGCCACACATTGCATTAAGTCACATTGCATTAAGCCAGATACAGTTGTTTGCAGTCCTCCGTGGCCAAGTTCAGAGGTTGTACATAGCTTCAGTTGTTTATCATGTTGTGTAAATTCAGTTTATTCTGAATAAATGGTATTAAAAATTATCTTGGGGTAGGAGAAATCTAAGGTTTCCTTTTGCTGCTGTGTTAAAGCATAGATAAATGGATTAGTCAACAACTTATGTCAGAGGAACTAGATTTTTTAAAAAATCTGGTAATGTAAAAATATATTTCCTTAGATTTTCAGAGGCTGACAAATCCATTGTTAAATGTCTTCATTTTCCAGAAATGATACATGATTCAAATGGAAAACCAGAATCAACGTGCATTTCTTGCTGGCCTAGCCTAGAGATAATAAAAGCTTAGCACAGTGATGGCGAACCTTTTAGAGACCGAGTGCCCAAACTGCTCAGTACGCCAATGATACCCAGCTTTTCATTTTGACCCCAAACCACCCCAGTGATGCCCTCGATGTGATGTCCCGTTGCCTGGAGGCGGTTCGGGTCTGGATGGGGAGGAACAGACTTCAGCTCAACCCTGACAAGACTGAGTGGCTGTGCATTCCGGCATCCCGGGACATTCAAAATATTCCATCTCTTTCTATGGGGGGTGAGTCTTTACCCCCCGTGGATAGGGCTCGCAACTTGGGAGTCCTCCTATATTCACGGCTTACCCTGGAAGACCATATAGAAGCCGTGACTAGGGGGGCTTTCGCCCAGGTTCGCCTGGTGTGCCAGTTGCGGCCCTATCTGGACCGGGATGCCCTGTGTACGGTCACTCATGCGCTCTTGACCTCTCGCCTGGACTACTGCAATGCTCTTTACATGGGGCTCCCCTTGAAGACCACTCGGAAGCTCCAACTGGTACAGAATGTGGCCACGAGAGTTGTCTTGGGAGTTTCCCGGTACTCCCATATTACACCTTTGCTTTGCGAGCTGCATTGGTTACCAGTTGTCTTCCGGGTGCGATTCAAGGTTCTGATGATGGTTTACAAGGCCCTACATGGCATGGGTCCGGAGTACCTCGGGGACCACCTGCTGCCGGCGTCAACTTCCCTCCGCCCTGTGCGTTCCCACAGAGAGGGCCTCCTCAGGATGCCCCCGTGTCAGAGAATGTCGGCTGGTGGCCTCCAGGGGGAGGGCCTTCTCTGTGGGCGCTCCGGCTTTATGGAACCAACTGCCGGTTGAGTTCCGGACGACACCGGACCTTCGCTCCTTCCGGTGCGGTCTGAAGATCCATTTATTTGAACAAGCTGGCCTGGCCTGATGGGGGACGTTAGGGTTTTTAATGGGTTTTTATACTGTTACTGTTTTTATCTGGGCAATTGTTTAATTCTCTTTTAATTTTTGTACTGTCTATTTATATATGCCGTGTTCACAGCGCTGAGTCCTTCGGGAGAAGGGCGGTATATAAATTTAATAAAATACAAATACAAATACCTGCCAGGTGCCAATGTACCACAGGTGGTACCCATACCACTGGTTGAAAAGCCCTGGCCTAGGACACTTGGGATAAGGAGGCTATCTTCTGGATGGGAGAAGAGATCCTGTCTTGGGATGCTGGCTGTAACAAGCCAAGCTGAGCTTTAATTAATACAGGGAACGAGATCGGAAGGAAAAACATTCCCCAGAGCATCATCCTGGGCAGAGTCATCCATCTGGAGTGCAAAAGCTGGCTGCCCTTCATTGTTCATGCACACATTTTATTGGGAGTGGGGTAAAAGATGATGAAAGTGCTGGAGATCCATGTTCTAGGTCCCCCTTCAGCCACAGAAGCTCCTTTGCGGACTCTGGGAGGATTCTTCCTTCTCAGCCTGATCTAGTGGTGAAAATGTTGGGCAGGCACCAATGGACCCGGGTTCGTTCTTCAACTGCAGAAGCTCCCTTGAGGTTACTGCCTCCTCCGCAGATCAAAAACAGATGCCAGAAAGCAAATTCATCTGTTTATATTCTGATGAGTGGATATTTTGGGACTCCTCACGCCAGCCTTATCAACCATGTTATGAATGTGCCATGAGATGTCTCCAAAGTTCTCAGTCAGATCACTAGCCTTAAAGCAGGGGAGGGGAACCATGGCCCTTTTATGACTTGTGGACTTCCAACTCCCAGAATTCACGAGCCGGCATGGCCAGCTCAGGAATTCTGGGAGTTGAAGTCCACAAGTCATAAAGGGGCCCATTGTTCCCCACCTCTGCCCTAAAGCTTATCTGACAGTGCCAGCCAGGGAAACAGCAAGGAAGCTTTTTGGATTTCCAAAAAGCAATTTGTTTCGATGAATTATTTCTCTGTCTACTGTCTCCCACCAAACCCCTTGAAAAGGAACCATAGTTTGTCTTGAAACGTCTGGGGACACTCCCGAAGATGCACCTGTCAAGCTTGTTTTATGTGAGCCTCCCTTTATGGGAACTCAGCCCTGTTCTGACTCAAAACTTACTTATTTGAACAAGCCGGCCTGGTCTGATGGGTTTGGGGTATTTTAATATTAATTTTATTAATTTTATTGTAATTGGACTACATCATTTAATGCTTTCTTAACTTTTCTATATTGTATTTTTATTGTATTTATTGCCCTGTACACCGCCCTGAGTCCTTTGGGAGAAGGGCGGTATAGAAATTTTTATTATTATTATTATTATTATTATTATTATTATTATTATTATTATTATTATTATTATTATTATTATTTTACACCAAGGATTCCCAGGAGGCTTCACGTTACAATAGACTGTCATCAGCATTTCCTTTTGTGATGCTGGCAACCAGTTTTTCCTGTTAAGAAGTTATGCTGGTGAGAATAAGCAAGAAATTTCTCCCAAGTGGGTTGGCACAACATGCTCTTTATTTGCTTATTGCTTATTACATTATGCCCAAGGAGCCTACAGCAGTGTGCATTGCCCTTCATTGTCTGATTTTTTTCCACAACAACCTTGCAAGGTAGAAAAGTGATTGGCCCCAAATCCTCCAATGGGTTTTTGGCGATTGAAGGTAGAAGGTTCAGTCCAGCTTAGTAACTACAGGTAATCCTCAACTTACCACCACAGTTGGGACCAGAATTCTCATTGCTAAGCATGGTGGTCATTAAGTGAGTCACCTGACTTTATGATCTTTTTTGCCCTGTTTCTCAAGCAAATCACTGCGGTTCTTACGTAGATCACATGGACTTTATGTGAATCCAGCTTCCATTGTTAGTTTTGATTGTTGAAAACTGTCTGGGAAAGTCACAAAGAGCCATCAACACACACACACACACACACACACACACACAAGATGCTGCAATTGTTATGAATACATGCATCCAAATTCTGATCACGTGAACACAGCGCTGTTGTGACATTCATAAGGACAAGGAGTGATCGTAAGTCATATCTTTCAGCGTCATCGTAACTTTGAATGGTTGCTAAACAAATGATTTGTAAGTTGAGGATTACCTGTACTTCACAACTGCAATTTAGTGCTAGGGCTCTGTCACAGATTAGGTAGTTTGCCATATGAGATCCCCATCAGGTGTGTGATTTTGCCCAAGATTTAGCATGTTTCCAATCACTTAAGGAGCAAAAGGCCACCTGTTGTGGTCCCAAGCCAGGAGTAGGCACCCTTTGCTCTTTTATAACTCGTGGACTTCAACTTCTAGAATTCCTGAGTGAGCATAGCTGGCTCAGGAATTCTGAGAGTCGAAGTCCATGTGCCATAAAAGAGTCAAAGTTGCCTACCCCTGTCTAAGCAGTCAAAACAAGAGACAAGGCAATTCAATGCTATTTCAAAATTTCCTGCTCTGCAAAGGGCAGTAAGTTTGAATGGCTAAACTTGAAATTCTGCAAGCAGAGTGGGCACCAGATGGCCAAATCTTTTATCTATTTTAAATGAAGTCAGTTCTACTTTCTGGGACATTTTTATAAATGTCCTGACACCTCCAGACTGGAGTATCAAACCAATACAAAGTGAATCAAACTGGGTCATATGCAAGTCAAAGGTAAAGGTTCCCCCGCACGTGCGTGCTAGTCGTTTCCGACTCTAGGGGCCGGTGCTCATCTCCGTTTCAAAGCCGAAGAGCCAGCGCTTGTCCGAGGACGTCTCCGTGGTCATGTGGCCGGCATGACTAGACGCCAAAGGCGCACGGAACGCTGTTACCTTCCCACCGTAGTGGTCCCTATTTTTCTACTTGCATTTTTTACGTGCTTTCGAATTGCTAGGTAGGCAGAAGCTGGGACGAGTAACAGGTGCTCATTCTGTTACGCGGCACTCGGGATTTGACCCGCCAAACTGCCGACCTGATCGACAAGCTCAGCGTCCTAACCCACTGAGCCACCGCATCCCCTTATGCAAGTCTAGAATTACCTATATGTGCAACTAAAACTAAGAGCAACAGTGTAAACCCAGAATAATTTCCCAGAAATTGTCCAGTCCTTTTACCTAGCATGTGGGGCCAATGAATCACACCAGATAGGACAGGGGTCGGCAACCTGAAAAACCAAAAGAGCCACTGGGAACCGGTTCCATCACACATAAAAAAAAGTGGGAGCCGCATGCGGTTGCCACTTTTTTTATGTTTGATGGAACCGGTTCCCAGTGGCTCTTTTGGTTTTAATGTTTACAGCCCTGCTGCCGCGGCC
>JAKJMR010001148.1:435531-504588 GCA_024449315.1 Daboia siamensis
GGGAGTTGAAGTCCACAAGTCATCAAAGGGCCAAGTTTGAAGACCCCCTGGATTAAAAGGATCGTGGGCTGAGATTAAAGGATCGTAGACTAGAGGGCGCCGGCAGGGGCAAAGCCCAGGATCAGCGTTGACTCTTCTTGCCATCTCATCCCTTGCAAATCCGAGAAGGGAAAGATTTCAAAGGCGGGGGTGGGTGGGAAACAAGGATCCTGGACGGGGCCGGTTTACTTAAACCGGGAGGGCATCGGCGCTGTTTCCTCGCCCTCCGCCCAGAAGAGCGGCTTGCCCGCAGCCGCTGTGCCTTTAAGAGCCGCCCGGTGCGCAGGCAGCTGGGACTGGGGAGCCAAAGCAGCTTTGCAAAGCCAGGCAGGCGCTTTCGCTTTCTCCGCCGCCCTTGGCTGGATCTTCTCCGGGCCAGCCGGAGATGGAGGAGGAACTCATCGGGCCGTGACACGGGAGTCGCTTTTCGCGGGGACCGTCTTTGCGCGCTTGGAAGGACGCGGGATCAGCCAGGTGATCGACTCGCGACAGGCCTCGTCCATTCATTTTGACGGGAGGCCTGGGGACGCTCTCGGGTTTCCTAGCCGTGTTTGGAGACAGGTCGGAATCAGATTTCTGGCCGGCTCAACGTGACAGACACGGGAAATCGAGCCACGGTGTACACCATTCTTGTATTCACGTGATGTGGCGTTACCGAGGATGGTAGGGTGAGTTCACACAACTGTATAGGGTGGGTGGCCGGTTAGTAGTTCCTGGTACGGTTAAGATTTGTGACGGAGGGATTTTTCTGTAAAAGGTACTCCTCGATTTACAACAGTTTGTCGAGTGACCGCTTGAAGTCACAGCAGCACTGAAAAAAGGGACTTATGAATGTTTTTCACATCTTAGGAAACAGGAAGAATAAATAAACGCAGCACTTTTTATATCTACAAACAGATGTTTGACCTGGTAATGATTGCCTCATTGACATTTGCTGTGTAAGATTACGAGGAGGTTGTGATCTGTAGTCATCCCTGTAGTCATATGATTAAAATTCAGATGCTTGGCAAGTGATTCACACCGGTATTTATGACAGTTGCAGCATGGCTCAGCTTGGAAACCTCTCCCTTTCCCCACAGCATGGCTGGCTCAAGAATTCTGGGAGTTGAGTCCATGAGTCATAAAAGAGCCGAGGTTGTCTACCCCTGCCCAGGGTCACGTGATCTCCTCTTGCAACCTTCTGACTAGCAAAATCAATGGGGAAGTCAGATTCACTTAACAGCTGTGTTACTAATTTAACAGCTGCAGTGATCCACTTAACAGCTATGGCAAGAAAGGTCATAAAATGGGGCAAAACTCATTTAACAAGTGTCTCACTTAGCAACATAAATGTTGGGCTCAATTGTGGTCGTAAGTCAAAGGGCTACTTGTATTGGTGAAAGACTTGGATGTAAGTTGGCCAATGACATTTGAGCTTAGGGAGTTATTGAGCCAGCATGCCTGGTGTGTGATGCCAGGTGTCATAGAAAAGTGCCCAAAAAAGTGGGGGTAATTGTGTAGTGTGTGTTTCAGTTATAGTTAACTGTACTGCTAGAACTTCTGTAGGAACCGTTTCCTTTGTAATTAAGTTAGCTGTTGCGGTAGCTAACTCTTGGATTTTCCCATGTCACGAATCAGCCTTCATTAAAGCACATTTTCTTTGTTTTCCATCTCAGTCATTCTAAAGGTTGGCTGACTTTGTCGTGCAATCTTAGGAAACAGGAAGAATAAATAAATGCAGCACTTTTTATATCTACAAACAGATGTTTGACCTGGTAATGATTTCCTCATTGACATTTGCAGTGTAAGATTACGAGGAGGTTGTGATCTGGTAATTCTTTGATGGGGGGTGGAAAATCTGATATTTGGAACCAGGTCAGGAAGTGACTACACTCTAGGAAAAAAAGACAGGCAAAGTTTTCAAATGTCTCATTTCAAAAACCACAAGAGCAAAACTACTGTAGATTTTTTTTTAAAAAAAAGTCCCACATGTGGAGCTCAGAGCTTCCATGATATTGAGGGGAGACATAGATTGTGTGCATACCTAGAAGAGTTCATTTGCCTTGCTTTAGCATGTGTGAAGCCAACTATTACGGTAATAAATTATGATTTGGCACAGTGATTCTCAAACTGTGGTCCAGAGACCCCAGGGGGACCTATAATGTCATCACAGGGGGTCTGTGTAGACTTGAAAAAATGGTATGAATAAATCTTGAGTGAAGTCTTGGTGGTCTGTGGCCCCAAAAGGAATTTAAAAGCAGGTCCGTGGTTGCTTTAGTGTATTGTACATAAGCAGTTGTGACACATTTAGAATAAATAGTCCTTGACTTACAATCCCAATTGAGCCCAAAATTTCTGTTGCTAAGTGAGACAGTTGTTGTGAGTTTTGCTTCATTTTACGACCTTTCTTGCCACAGTTGTTGTGAATCGCTGCAGTTGTTAAGTTAGTAACATGGATGTTAAGTGAATCTGACTTCCCCATTGACTGCTTGTCAGAAGGGTGCAAATGTTGATCACATGACTACTGCGACTGAGTCAGTTGCCAAGATTCTGAATTTTGATCACGTGATCATGGAGATGCTGCAACAGTTAAGTGTGAAAAACGGTCATACATCACTTTTTTTCCCAGTGCCATTGTAACTTTGAACAGTCACTAAATGAACTGTTGTGAATTGAGGACTACCTGTATATCATAGCTTGTGTATTTTGAGTACCCAACTTGGCATAGTTCATCTTTCATACTTCAATAATGTGAAGTTTTGTTTTATTATATTGTGTGAACTGAGTCATAATGTTTATAAATCAGGGTTCTAGCTTAGAGCAAAATATGAACTCTGCCATTCTCACAGATTTGTAAGAGAGAATGTTGTAAGGATAGAAAATAGAGAAGCACAATAAAGAGTATTTGTGTAGCTAGATTTAGCTATATTTGTGTTTCCTTTTTTATCTGATGCCTTTTCTTTTGCTTAATATTCTTCACTCTTTTTCTACAGTTCACATAACATTGCTAATGCTGAAAGGGTACAGTAGAATGGGAGGATGCATATTTTTGAGCATGTGCTCAGCTCAGCAGATTATCTTCTTTAGCAGAATTAAAATTCCAGGTTTATTTTTAAAACCCCCAAACGCAGCTTTTTACTTTTTCTGAAACTGAAGAGAATAATTATGTCCATAGAGCGTGCCTTGTCTAAGTTTAATTTAACCGTGCTCACAAGTTTGATTTGCTGGGCACACAAGGTCACAAACTGTGTTTGCTGGATTCCCACAAACTCTGCTTGGCTGAGTTGGGTATGTGAAATAGCCCAGCAAGAAATGTCACATTATGATTGCTTTATCATTTGGCAAGCTGAAATCTTTGTTGATCTACAGCAGGGCTCTTCAAACTTGGCCCTTTTATGACTTGTGGACTTCAACTTCCAGAATTCCTCAGCCAGCATGCCTGGCTGAGGAATTCTGGGAGTTGAAGTCCAGAAGTCATAAAAGGGCCAAGTTTGAAGAGCCCTGATCTACAGTATTGCAAGTCATCCAGGTATAGTGTTAGCTCTCAGAATGAATTTTCCCCACCTGTGTCCAAGGATCATTTCCCTGAACCTTTAGCTTTTATTTTATTTTATTTTTTAAAATCTGCTTATTAGGAGAAGAAGATATATCATGGTTGGTTAGAAGCTTCTATTATCCAAGCCAGCATAAACAATTCCCAGCACAACTTGTAGCTGTAGCTGCATCATCTTGGACATTTGTACGTTTCCTGAATAGATGAAAATAACAAGCTACATATATTTTAGATATTGTTGTGCTGCATTGGCTTCCAGTGCCACTACTTAGTTTCATCCCTCGGGGCCTTGCATCTTCCTGCAATTTCTGGCTATAGATCTGTACTTCTCCTTTTCCACTTTTAAAAAGGACCATAACATTTTGGAACCAGTCAGCCTTAAGTCTTGTGTTAAAGCCCAAATCCTAGGGCTAGGACAGGTAGTCCTCAACTTACGACCACAATTAAGTCCAAGATTTCTGTTGCGAAGCTTTGCCCCATTTTATGATCTTTCTTGCCACAGTTGCTCAGTAGAATCACTGAAGTTATTAATTTAGTAATCTGGATGTTAAGTGATTCTGGCTTCCCATGGACTTTGCTTGCCAGAGGATCACAAAAATGATCATGTGATCCCGGGGATGCTGCAACTGTCATAAATATGAATCATTTGCCAAGCATCTGAATTTTGATCACATGACCATGGGGTCATGAGGGTAAAAAAAATAGTCATAACTCACATTATTTCAGTGCTGTTGTATAACTTCCAACTGTCACTGAATGAATGGCTGTAAGTCGAGGATTGCCTGTATGCAGTTTTTCAGCAAGTGGTTTCTCTTTCTTAATTTGTTATTTATGATTTTGGTAAAGCCCTGATTTCCTAGAAACAGGGAAGAAAGTCATAAGCCGTTACACTGAAGTTCCCAGGTAACGAAATGTTACAACTTACAACTACAGTTGAGCCCTAAATTTATGTTGCTAAGTAAGAAATTTGCTAAGTGTGTTTTTCCTCATTTTACAACTTTTCTTATCACATTTGTTAACTGAATCATTGCCGTTGTTAAATTAGTAACACAGTTGTTAAGCGTATCTGGCTTCCCCATTGTCTTTGCTCGTCAGAAGGTTGCAAAAGGGGATCACGTGATCCCGGGACATTGCAACCGTCATAAATGTGAGTCAGTTGTCAAGCATCCAAATATAAATCACATGACCATGGGGATGCTGCAACAGTCACAAGTGTGAAAAATTGTCATAAGTCACTTTTTTCAGTGCCATTGTAACTCTGAACGGTCACTAAATGAACTGTTGTAAATCAAGGACTACCTGTATAATAAACTCTTGTGTCTCTTTATCTGTAACCTTCACTTGGGCAACAAGGTGCATAATAGGGCAACAATTTTTGAACCAAGGTAACACTTAACTTACAGAATGCATGCAAAATCTAGGGCCTTGACTTCTGTGGGATTTAAATTTGGCAAAGTTGTGGTTGACTCAGTGTTGTCATGACACTGAGCTGCCACCCATAGCTTCAGTGAATTGGTCCTGCCCTTAGCCCTGTAGAATAGCTAGTCCAGACATGTCAAACACAAGGCCCGGGGGCTGGATCCAGCCCGCGAAGTGGTTTCATGCAGCCCGCGAAGCCATCCTGGAAACAGTGAGGGAACGGCCCCCACTGCCTTGGCCCTGGCCCTGGCCCAGAGATCCTCCTTCTGCCAGAGACAGATCTGTCCCACTCCTGCCCAGGCCCCCATAGGCACCCTTGATGCCAACGATGTAGAGCTGGCCACGCCCACCCAGTAGGCCATACACACTCTAGCCACGCCCACCCAGTAGGCCACGCCCACCCTGGCCATACCCACCCGGCCCCTTGAGGGCAACCGCAATGCTGATGCGGCCCTCAATGAAATTGAGTTTGACACCCCTGAGCTAGTCTCTCCTTAACCAATGCAATCTCCTAGACTAGAGTGCATTAAACCAAAGGATCAAGATCACATTAAGTGGTAGTACCACTTTATAATGTCTTGGTAAGACCCCACTTGGGATATTACACCTAGTTTCAGTCACCACGATATCAAAATAATATTGAGACTCTGGAAAGAGTGCAAAGAAGAACAACAAAGATGATTACAGGGCTGGAGGCTAAAACATACAAAGAACGGTTGCTGGAATTTGGTATGTTTAATTTAATGATGAGAAGGACAAGGGGTGGCATGATAGCAGTGTTCCAATATCTCAGGGGCTGCCACAAAGAAGAGGGGCTCAACCTGTTCCCCAAGGCACCTGAGGGCAGGAGAAGAAGCAATGGATGGAAACTAGTCAAGGAGAGAAGCAACCTAGAACTAAGGAGAAATTTCCTGACAGTGAGAACAATTAATCAGTGGAACAACCTGCCTCCAGAAGTTGTGAATGGTCCAACACTGGAGGTTTTTAAGAAGAGACTGGCCAGCCATTTGTCTGAAATGGTATAGGGTTTCCTGTCTGAGCAGGGTTTGGACGAGATGACCTCCAAGGTCCCTTCCAACTCTGTTATTCTCTTAGTGTATTCTTTCAGCACCGGACACCAGGTAAACCAATCCCATCTAGCCATCAGCAGTTGGTTAGACCAATCTTGCTATTGGCTACTGGAGGATGGTCAGCTGTGGTCAAGCCAGGAAGAATTTGCTCCCATTTCCACAGCTTTTTTGCCCTTGGTCATTCTCTTTCACAGTTTAGGTAAGGAAATATCTCTGAAATTATGAGTCAACCGGTCATGGGTTGTCTTGTACACTTTTAAATATATTTATATGAATATTTTCCCACTGAAAGGACCAGTAAAGATATGTACACTTGGGGTAGGGCAGCCAGAATTGCACTTCACACATTGCTGCGGTTGCAATTAATGTTAGCTTAACAACCACTTCTGCTGTTTTGAACCTTTTCACTCGTGCCACTGTATGAATGAAGCCTAAGTGGAAGCTGGGTAGTCCTCAACCTACGACCACAATTGAGTCCAAAATTTCTGTTAAGTGAGACAGATGTTAAGTGCGCTTTACGACAGTTTTTGCCACAGCGTTTTAAGTGAATCTCTGCAGTTGTTAAGTTAGTATCGCTAATCTGGCTTCCCCTTTGACTTTGCTTGTCAGAAGGTCTTGGAAGGGGGATCGCATGACTTCGGAACACCCCAACCCGTCATAGCTATGAGTCAGTTGCCAAGCATCTGAATTTTGATCACGTGACCGTGGATATGCTATAATAGTGTGAAAAAAAATGTCACTTTTTCAGTCCTGTTGTAATTTCAAGCAGTCACTAAACAAAATGTTACACGTGGAGGACTATTTGCATTTCAGCTGCTCTCCTTGGTAAGATAAGCAGAACAGAACAGCCCCTTAGGGCAGTAATAAGTTGTCTCTCGAACTGGTGATTGAGAAGCACATTTGTTTGTAAAACATTTGGGATTTAGAGAATCTAGAGCAGATCCCTGAGCCTGTTGTTCCCCAGGCACATGGGAATATTTTGGTAGCCAGGATCTCTTATTGAGATAGGTGGACCCACAAATTGAATTAATATATAAACAACCACATCTGGCTGGGAATGATGGCATTGGTATTGCCATGTATTAGAAGAACGCCATGTCAGGGAAGTCAATGTAGGCCAGGTGTTCTCTAGGAGAGTAAATACCAAATAAATGTTTATATCAATCTCATTGGATCACACTGAGGAATCCAGCAGGCTTCCTCTCTCTGTGGTCTCCTTGCCCTAGTTTGCATATGATGACTGGATTCATCATGGATTAGGATTTTGGCTTGTTTAGTGTTTGCATGAAGCAGCCATCACAGTTCAGGAAGATGTTTAGTTTATGCTTATTTATAGCACTTATAGTCACTAATTCCTATTTAAGAGTCCCAAACTTGTTGAATAGTTATGCCATAACTGAGCAGGGAAACAATGGCTCACCTTCACATCCTGTGACATCAAAATATTTAACCAACTGTTTAGTACAGAAAGGTTGGAAGAGATTTCAGGGATTAGGGAAATGGTTATAATAATAGTGTGACTGTGCTCTTTTAAGGTGAAGTATATAAAATAAAGAAGGGACGCGGTGGCTCAGTGGGTTAGGACACTGAGCTGGTCGATCAGATGGTCAGCAATTTGGCGGGTCGAATCCCGACTGCCTTATAACAGAGTGAGCGCCTGTTACTCGTCCCAACTTCTGCCAACCTAGCAGTTCGAAAGCACGTAAAAATGCAAGTAGAAAAATAGGAACCACTACGATGGGAAGGTAACAGCGTTCCATGCGCCTTTGGCGTCTAGTCATGCCGGCCACATGACCACGGAGATGTCCTCGGACAAGTGCTGGCTCTTCGGCTTTGAAACGGAGATGAGCACCGGCCCCTAGAGTTGGAAACAACTAGCATGCATGTGCTGGGGGACCTTTACCTTTACCTTATATAAAATAAAAACCAACAAAAATCCAACCAAAAAAAAATCTAGTAGCCAAACCAGTACACAAAGGTTAACAATGAAGACAAACACAACAGCATGCATCTTTCAAACAGTGCCCTGTGATACAACAGAATCCATATAAATCCTGTAATTAAAATATTAACCCAGGAACTGACAAGATATTAATAGGGTGGGATATCCAGGCCCTGGATTAACTCACTAGTCCAGTGTTTCTCAATCTCAGCAGATGTATGCTGAGATGTATGCTGGTTGGGGAATTCTGGGAATTAGAAGAACAGAAGAACAGAGTTGGAAGGGGTTTTGGAGGTCTTCTAGTCCAACCCCCTGCTCAGGCAGGAAACCCTATACCATTTCAGACAAATGGTTATCCAATCTCTTCTTAAAAACTTCCAGTGTTGGAGCATTCACAATTCCGGGAGGCAAATCATTCCACTGATTAATTTTTCTCACTGTCCGGAAATTTCTCCTTAGTTCTAGGTTGCTTCTCTTCTTGATTAGTTTCCATCCATTGTTCCTTATCCTGCCTTCAGGTGCTTTGGAGAATAGCTTGATCCCCTCTTCTTTGTAGCATCCTCTGAGATATTGGAACACTGCTCTCATGTCACCGCAAGTTCTTCTCTTCATTAAACTAGACATACAGTTGCAAGAAAAACTTTGGGATTATGTGGAGTTTTGCATGAATTGGCCATAAAATGCGCTCTAAACGTCAAGTAAGTCACAACAATAGAAAAACACAGTCTGCTTAAAATAATACTACACAAACATTAGCTGTTGTCATGTTTTAATTGAACATAAGATGGAAACATTCACAATGCAGGGTGGAAAAAGTATGTGAACCCCTAGCCTAATGACTTCTCCAAGAGCTAATTGGAGCCAGGAGTGAGCCAACCTTGACTCCAACCAGTGTGATGATATTGGATGTGTTGCTGACAGCTGTCCTGCCCTTTAAAAACACACACCTGTTTTGGGTTTACTAGTCTCAAGAAGCACTGTCTGACGTGAACCATGCCTTGCAGAAAAGAGCTCTCAGAAGACCTACGATCAAGAATTGTTGACTTGCATGAAGCTGGAAAGAGTTACAAAAGTATCTCCAAAAGCCTTGATGTTCATGTGTCCACAGTAAGACAGACAAATGGAGAAAGTTTAGCACTGTTGCTACTCTCCCTAGGCGTGGTTGTCCTGTAAAAATGACTGCAAGAGCACAGCGCATAATGCTTAATGAGGTAAAGAAGAATCCTAGAGTGTCAGCTAAAGACCTACAGAAATCTCTGGCACATGCTAACGTTTTTGTTCACACATCTACAATAAGGAAAACATTAAACAAGAATGGAGTACATGGATGGACACAACGGAGGAAGCCATTGCTGTCTAAAAAAAATATTGCAGCATGTTTGAAGTTTGCAAAAGCGCACCTGGATGTTCCACAGCACTACTGGCAAAATATACTGTGGACAGATAAAACCAAAATTGAGTTGTTTGGGAAAAACACACAACACTATGTGTGGAGAAAAAAAGGAGTAGCACACCAACATCAAAACCTCATCCCCACTGTAAAACATGGTGGAGTGAGCATCATGGTTTGGGGCTGCTTTGCTGCCTCAGGACTTGGACGGATTGTTGTCATTAATGGGAAAATAAATTCCAAGTTTATCAGGACATTTTGCAGGAAAACGTACGACCATCTGTCCGCCAACTGAAGCTCTGCAGAGGATGGGTGATGCAACAGGACAATGACCCAAAGCATACAAGTAATTCAACAAAACAATGGCTTTAACAGAACAGAATACGCCTTCTGGAGTGGCCCAGTCAGAGTCCTGACCTCAACCCGATTGAAATGCTGTGGCATGACCTTAAGAGAGCGATTCACACCAGACATCCCAAGAATATTGCTACACTGAAACAGTTTTGTGAAGAGGAGTGGTCCAAAATTACTCCAGATCGTTGTGCAGGTCTGATCTGCAACTGCAGGAAACGTTTGGTTGAGGTTATTGCTGCCAAAGGAGGGTCAACCAGTTATTAAGTCCAAAGGTTCACATACTTTTTCCACCCTGCACTGTGAATGTTTCCATCTTATGTTCAATTAAAACATGACAACAGCTAATGTTTGTATAGTATTATTTTAAGCAGACTGTGTTTTTCTATTGTGACTTACATGACGTTTAGAGCGCATTTTATGGCCAATTCATGCAAAACTCCATGTAATCCCAAAGGGTTCACATACTTTTTCTTGCAACTGTACCCATATTGCTGTCTATATGAATACAAAGTGATCAGGGATTAGGTGTGCAAAGGTGTAGATGTGTAGTCCACCTTTTGGACAAAGGCTTTATTCACTGGCACTTGGGTAATGGAAATCTTTCCACAGATTTATCTGTTGTGATAACTTGTGGTTAGCTTGATGTGGTTGAACAAGCTATAAGTTCAGAATTACAAGCCACAATGCCTGGATTTACCCCAAGTCAAAGCAACAGCATTATGACTGACATTTAATTTCTTTCTTTCTTGTATAATGATATGAACAGCAAAGTCCAGCTATAATTAGTTTTATTAGTCAGAATCATGACACTAAGAGGCTAAGCATAAAACAATTGAATAGATAACATACATTGATAGGTATTATGTAAAATATTTCAAAACTAAAACGTATTAAAGTACCAGTATTAGCTAAGGGATTATTTTTGTAGCAATAGTTAAGAAATTGGCTGTTACCACTGTAACTTTATAATTTTTGTCCGAAAGTAACATTTTAACATTTTCAGATGGCAACATTAGATACTGACTTTAAAAGGATTGAGGTTACAATCCAAAAATTCTTTATCTGAAAATAAGCTTGTTTGAAGTTTCTTTATGAGGAGACATGCAGAAGATTGTACTGTTAAATATTTCAGCTTTTTGTATCTGTTCCCAGGCATTTATTATTCTTATATTTTTAAGTAACCTAAAATACATTTTTCTTGTCCATTTTTTAAACATGATCCTCGGCACAGTGCAGTTCTGTTTTCAGTACAATTATTTGCTATTAATATTTGGACTATAATACTAAGCATATATTCATGTACTTTCTTTAGAGGAAGGGAATTGAACAGACCTACTTTTTATTGAATACTGATATATTTTAATAAGCATTTTATTCTTGTGGTTTCTGGCTATACTATAATGATGTAGAATATCAGGATAAAATGGGTTTCATAAATAATAGAAAATATACTGGAAATGATTAGCAATAATGGCAATAAATATTATATTCTCTTTAAGTGCATAGCATACTTTTTGACATTTCTTTATCCTTTCTGTCTACCCTTTGTATTATTGCATTTCTCTCTCTTTTTAAAACATTTTTATAATCTGAAACTATTCAGTGATAGGTTTCACACATAGCACTAAACTCCAGTTTAACCATCATTAGACAAGTTGACTTGCTTGGAATGATAAAGTGACAAGCAAGTCAGATTTAACCGTGAATCAGATCACAATTTAACATACTACTAAAACTACAGAGGAAGTCCTCAAGTTACAACCATCATGAACTGTGGTGGCGCTGTGTTTAGAGTGCAATATTTCAGGCTAATTCTGCCGACTGCCAGGAGTTCGATCCTGACCAGGCTAGGTTGACTCAGGCTTCCATCCTTCCAAGGTCAGTAAGATGAGGACCCAGATTGTTGGGGGAGAGGGCAATGTGCTGACTGTAGGCTGCTTAGAGAGGGCTGTAAAGCACTGTGAAGCAGTATATAAGTCTAAATGCTAAGTACTATTGCTATCTTTGGAACCAGAATTTCAGTTGCTAAGCAAGGTGGCTGTTAAGGGGGAATTGCGCCTGATTTTATGATCTTTTTTAAATCACATTTGTAAATCTAGTCATTGCAGTGGCTAAGTGAATCATGCAATTGTTAAGTAAATCTGGCCTCCCCCATTGACTTTGCTTCTCAGAAGTTGGGTGGGACGGTCACAAAGAGTGACCATATGACAAGGGGGGATGCTACAATGGGTGTAACTGTGAAGACAGGGTTGTAAGTAAAAAAATTTTCAGTGCTGTTGTAACTTCACATGGTTGTTAAATGAATGGTTGTAAGTCAAGGAGTACCTTTATAAAAATACAGATTATCTTAACTCCATAACCAGAACTTCTTATCTCTGTGGTGGCAAACCTATGATACGCGTGTCACAGGTGGCACGCAGAGCCCTCTCTGTGGGCACGCGCGCCATTGCCCCAGTCCTAGGCCTTCAGCTGGGTTTTATAAAACCTTTTCACTTTAGGCCTCCACCGCTGTGTGCAAAAAAAAAAAAAAGGTTCAATCAATCAATTTCAACCTCGCGGGGAAAAAAAAGATCTCGCAAAGTTGGAATTGATTGATTGAACTTTTTAGTCCCACCCAGTCTGCCGTTACTACTGCAGCCATGCCCACCCAATGGGCCACACCCACCCAATGGGCCACACCCACCCAATGGGCCACACCCACCCAATGGGCACCCGACAATACATGTGGCTTTTGGGTTGCAGTTTGGGCACTCAGTATCTAAAAGGTTCACCATCACTGTCCTATCTTCTCTACATCCTCATTCCGTATTGTCACCTACTCCTAAAAGCAGATCCAGACAAGCTCCCAACTTCCAAACTTGCAGAATAGATTTAGTAGAGTTGTAAGCTTGTGGGATAAGGGACGCAGTGGCTCAGTGGGTTAGGACACTGAGCTTGTCGATCTGAAGGTCGACAGTTTGGCGGGTCGAATCCCGAGTGCCGCGTAACAGAGTGAGCGCCTGTTACTCGTCCCAGCTTCTGTCAACCTAGCAATTCAAAAGCACGTAAAAATGCAAGTAGAAAAATAGGGACCACTACGGTGGGAAGGTAACAGCGTTCCGTGCGCCTTTGGCGTCTAGTCATGCCGGCCACATGACCACGGAGACGTCCTCGGACAAGCGCTGGCTCTTCGGCTTTGAAACGGAGATGAGCACTGGCCCCTAGAGTCGGAAACGACTAGCACGCATGTGCGGGGGAACCTTTACCTTTACCTTTAAGCTTGTGGGAACAGGGAAAATTTCCCTTTGCCAGTGCAACTAACAGATGTCATAGGGACTGTTCAGATTTCCCACACACAGTGTTTTCTGTTATACTGTATGTCCATGTAAGTAGGTCGACTTTATTAAATCAGCAGTTTTAATTATTTCATTGATGCAACTTACCTGTCATCAAAATCCACACAGCTGGACTGTAAGCAGCTTCTGTCACAAGTTCTGGGTGGCTTGTTATTGGCAGTAGTTACCTAATATAATTGTACAAGTCAACCAATCTGTTTGAGAATTGTGATAGGCACCAGATAAAGGGGAAGCCATGCAAATACCATACTGCTTGCTGAGATCGTTGTATCACTGAAAGGCAAGCAATAGTTTTTACTGAACAAATAATACTTCAAGAACCTATTGAACTAATGTTGTAGTAATGTAGAAATCAGTATTCAACTAGAGGGGAATAATATGTGCATATGTGGTGTTTTAAATGTGTCTTTTAAAATGTTTTGATTCTTTTGTATTTTTTGTCTTTTGTCTTTTTTATTATTCAATTAAAGTGTGTGTGTGTGTGTGTGTGTGTGTGTGTGTGTGTGAGTGAAAAAGCACTATAGCAGGAGAACATTTTTCACTAGCCAGGCAAGGTAGTAGTCTGTAGTTAATTTAGAGGAATAATAATAATAATAATAATAATAATAATAATAATAATAATAATAATAATAATAATAATAAGTTGGAAGGGACCTTGGAGGTCATCTAGTCCAACCCCCTGCTAAGGCAGGAAACCCTATACCATTTCAGACGAATGGCTATCCAGTCTCTTCTTAAAAACCTCCAGTGTTGGAGCATTCACCACCTCTGGAGGCAGGTTGTTCCACTGGTTAATTGTTCTAACTGTCAGGAAGTTTCTCCTTAGTTCTAGGTTGCTTCTCTCCTTGACTAGTTTCCATCCGTTGCTTCTTGTCCTGCTCTCAGGTGCTTTGAAGAATAGCTTGACTCCCTCTTCTTTGTGGTAGCCCCTGAGATTGTTGTTTCTCAACCTTGACAACTTTTAAGATGCATGGACTTCAACTCCCAGAATTCCCAGTCAACCATATTAGCTGGGAAATTCTGGGACTTAAAAGCCCAAGCAAATAGAGAAACACTAGCTTAAGAGTATTGTGTGAGTTTAACCTGCTTGTGGGGGGTGAACAATAATTTGTTTAGCATGTATAATCGTATGATTTGTGATTAAATCATGATTAAATTATAATCTTATGATTTGTGATTACAACTTAGCATATTGTTGAAACATAGTTTACAAAGGCAATATTGCCTAGCCAGGAGAAGTAGGGTTTGAAATCAAGTTGTATGTGGAACGGGTGACCTACATGGTCCACAAAAGAAAAGATGAAAGGGAAGTTATCATCGGAGGAAATAGAACAGTAGTCTTGTCAAGGGCAAGATTGGAATCATGCGTGAAATAAAAGGGAATCAGATTTGAGTAAAATATCCGATTGGTAGAAGCTGTTCAGTAAGGCTTCCAGCTGCCACAGGCGATTTTTAAGTAGAAACAAAATGTCTGCTTCTCAGGAGTATCTCAACTGCATCCTGCGTTATAAATCCTGTATTCAGCAATTGGTTGGCCTAAGTTGACTTCTCTGGCCTTGTCCAGTTGTATCTTCTTAAATCCACTTCAGGATTGTTTTCACCTGGTGAGCTTTATTTGCTTAACGTTTGAGCAGGTCGTACCTGATCATCATGAGTCACTTTACAGCTCTCCGTCATCCTGGGTTAGTAGAGGTTTTGCTTGCCTCTTGACACCCTTGTAAATTTTGTTGTTGTAGAGTTGGACAGTAAGTTAACTTGAAGTTGAGTCATGAGTTGACAACTTGCCCGCGTTCCTCCTCCAGCAAGAAGAAGAAGGAAGGATGATGGCCAAATTGAATTACCTGTCATGTTGAAACAGCCCCAATTGTCCTATGCAGCTAGGCATGTCCAACTTATGAGGCTGAGTTAAGAAATACTCTTTGAAGACCTACTCTTTTGCAAAACAGAAAAAAAATATATGGTACTTGCACCACATATGTATATGAAGCAGATAAACAATGTCTCTTATACCATCCAGTTCTTGCATTACCGTAATTCTTGCAACTATCTTGATAGTTATTTCATGTAGGGAAGAGAGGATCTGAAGGAGAAGAACTGGACCATGCCATGCTGGATTGAATTTATGCAGGTCCTGATTCCGATAGAGGTCAGAAGCTTCTACTTTTAGACTGTTGTTTGCTTATGGGGGAATTAAAATAAAAAACACCCCCACAAACAGACAACAACTTTGCAAGGAATTGCTGGTGTAGAAAGAAGCAGCAGAGGAGACATATTTGGGATGCTTGTGTCCTGATTGCAAGTTAGGTATTTCCTCCCCCTGCCCCTCCCCACCCTCTATAGTGGTACAAATAAACTCCTTCAAGTTGTACTTAACTTCTGGTAGCTTCATGGACATATTTGTACAACTTTTTTTCCGTCAACAATACAGAAATGCTGCCACCTGTTGATACCCTACAGCAGGGCTATTCAACCTTTTCACCCATTGTACGACTTTTAGGATATGGTAGCAACCTCTGAGTACCACCAGTCGCCTAGCAAGTTGTCAAAAACTTGATGAGGAAAAAAGAAAAAAAGGAAAAAAGTGATGAAGTACAGGTAGTCCTCGACTTAAAACAGTTCGCTTAGTGGCTGTTCGAAATTACAATGGCCCTGAAAAAAATGCCCCCCCCCCCAAGCCACAGCAGAGCAAGAAACCTGCCTGCCCGCCCGGCGGCGCACTTCCTCTTGTCTGAGGTTTTCATTGTTGTGAGCATTTCTGTTGAGGATTGGCAGCAGGGGTGGGGTGGGGGTGTTTGGTTTTTATTCCCCCCATCTGCTGAGTGGTTGCAGCAGGTTTGGGTCATGTCACATGACCCTGGGACACTGTGTCCATCATAAATATGAATCAGTTGCCAAGCATCTGAATGTAAATCAAAAGACCCTGGTGATGCTGCAACATTCCAGCTGATTGGCGCTTCTTCTGGGCTCAGCAGAAGTGCCAGGATCAGCGCCAAGTTCCAGCTGGAGCCTGGCATTGATTCTGGTGCTTCCGCTGAGCCCTGACAGCCCTGCAGCTCCAGCCATCTCTCGCTCAGGCTTGTGCGGTGCTGCCACCGGTTCAGCTCATTCCCCTCCCCTGCTACCACTTTTGTAGGATGGTCATGTACCACCTGCCAGGTGCCAATGTACCACAGCTGGTACCCGTACCACTGGTTGAAAAGCCCTGACCTGTAGATCAGAGGTGTCTAGAACTTCAGGATGAAAAAAAATTCCAATCCAAAATATCCTGCTCCAGCCTAAGCTGTTCTGACATGCCAGAAATATTCCAACATCTTGGTCTGGAAGCAAGGGAAGTTTGGAAACCAGAGTTTGTACTTCAAAGTGTTTTGTAGATCTACCTTTTAACAGAACTATTTGAACCTTGAGTCATAAAATCGTGGCCTGATTATCCTGTTCTTCAAGATGTGTCAGTCACTATTCCTCCAAATAAAACAGAACCATAAGCCAGAAATAAGTTGTCTTTCACAGCTCCTCTCTCAGTTTTGCAAGAAAAAGATTTCCTGGTCTGAAGCAGTACAATTCATACCGTCCCACCCGAGTTTTATCTCCTCATTCTTGTATCTGTGGATCCTTCTCTAGATATTTTGGAATCTGTCGTCCTGTGAGCAAAGTCATGACTGATAGTAAATATATGCTTTGTAATGAATGAGACGTTCTCTGGAACAATCTGTTTTCTCCAGTATGATAATAAAGAGTTTCTTTGAGAACTGTGGTCAGTCAAGCTTCAGAACTGAAATTGTTGAATTCGTGATCTAGCAATAGCATAAAGCAGTTTGCACGGCAGCAGTTCGTCACAGGATTCCCAGATCAGTGGAGGTGAAATGGATCCTTTACCGCAATCTTCTACAATCCAGGTAGTCCTCCATTTACGACCATAACCAAGTCTGTTCATTAGGGTTTGTGAGTTGTGACATTTGTCAAGCAGTTCACCATGAAACCAGACCCATTTTCACAACCTTCTTTTGTGGTGTCCATTAAGTAAACTTTATAGCCTTAAAGTGAACACTGCAGATTACACAAACCTATTGTTTTTTGGGGGAATTTTTGCCGGAAACCAGAAGTAAATGCTGATTTTTGGCAAAAATCGCAGTCTTGGGACTGTGTGATGCTGCAAACAGCCGAAAATGCTGGCCAATTGAGCACCCAAATTGCAGTCACATGATTCAGGAATGGCCATTGTAACTTTGGAACCAGGTCCTAGGGAGATCCATCATAAGTTTGAAGGGTTGCTAAGTGCCGGGTCATAAATTGAGGTCTTATCTATATGCAGAAAAAAAATAAAACCATCCTTGAGAAGGTGTTATCCAATTTTCCCATAAAAACCTCCAGAGATGGAGAGCCCACAGCCTCTAGATCAGGGTTAGGCAACCTTGGCTCTTTTATGACTCGTGGACTTCAACTCCCAGAATTCCTGAGCCAGCCATTGTAACTTTGAACAGTCACTAAGCGAACTGTTGTCAGTCGAGGACTACCTGTACTTCATCATTTTTTTCCCTTTATTTATTTATTTTTTTTGGTCATCAAATTTTTGACACCTTGCTAGGCAACTGGTGGTACTTGGATGTTGCCGCCATATCCTAAAAGTGGCCCAATGAGTGAAAAGGTCGAAAAGCCCTAATCTAATGCACATCCTCTTTGGTTTATAACCATAACTGAGCCCACCATTTGTTAAGCAAGGCAGTTGGTAAGTGGGTTTGCTTGTCGAAAGCCAGTTAGAAAGGCTACAAATGGTGATCGCATGACCCCCGGGGGCAGTGTAACTATCCTAAGTACATGCCTGTTGCCAAGTGCACAGATTTTGATTAGGTGACCATGGGGAGGCTGCAACAGTTGCCAGTGTGAAAACCAGTCATACGTCACCTTTTCCAGTGCCGTTGTAACTTTAAATGGTCACTAAATGAATGGCTGTAAGTTGAGGACTCCCTGTACTTCTTCCTTCTCCTATTTTCCCCAGAGTAACAACCCTGTGAGGCAGGCTGGGCTAAGAGACAGAGAGAGATAAGAGACGGACTGGCTCAAAGTCACCAAGCTGGATTTTACGGCTAAGGTGGGACTAGAACTCACAGTCTCCTGGACTCTAGCCTGGTGCCTTCCCCTATCCACCGAAGTGACTACCTTGTCAGAGAAGATTTATCTCCCATGACTTGCTTTCCGACAAAGCCATGCTGACATTTAGCAATGGCAGCATTGCCTGCAGTAGATAAAAGCAGAAAGTCATGAGACAGGTGAATCCTTTGGTATACTCCGGGATATCACATCTCAGCGCTGTAGTAAAAAAATAAAATCTATCAGTTCAACTGATGGTGTAGCTATTACATCAGCAATTCATTATTCATTGATTTTTAATTTTTATTTTTTTTTAAAAAAAACTATTTTATTAGGTTTAGGAGCTGCCCTGACGCTGAAGTAACTCTGGGTGGTTTCCTAAAACGTGATTAAAAAAAAAAACACATTACAAAATAGATAAACAAAATGGGATCCCCCCACTCAGTACAGACCACGTCGTACAGAAATGCCTCCAACAAACAAACAAAAATATGAGAAGTGTTATGTTGGACTGGATCCAAGGAACTCTTAAACTATTAAGCAGCGGTTTAGCAAAGATTCCACTCTGGTTGGAAATAGGCACCACCCTGATTTGTTTATTTGATCTATGCCTGGTCCTTGATTTTGCTCGACTAAAGGCACTTGTACATGATATAGAATTCAGAGTGTCAGAACTGAAATGGACCCTACAGGTCTCCTAGTCCAGGGGCCCCCAACCCTGTTCTGTGGACCGGTACTGGGCTGCGGCATGCCGGCAACTGGGCCACGCAAACAAGCAAAGCCCCATCCACGGGATGCAGGCAGCAGACAAAACCACGCCCACTCTGGTCCACGCAAAAGCCTCTCTCCATGGAACCGGTACCTGGTGCCCAAAAGTTTGGGGACCTCTCTTCTAGTCCAACCCCCTGCTCAAGCAGGAGACCCTTTACTATTCCTGACAAGTGGCTGTCCAGTCTCCCACCTCTGTTGTGTTTTTCCATCACAATGACCTTGGGCAGAGAGAAAAAAAACAACAAAGTCACCCAACCAACTTTCCTGTCTAGAGGACGAGTAAAAGACACACTCTCCCAGTTTGGTGTCGTCTTAACCACGACACCACACTGCCTCTGGTACAGTTCTCAGATGTTTTCCATTGAAAGGTGTTATTTCTAACCAATAATTCCATGATGGTCATTACATCACATTTGTACATAGGTAGCCCTTGACTGACAACCAGTGCTTTTTTTGTAAAAGAAAAAGGTGCCGGAACTCACACATGATATACAACCCGCCTTGCCTACCCTACAAGGTTCCATCCAAAAAAGGTGCCAGAACTCCGTTCTGGGCGTTCTATGAGAAAAAAAGCCCCGTTTACAACCATTCGTTTAGTAACCATTTGAAGTTACAACGGCACTGAGAAATAATGACTTATAACTGTTTTTTCACACTTATGACTGTTGCAGCATCCCCATGGTCACATGATTGAAATTCAGACATTCGGCACCTGGTGTGTATTTATGACGGTCGCAGTGTCCCGGCGTCATGTGATCCTCCTTTGTGACCTTCTGACAAGCAAAGTCAATGGGGAAGCCACATTCACTTAACCACCACGTTACTGACTTAAGAGCTGCAGTGATTCACTTAACAACAGTGGCAAGAAAGGTGGTAAAATGGGGCAAAACTCACTTAACAAATGTCTCCCTTAGCAACTTTGGGCTCAATTGTGGGCATATGTCGAGGACTCCCTATAGTGGATTATTGATAGATTTGGTTTGTCACTATTTGAATTAGATTTTTAGTAAGGGAGGAAAAAAGAGAGGAATTTTGAACAATGTCTTAGGAATTGTTTTAGAATGTAATTTTCCCCGGTCTTTTTAATTTAATATCACATCAGTTCTTGATCCAGTTATATGGATGTATGTTTTCATGTTAGTTTGAGAGTAACATAGACTTAATGGAATAAAACTCACTTAACAACTCTCTTACTTAGCAATGAAAATTTTGGGTTGTAAGTCAAAGACTACCTGTATTGAGATTGAGGAGGAGGAGGAGGAGGAGAGGGAGGGTGTCAGGACCCACCCCAATCCACGTCTTAGGAAAACAAAAACTCTTGGAGTCAGTTCTAGTCCAAAAGGAATTTTTACTAGGACATGCTTGGTTGTGGAAACACAAGACAGGACTTGGTATTGTTTTACAAGTTGAAACTTTATAAAGAGTTCCCGGTTCAACCCCCCTTCCCTCAACCCCATTTGGTCAGCCCCCCATCATTTTTCTTTGTGTCATCCCTTTCATGGGAAAAAAGGAACTTTGAATCTTTATGGTTATTGCCTTCTTCCTTTACAGATTCAAATGGAGACACAGGCCAGATGCCTTCTTCCCTAACCCTCCCTTTTGTTCCCCCAGTTCAAAACGTTTCCCTTGGTCTTTGAAATAACCTAAGGCAGGCTGAATCCACATCCGCTCCTCCTTCCTCGGGAGATGGCAGAATCCATGGGGGGGGATAATGTTTTAAACATACATTTATGAATGTGATATAAATGGATTCTGATAGAGGGCTTGTTACTGACATACCATACTAACCTTCCTTGGATCACCAACTACGTAGTCCCCACACCTGGGACCTGAAGTATTTAGGAATTTCCCAAAGTAAAGGAGTTTTACCCATGCAGGAAGTTATGCTGACCTCACCTTTTCTTCAGTGGGGAGATGTAACTTCACCTGGAATTTTAGATGGGGGTGCACAGGTTCCTCCGTTTCTTCAGTATAAATGCTTGAGGCTCCATTTTAACCAGGATTCCCAGGCCAGGATGTTGTTCAGTGCATGATGCTTGCCTAAAAGTCAGTACTGGATCCTGACAAAGGTAGAAACTAAGGATTTGAGGGAATAGCTTAATTGCCAGAAATAAGATGGGATTGAGATCTACAAACAGCCAAGATGATGGAATGGGGAGAGCCAGATTCTAATCCTGTGTTTCTCAACCTTTGGCAACTTTAAGATGTGTGGATTTCAACTCCCAGAATTCTGGGAGTTGAAGTCCACACATCTTAAAAGTTGCCAAGGTTGAGGAATAGTTCTCCAGAGCAGGGGCCTTCAAACTTGGCCACTTTTATGACTTGTGGACTTCAACTCCCAAAATTCCTCAGGCAGCGTCCCTGGCTGAAGAATGCTGGGAGTTGAAGTCCACAAGTCATAAATGGGCCAAGTTTGAAGACCCCTGCTCTAGTCTAATCCCTTTCACTCACGGAAACTCCCCAGGTGGATTTGGGCCCATCACCCTTAGACCAACCTACCAATTTTGTCGTTGTGGGTAAGAAACACAGGTCCTTACTGATGCTTTGATGTAAATATCTACCAAATGATAATAGTGCAGCTAGTATTTGGTCTCTGAAGAACGAGCAATCTAAGCTAATGGAGTAACACAGAATTGGAGCGGATGCAAAATTACCCCAAATTGAGCAAGCATGAATTCTCAGGGGACAGAGTTGTACAAATGTTATCCCCAGTCCTAGCTTTCCATGGATGAACTAAAGAGAATAAGACATGTAGTTTCTTCTCCTTTATGCCAGTCCATGCCTCTCTCAGGAGAGGAAATGGCTGTTTGTCCTTCTAAAATTCCTTCATGGAGTTATTCCTAACCAGCTTTGTTTTGACAAATAGATGATGGTTGGTCTCACTTGAGTGACTTACAGCCTCCTCACAGCATCATCCAGGCTTTACTGAAAAGATGTCAGGTAGTCCTTGACATACGACAACTGGGATCAGAATTTCTATTGCAAAGCAAGGCAGTTGCTGAGTAAAAAAAAGCTGATTTTATGAGCTTCTTTGCAACACTGTTAGGTGAATCATTGCCATCGTTAAGTGAATCGCATGGTTGTTCAGTGAATCCAGCTTTCCCCATTGACTTTGCCTGTCAAAAGCCGGCTGGGAAGGTTGCAAATGATAATCATGTGACACACAAACACCCTCCCCTCAGGATGCCGCAGCTATCCTAATCGCATGCCAGTTGCCAAGTTCTTAAATTATGATCATGTGACCAGGAATGCTGCAATCATATTAAGCAAGAGAGCCAATCACGAATAGCTTTTTTCAGTGCTGTCGCAACTTTGAACAGTTGCTAAAATGAATGCTTGTAAGCCAAGGATTAATTGTAACTCCCTTATTACTGTTATAGGGACACTGTGGCTCAGTGGGTTAGCTTGTCGACCAGAAGGTCGGCAGTTTGGCGGGTTGAATCCTGAGTGCCGCGTAACAGTCAGCGCCTGTTACTCGTCCCAGCTTCTGCCAACCTAGCAGTTCGAAAGCACATAAAAAATGCAAGTAGAAAAATAGGGACCACTACACTGGGAAGGGAACAGCGTCCCGTGCGCCTTTGGCGTCTAGTCATGCCGGCTACATGACCACGGAGGTGTCCTTGGACAAGCGCTGGCTCTTTGGCTTTGAAACGGAGATGAGCCCCTAGAGTTGGAAATGACTAGCACGCATGTGCGGGGGAAAAGACTAGCACGCATGTGCGGGGGAACCTTTACCTATTACTGTTACAGTTGGATTTGGGGAAATGACCATTGTCATGTTCCTTCAGATTACCTTCAGGGATGTGTTTCTTTCTGGCAGATAATATTTCTTGGCTGATGGACAGAATACTAATAATTACACATCTGTAATAATACTCCCCACATGCGCTGGATGTCATATTTATAGAAAAGGCCACTGTGTTTGGAGGGTGCCACTTTGGGAAAGAGCACACCCCCAAATGAAGATAATGACAAACCACGAGATAGTGGTGAACCACTTCCATACTGTTGCCCAGGAAATTACAAAGTCATGCTTGTGATCATCCCCAGATGACCTTCACTCTAAATACTTTATGCTTTTAATAACTTTCTCATCTTTCAGATGGAAGCTTTGTGAGATCCAACTGCCCATATTAAAGAATGTGGGTCAATAAAAGCTTTTACACAAAATCCTTGGCAGACCTAGCTTGTTGTAGCAAAAATACCATCGTGCAATTTTCCAAAGACACATTATGCCATTTTCGGGGTCACCCAGGTCTGCCTTGTCATTTGCTACCACACTGGGAGATAGGAACTAGTTCTTCTCTGCATATTCACCTTGGAGTTTCGTTCTTCCCCTGAGGTAAACGGGGAATGGCGTGTTCTCTGAACTTTAAGGTATAACACATGACTGTCTCTCAGGAAACTGTTTTAATCAAGTTTGGTATTCCTAAATCTATAATTTAACTTAGGTAGGCTTTTTTCCTTTACCGCACCTAAACCGCCTTCCATTATCTCATAACAGATCTGATTTCCCAATGGGTTGGGGGGAAAAAACCCCTCCAGTTCTTTTTTGAGAATAAAAAATGTGGTTGTTTTGCATTTATTTTTAAATACTTTTGCACGCTTGGGACAAAATAGGCTTCCAGCCCATTTTCCTTAGGCTGTCATGTTCAAAATGTGACAGATAACACGTGGCAGGAATGAACAACGGGAACCTCCCCAGAGATTTCACAGGTATGTCCGTGCTTCAGACCACAGAATCCATAGCAAAAGATTTTAGAGCATTTGGAGAATAAGGCTTTCCTCTGATAAATTGCAATAAAACAGGGCTTTATTTGGACTCTATAAAGACGTAGATGATAAAAAAGTTAATTTTCAGTACCAGAAATGTGTATCTGCGCATACGTTGTTTTATTTTTGTTTTTATTTATTTGAATTTATTAGCCACCCAGTTCCAATAGATACTGATCTGCATACCTACAGTACTCAACTTACAGCAGGTCATTCAGTGATCTTTTGAAGTTACAACATTACTTTAAAAAGTGACTTATGACCATTTTTCACACTAATGACTGTTGCAGCATCCTCACGGTCACGTGACCAAAATTCAGATATTTGCAAACTGACTCATATTTATGACCTTTGCAGTGGCGTGCGATCATATACCACTTGACAATGCCTTGGTAAGGCCACACCTGGAATACTGCATCCAGTTTTGGTCACCACAATGTAAAAAAGATGTCGAGACTCTAGAAAGGGTACAGAGAAGAGCAACAAAGATGATTAGGGGGCTGGAGGCTAAAGCATATAGGGAATGGTTACTGGAATTGGGTATGTGTAGTTTAACAAAGAGAAGGGTGAGGGGTGACGTGATAGCAGTGTTCCAATATCTCAGGGGCTGCCACAAAAAAGAGGGAGCCAAGCTATTCTCCAAAGCACCTGAAAGCAGGACAAGAAGCAACGGATGGAAAATAGTCAAGGAGAGAAGCAAGCTAGAATTAAGGAGAAACTTCCTGACAGTTAGAACAACTAACCAGTGGAACAACCTGCCTCCAGAAGTGGTGAATGCTCCAACACTGGAAGTTTTTAAGAAGAGACTGGGCAGCCATTTGTCTGAAATGGTATAGGGTTTCTTGCCTTAGCAGGGGATTGGCCTAGATGACCTCCAAGGTCCCTTCCAACATTCTTCTTCTTCTTCTTCTTCTTCTTCTTCTTATTATTATTATTATTATTATTATTATCATCATCATCATCATCATCATTATCATTATTATTTATTTATTTATTTATTTTAATTCCATTTATATCCCGCCCTTCTCCGAAGACTCAGGGCGGCTTACAAGCTTAGCAGTAGCCTTCATTCTATGTATATGCCTGCTTATTAGGGCTTTCACACACACACACCCAAGCGGCATTATTACAAAGTCAGCTTATTGCCCCCAACAATCTGGGTCCTCATTTTACCTACCTGGGAAGGATGGAAGCCTGAGTCAATCTTGAGCCTGGTGGGCCTCGAACCTGCACTAATTGCAGGCAGCTGGTGTTACTGAAGGAGGCATTAGCCCACTGCTCCACCAAGGCTACTTTACGACCTTTCTAGCCACAGTTGTTAAGTGAACCACTGTAGTTGTTAAGGGAATCTGGCTTCTCCCGTTGACTTTCTCAAAAGGGGATCATGTGACCCTGGGACACTGCGACTGTCATAAATAGGAGTCAGTTGCCAAGCGTCTGAATTTTGATCCCATGACCGTGGGGAATGGGATCAATTGGGAATGGGAACGGTCATAAGTGTGAAAAACGGTCATAAGTTGCATTTTTCAGTTGTGTTGAATGGTCGCTGAACAAACTGTTGTAAGTTGAGGATTACCTGTATGGAATTGGAACGGCATTGGTATGTTACTGGATGAGACTTTAATGGAGAAAGTTCTCTCATCTTGATCTTTTTACAATTCTTGGTAGTTTTCAGTACCGCCAACTGTGGTATCTTCCTGGCCTTTCTGCAGGACCTGGGAATTGGTGGCACTGTTTCAGGTTGTTTCTGGACTGACCAGGCTGAGGTCACTGAAAGAATCTTCTCTTTGTGTGCGTTTCTTCACAGACTCTTCCATTGATCCATAACTCAGTTTGGGTTCTGTTGAAGGCGTCCTCAAGAATCTCTAACTTTGGCATTCTTCTGTGGTAGGAAAATATGGAGGCTGCGGAGGTTGCTCGGCCTTCTCTTTAGCCCCTCATCTTCCCATCATCTGGAACCATAGTTTGGAAAAAGTTCAGGAGCTGCCTCCTGTAGCCATCGGTGCCTGTTGCTTGTCAAGTCTTGTGTTGATCAATGACGAAAAGAATTCCTGTCTCCACCCATAGGTGTTGCTGTTCCTTGAAAGGGAAGGGGCGGAGCTAAGAGAAATCCTTATTAATCCCAACATCCTGGCCAGAACCATGCCATAGAGCTTGAGGTCTCTCCAAGCAAATCATCCAGAAGAGGGAGTTGCCGATAGAGGTATGAGCAGGTAAGACTACTGGGATGACTTTGTGTTTATCTTGTGTCTCCCTGTTTTAATTCCTGGAATATATTGTCTTCACCACTGGAGACATCTGAGAGATGCAGATCTTTCATGTAACAGCATGTCAGTGCAACAGCTGTTAGTGTGGGCAGTGCTTCCAAGAAATTATAGGCTTTGTCCTGGAAAGTTACTCTGTATTTCCAGCATGCTCGTTGTTAATTTTTTATATTGGAATGAGTCCTGGAGTTAATGTAAATACATAATGTGGATGTCAGTGGAGATTCTCAGTCATCTATGGTTGCCCCAAAGGTGCTTTAAAAAAAATCTTTTTTATTAGAATTGTCCTTAAAGCAAGGAATCCAGAACAATATCAGACCGATCAAACACTCCTATATTTTGCTATTAATTTAATTAAAAAGAAAACTTCAAAGCTTGCAAATATTGCCAAAGCTCATCAAACTAGACAGGAGTGTCCCAGTTGAGGTTAAAAAAAAAAAAAGTCAAAATGGCATCTGCAACCATATAATCAAAGTTTTGCCTCCCCACTTTTTTGTGAGGATAGGACTTTATTCATGTGATTCTGGCCATTATCTTGACTTGTATGACAGCATCCTCTGCAGATATTCTCCTGCAACTGTGAGTTTCAAATTTTGGACAGATTCCTTCCTGCATATTCGTTTGTTTTCAAGTAACACAGACTCCCCTTTCTGGCTAACAGAGTAGAGACTAGCAAGTGTGCACAAAGCATCATAAATGTCTATGGAGTTTCTCAGTTATCCAGGTCACAATTATCCCAAAGGTGCTTTTTCAAAAGGCAACTGGACTTTCCTTGTTTTTCTTTGAAGACGTTTTGCTTCTCATCCAAGAAGCTTCTTCAACTGAAGAAGCTTTGTGGATGAGAAGCGAAAGGTCTTCAAGGAAAAACAACGAAAGTCCAGTTTCCTTTTGAAAAAACAACTTTGGGGGCAAAGCATTGTAGTGACATTATATGTTGCATTCAGGAAGTCATAGGTTTGGTTTCTGGTTTCTGTCACCATCAAGCAGAGTTGGGAAATTTGCACCAAATCCCAGAAAAACGAATCAGTAGATGGCAAAAGACCCAACTACCATATTTTCCGGCGTATAAGACAACTTTTTAACCCATGAAAATCTTCTCAAAAGTTGGGGGTCATCTTATACGCCGGAAAATACGGTAGTGATCTGTCTCCATATTAAACATGTTGTAACTGTTTGAGAAAGCTAGCAATATTTGTTCAGGGAACTTTTTCTGATTGGCTTTGATCCACCCGGATCCCTGAATCTTGCAAGATTGAATGTGCTTCTTCTTTCCTCCCTTTATCTTTGTGTTGGACAAAGGACGGGCTTGTCAGATGTTTCCTCAAATTACTTTCTTGGCTAGCTCAAATCCCTCTTATCGCATTGTTGCCTTGATAGCAGCTCTTCGTTCCCTCTGTCCTACAGCTATACTTAACAGAACTGATCATCGAGACACCCCCCCCTTAATAAAAGGTTCTGGTATAGGAGAGGAGGGTCCCACGGTTTGGCAGGTCCAAATCTTCCCTCATCATCCTCAGCTGTAGATTACGGCGGTCATAATCCAATATATTTAGAAGTCACAAAACAAGAAAGACTGAGTTAGAGTTGAGATACTCACTTGGTACATTTTATTTATTTATTTATTATTTAAATTTATATACTGCCCTATTCCCGTAGGACTCAGGGCAGTTTACAGGGAAAATTAAAAAACATAGCATACAAAAATTAAAATCAGTTAAAACTATTAATTAAATTCCAGTCCCTGAAATTAAAACTAAAACCCAATTAAATTAAATTAAATTAAAACCCCTCAGTCTGGGCCAAACAGCTCGAAGAGCCAAGTTTTCAAGTCCCGGCGAAATGAGCGAAGGTCGGGGGCAGTCCTGACTTCCGTGGGAAGTTAGTTCCGGAGAGCCGGCGCGCCCACAGAGAACGCCCTTCCCCTGGGAATAACCCGCCGGTATCCTGAGAAGGCCCACCCTGTGGGAGTGCACAGGATGCCGGCAGCAGGTGTTCCCTCAGATAATCTGGGCCCATGCCATTTAGGGCTTTATAGGTCATTACCAGCACCTTGAATCTCACCCGGAGGGCAACTGGAAGCCAATGCAGCTCATGGAGAAGAGGTGTTACACGGGAGAATCGGGAAACTCCCATAGCAACTCGCGCGGCTGCATTCTACACCAGTTGAAGCCTCCGAGTGGTCCTCAAGGGCAGCCCCATGTAGAGAGCGTTGCAGTAGTCTAGCCAGGAGGTCACGAGCACATGGGTGATTGTGCGTAGGGCAGCTTATGTAGAGGTAGTTTTCAGCTTACAACAGTTCATTTAGTGACCATTCAAAATTACAACAGCACTGAAATACAAACTAACATAATCTAAAATATGCAAACAATAATAAAATATTAAATTCTATCGCACTTTAACTCTTAATAAAATAACTACAAACTAATTATACATCATATAAATCCACTACTTATTCAAATGCTAAGTGAAACTTTTTAGTCCCATATTTATTCTGAATATAATTATCCATCTCTTCCACTCCACAGTATATCTCTGTTGCGATTGATCTTTTAAATACGCTGAAATCTTTGCCATCTCCGCCAAGTTAGAAACTTTTAAAATCCATTCTTCTATAGTCGGCAGTTCTTCCTTCTTCCAATATTGTGTTACTAAAAGTCTCGCTGCCGTAATTAAATTCAACATCAATTTAATGTCCACAACGGTAACATCTGTGATGATACCCAATAAAAACAATTGCGGAGAAAACTTTATCCTTTTCTTGAATATCTTTTTGCATATTCCACCAAATTTTAATCCAAAAAGCTTTGACCTTTTTACAAGTCCACCATATGTGAAAATACGTTGCATCCTCACAACCACACCTCCAACATTTGGGCTGACAATTCGGATACATACTTGCTAATTTTTTAGGATCTAAATGCCATCTATAAAACATTTTATAAAAATTCTCTCTTAAATTTTGGGCCTGTGTGAATTTCACATTTCTAACCCAGATCTTTTCCCAAGTATCCATTGTTATAACTTCTTGAAAGTTCTGGGCCCACTTTATCATACAATCTTTAACAAGTTCCATCTCTGAATCAATTTCTATCAATGCAAGATATATCCTTTTTATGTGTGCTTGACCTTGATCTCTAATTTGCTTTACCAAATTTTCATCAGTCATCAAAAAACCCGTTTTCTGATCCTCTTTCCACTTAGCCTGTAATTGCCCATACTGAAACCAAGTTTGTACTATCTTTCCTTCTTTTAAAATGTCATATGACTTTAGTTGCCATACATTCCTTTCCAAACTTAAAATTTCCTTATATGTAGTCACATCATATTTAAATCCCACATTTATATTTTCTATTGCATGTTTAGGTATTGCCCAGATAGGTATCTTATAATTTAACTTGTATCTGTACTTTTTCCAAACTCGCAACAGAGCATACCTTAAAATATGTATCTTAAACACATTATCCACCTTCTTATCATACAATAAATATGCATGCCATCCAAATATCAAATCATGACCCTCAAGATTTAATAATCTCGCTTGTGTTAAATTAAACCAGTCTATACCCTGTATTTAGCTCTGGGAAGTCGGGGAGGGGGGAGGGGAGGGGAGGGTTGGGGAGGGTTGGGGAGAGGGGAGGGGGAGGGGAGGGGATTTGTATTTTAAAAATGTACTGTAAAACTTTTCAATAAAAAAAAAATTACAACAGCACTGGAAAAAGTGGCTTATGACCACTTTTCACACTTGTGCCTGATGTGGGCATCCCCATTGTCAAGTGGTTAAAATTCAGGCAGTTGGCAACTGACTCATATTTATGACCCTTGCAGTGTCCCGGGGTCATTGGATCCCCCTTTGCAACCTTCTGACAAGCAGAGTCAAAGCGGGAAGCCAGATTCACTTAACAACCGTGTTTACTAATTGAGCAGCTTCAGTGATTCACTTAACAAGTGTGGCAAGGGTGGTCATAAAATACGGCAGAACCCACTTAACAAATGTCTCCCTTAGCAACAGAAATGTAGGGCTCAATTGTGGTCGTTAGTTGAGGACTGCCTGCCCTCTCTCTATTTCTCTCTAACTAACCCATTTTATAGGATTGCTGTGAAGATCAGTTGAAATGAAATGAACCTTTATTGTCAAAGTACAACTATGTGTACATTGAGATTAGCTGAGCCTTCCTTTGTGCTCCCACCCTCCAACACACAGTGACAACAAGCCCTCCATTTTACTACACCATGTGAACCAACTACACCACACACCGGCCTCCCAAGTCAATTCTGCATAAAATTCACAAAAGTTATTTCTCATTCAAAAGCCTAACAGCCCACGGATAGAAGCTGTTCTTCAGCCTGTTGGTGCGGCTGGCTATACTCCTATATCTCCTACCCGATGGTGGGAGAGTAAAGAGATACCGTCCAGGGTGAGAATTTTCCTCACTCTTCCAAGGCAGCGAGCCCTGGCGAGGTCATCCAGCGGTGTCAGGGGACAGCCCACAATGTCTTGTGCTGTGCTCACCACCCTCTCTAATGCCTTCCTGTCCGCGGCTGTCAGACCAGCATACCAAACCACAATACCATACGAGAGGACGCTCTCTATAGTAGACCGGTAAAATAATAATAATAATAATTTTATTTGTATACCGCCCTATTCCCGAAGGACTCAGGGCGGTGAACAGGGCAAACATATAAAAATACAAAGATACAAAAGTTAAAAAGAATTAAACATTAATGCCCAAGCTAAAAACAATAAATACATATATTAAGAACAATAAAAACCCAACCCATCCCCCATCAGGCCAAGCCGGCTTGTTCGAATAAATACGTCTTCAGATCGAGTTAGAAGGAGCGAAGGTCAGGTGCCGTCCGGAGCTCAACCGGCAACCTATTTCATAAGTCCGGAGCACCCACAGAGAAGGACCTCCCCCTGGGGGCCACCAAACAACATTCTCTGATCGGTGGCACCTTGAGGAGGCCCTCTCTGTGGGAACGCACAGGGCGGAGGGAAGTTGATGCCGGCAGCAGGTGTTCCCTAAGGTACTCCGGACCCATGCCATGTAGGTCCTTGAATACCATTACCAGTACCTTGAATTTCACCCGGAACACAACTGGGAGCCAATGCAGCTCACGGAGTAGAGGTGTAACATGGGAGTATCGGGAGACTCCCAACACGACTCTCGTGGCTGCATTCTGTACCAGTTGGAGCCTCTGAGTGGTCCTCAAGGGCAGCCCCATGTAGAGAGCATTGCAGTAGTCCAAACGAGAGGTCATGAGCGCATGAGTGACCGTACACAGGGCATCCCGGTCTAGATAGGGCCGCAACTGACGCACCAGGCGAACCTGGGCGAAGGCCCCCCTAGTCACGGCCACCATGTGATCTTCCAAAGTAAGCTGTGAATCTAGAAGGACTCCCAAGTTGCGAGCCCTATCTACGGGGGGGTAATAACTCACCCCACATAGAAAGAGATGGAATATTCTGAATATCCCGGTATGCCGGTATGCACAGCCACTCAGTGTTGTCAGGGTTGAGTTGAAGTCTGTTCCTCCCCATCCAGACCCGAACCGCTTCCAGGCAATGGGACATCATGTCGAGGGCATCACTGGGGTGGTTTGGGGTCGAAATAAAAAGCTGGGTATCATCAGCATACTGGTGATACCCAACTCCAAAACCACGAATGATCTCACCCAGCGGTTTCATATAGATGTTGAACAGGAGAGGCGAGAGGACCGACCCCTGAGGAACTGCACAAGCGAGAGGCCTCGAGGTCGACCTCTGCCCCCCTGCCAACACCGACTGCGAACGTCCCAGGAGATAGGAGGAGAACCACTGGAAAACTGTGCCTCCCACTCCCAATCCCCTGAGATGCTGCAGCAGGATACCATGGTCGATGGTATCGAACGCCGCTGAGAGGTCTAATAGGATTAGGACAGAGGAATGTCCCCTGTCCCGGGCCCTCCAGAGATCATTCACCAGAGCGACCAATGCCGTCTCCGTGCTGTACCCGGGCCTGAAACCCAATTGGTACGGGTCTAGATAATCCGCTTCATCCAGGGCCAGAGGGAGGTGATGTGCCACCACACTCTCAACAACCTTCGCAAGAAAGCGAAGGTTGGAGACTGGACGAAAGTTATTTAACACAGCTGGGTCCAAGGCAGACTTCTTGAGGAGAGGTCTCACCACCACCTCCTTCAAGACAGTGGGGAAACTGCCCTCACTCAAAGAGGCAGATATAACCGCCTGGAGCCAGCCTCGTGTCCCCTCCCGAGCTGCATAAACTAGCCAGGAAGGGCACGGGTCCAATAAACACGTGGTGGAACTCAGCCTCCCCATAATCCTGTCCACTTCCTCCGGAGTCACAGAATCAAACTCCTCCCAGGTAATATTGACAAAACCGCCTGCGTCCTGATCGTCAGACTCTGCCCAGTCAGAGTCCAGACCGGTCCGAATTCAAGCGATTTTATCCGACAGATGTTGACTAAACTCCTCGGCACGACCCTGCAAAGAGGGTCATTAGCTGTTGTTCTACCCTGTTCTTCCGCAAGACCCTAAGAAAGTGAAGCCTCTGTTGGGCCTTTCTGGCCACCTGGGTTGTATTAACTTTCCAGGTCAGATCTTCGCAGAGGTAGACTCCCAGAAATTTAAAGGAGGAAACTCTCTCTACACAGTCCTCCCTGATGTAAAGTGGGGCAGGTTCCTCCTTTTTCCTCCAGAAGTCTAGCATCATCTCTTTCGTCTTGCCGATGTTGTTACTACGCCATATGGATAGTTTTTTGTTGTTACTACGCCATATGGATAGTTTTTGCAACTCCGCCCTGTATGCTGTCTCATCCCCACCATCTAGTTTTAAGAGCCTTAAAATTCACGGGAAATTTTTCTGGGGAGGAATAAGATAGTGAGAAAAGATAGGCAACGCTTGGTTGAATTTTCAGGTTATTGAATCTGGATTATCTGACAGAGATTATTACCTGACATTTCCTCCAAAGTCAGCCCACGGAGACTTGCTTAACTATGGTTTATTGAATAAGTATGACACATATTGTGTCAAGTCATTTTCTCACCCGGCGTTTTATTAAATAAAACCACAATGTTGTGCTTAGCCATAAACCATGATTTATGAAGTTTCTTGCACAAGCCCAATATACTGGCCCAAAGCTAAGCAAACCTCAATGCAGCATAGCGTGTGTGAACCTAGCATGTGTCTATCTAAATAGATCTGCAACATGTGTTCATACAAAGTTGCAGAAAGCGGATCTAGGGAAATAAGGTAAAGATAAAGGTTCCCCCGCACATGCGTGCTAGTCGCTTCTGACTCTAGGGGCCAGTGATCATCTCCGTTTTAAAGCTGAAGAGCCAGCGCTTGTCAGATGATGTCTCCGTGGTCATGTGGCCGGCATGACTAGATGCCAAAGGCGCACGGAACGCTGTTACCTTCCCACCGTAGTGGTCCCTATTTTTCTACTTGCATTTTTACGTGCTTTTGAACTGCTAGGTTGGCAGAAGCTGGAATGAGTAACAGGTGCTCACTCTGTTACGTGGCACTCGGGATTCGACCCGCCAAATTGCCGACCTTTTGATCGACAAGCTCAGCGTCCTAACCCACTGAGCCACCACGTCCCTTTTTCTAGGGAAATACTTGCTAGTTAATAAGCTTATGCAGTGGGTCAGTCTTCTGAGTCCTAGTAACCTGCAATCTCCTCTGTATATATTTCCAAGAGGGCAGAAATACTTTAGATCAGACATAAGGCCCGTGGGCCGGATGCGGCCTGACATGTGGTTCCATCCGGCCCGGGGACCTGCTCTGAAAAGAGCGAAGGACTGGCCACTGCACCTCGGCCCAGCCCAGGCCGACCGGACGCTGATCTACAACCTGGTTGCATCCATCAAAGCCAGAACGCGCTCAGCGTTAAATCCATGGCGCAGCCCCACCCCACCCCACCCCCCTGCGTACGCATGCAAGCAGAATCCAGTGTCCCTGCTGGCTGTCTTGTCACGCATGCTGACTTCACCCAGGATGCCGGCGCTGGCTGTCTGCTGTGCACACACTCGGGGTGGGGCAGAGGTGGCAAGGCATCCTAGCCACACCCACCCGGCCCCCGGAGAGCAACCACAATGCTGATGTGGCCCTCAATGAAATTGAGTGTGACACCCCTGCTTTAGATCAATAACTGTAGCTTTCTTTTGGGGTACATTGACATAGGTGGATCTGACTGGGTACTTAACTTGGGTTTTACAAGCATCCGTTTAGTTATTTTTTTAAAAAAATATTAATTTTTTTCAAGGTTAAAATACCAAGAGAATTATCAAAGAAGGAAATAGTAAAGAGGATATGGTAGAGAGAAAAATAGGAAATAGAGATGTAATAAAATAAAAAATGTAGAAAGGTACACAAAAAAAGAATGACTTCTGATTTCTTTTACAGCAGATGGAAATGAAACTTAAGTTCAATTCTTACTCTAAAATTACAGATAGTTTTTCTTCCTTTTGTGACCCTGTAATCCCCTTGTATTGGGATGGAGTCGTAATGACTGAATGGAGCTAAACGTTTACTGGCTGGATGCCCTTCCTGACATCCATGTGGAGTTAGCAGCAGACATTTTTTCTCTTTGCGCCCTAATAGAGAAACATTTGTCTCTGCCTAGGATTGAACAAAGGATGCAGTGGCCCAGTGGGTTAGGATGCTGAGCTTGTCGATCAGATGGTCGGCAGTTTGGTGGGTCGAATCCCGAGTGCCGCATAACGGAGTGAGCGCCTGTTACTCGTCCCAGCTTCTGCCAACCTAGCAGTTCGAAAGCACGTAAAAATGCAAGTAGAAAAATAGGGACCACTATGGTGGGAAGGTAACAGTGTTCCGTGCGCCTTTGGCATCTAGTCATGCCGGCCACATGACCACGGAGACGTCCTCGGACAAGCACTGGCTCTTCGGCTTTGAAACGGAGATGAGCACCGGCCCTTAGAGTTGGAAACGACTAGCACACATGTGCGGGAGAATCTTTACCTTTTTTTAGGATTGAACTCTCAACCTTCTGAGTGTGAGGCGAGGGTCTGTACCTCTAGGCCCCCGCACCATCTAAAACCACAAATTAATATCCATTTTTAAGCAGTCTCTGAGTATTGTTAGTCATCAAATCTATATGCTATAATTTCATTTTTTTTTCTGTTTCACACAGAAAGTACAAAATCGGCTTCCAATTGGTGATAAATTTAGTCAGCATCTTTTTCTCTAAACATCCATTTCTTCACTCTTCGTTCTACTGCAGGCTCTGGATTTTAGTTTCCAAACCAGAAGAGCCTTAAATTTGAATATGTTTGTTTATGGATTGAAATGAAAGGGATGCATTCAGTCCTTGGGTTATGCTTCTGAGTTGGAAAACAGATTTCCTCTGGATGAGGCAAACCGTGCTCTTCAGCGCTGATTTGCAAGGGACGCTGCCTGCTTGTGTGAAAGTAGGTCAGTGGAATTCCTGTTGGGTGAGGAATAATAGTGGATCAGGGTTCACTTTCGCAACCGTCCTGCATTTACGGACACTGAGTAGCCTGAGGCAAATCATCTCCGCTTGTGCCTCTGTTTGAAAGAATAAATAGCATAGTCTGGGCTGAGTTGCTGTGAGAGAGATCAAAGAAAACATTGAAAGATAACATTGTTTTCTTTTTTTTTTTTAATTGAAAAGTTTTTCAGTACATTTTATCTTTAACATCCCAACCCCCACCCCCACCCTCCCTTCCCAACCCAATCCCACCCTCCCACCCTCCCCTTCCCCCCTCCCCCCTCCCCGACTTCCCAGAGCTGAATACAAGGTATAAAAGTAAGAAAACAATCATAAACTACCATATGCTAATAACAATAAACTATTAGGTCTACCGCACTTTAGCTCTTATAAAATGACTACAAGCAATATAAATATCCCATCAATACTTATTCAAATGCTAAATGAAACTTTTTAGTCCCATATTTATTCTGGATGTAATCAATCCATTTTTTCCACTCCACAATATATCATTGTTGCGAATGGTCTTTCAAATACGCTGAAATCTTCGCCATTTCCGCCAGGTTGGAAACTTTTAAAGTCCATTCCTCTATAGTCGGCAGTTCTTCCTTCTTCCAGTATTGCCCTATTAAAAGTCTCGCAGCCGTAATCAAGTTCAGCATCAGCTTAATGTCCACAACAGTAGTATCAGTAATAATGCCCAGTAAAAACAATTGCGGACAAAACTTTATCCTTTTCTTGAATATCTTCTGCATATTCCACCAGATTTTAATCCAAAATGCTTTAACCTTTTTACAAGTCCACCATACATGAAAATACGTTGCATCTTCGCCACCACATCTCCAACATTTAGGCTGATAATTCGGATACATACTTGCAAACTTTTTAGGATCTAAATGCCACCTATAAAACATTTTATAAAAGTTCTCTCTTAAATTTTGAGCTTGTGTAAATTTTACATTTCTCACCCAGATCTTTTCCCAAGTGTCCATTGTAACAACTTCCTGAATATTCTGTGCCCATTTTATCATACAGTCTTTAACAATTTCTGTTTCTGAATCAATTTCTATCAATGCAAGATATATCCGTTTAATATGTGCTGGGCCCTGATTTCTAATTTGCTTTACCAAGTTTTCATCATTCATTAAAAAACCAATTTTCTGATCTTCTTTCCACCTGGCTTGTAACATTGTTTTCAAGATATATGGTGCATTGTTACATTCACTTTTATGTTTTATACTTCTGGTTTTACATTAATAATAGGTATACCCAGTGCTTTTTTTGTAAAAGAAAAAGGTGCCGGAACTCACACATGTCATACAACCCACCTTGCCTACCCTACAAGGTTCCCTCCAAAAAAGGTGCCGGAACTCCGTTCTGGGCATTCTATGAGAAAAAAAGCCCTGGATATACCTTCCCAATTACCTGTGCTTAACAGGTTACTGATCCTTCATTCTCTTCTCCTCTTTTTTCCCCCTTCCCAGTCAAACGCAAAAAGACCTTATGATTTATTTATTTATTAAATTTATTGGCCATCCATCTTACCACGGAGTAACTGCAGGTGGCTTACAATATTAAAAAGATAAATAAAATACTACAAAAATGCAAAATACAAGACACAGTTCTAGCTAAACCAGGGGTCTTCAAACTTGGCCCTTTTATGACTTGTGGACTTCAACTTCCAGAATTCCTCAGCCAGACATGCTGGCTGAGGAATTCTGGGAGTTGAAGTCCACAAGTCATAAAAGGGCCAGGCTTGAAGACCCCTGAGCTAAACGATGGGGAAGGAAGCAGTGGAATGAGAGGTGGCAGTGGTGGGGGAGGTGGGATCATAATCAAACTCATAATAGTAAAGTTGGAAGGGACCTTGGAGGTCATCTAGTCCAACCCCCTGCTCAGGCAGGAAACCCTATACCATTTCAGACAAATGGCTGTCCAGTCTCTTCTTAAAAACTTCCAGTGTTGGAGCATTCATCGCTTCTGGAGGCAGGTTGTTCCACTGGTTAGTTGTTCTAAGTGTCAGGAAGTTTCTCCTTAGTTCTAAGTTGCTTCTCTCCTTGGTTGGTTTCCATCCGTTGCTTCTTGTCCTGCCTTCGGGTGCTTTGGAGAACAGCTTGACTCCTTCTTCTTTGTGGCAGCCCCTGATCTGTTCTTAATCTACCAACCACCTCCTGTGTGATGCTTTCCCATTGGAGCCCCAAGCCAGCTTGGTAGAACCAGGTCTTTAAAGTCTTACAGATGTCTTTCAGGTCTGACTTTCATGGAAAGTCAGGAGGATTGGATCAGCGAGAATTACAGAATTCATGCTTTGGACTGTACCAACGTGAATTTTGTAAAATGTGAAACACCAGTGCCTACGACGTCAGGGAGAAGTTTGTTGTCCTTGAGAAGCTTAATGCAAAAAGATTGTCAACTGTCCCATTGCGGTGGACAGCAAAAGAAACTGCTGGGACCTATTTTTACCAAGAGTATAACTTTACTGAGGATTCCATATGGGTACAGAGGTAGAAAAGCCAGTTCTAACTATTTTGCGCGCAGTCTAGGACAGGGGTAGGCAACCTTGGCTCTTTTATGACTCGTGGACTTCAACTCCCAGAATTCCTGAGCCCCCGCCCGTTTCTGTTGTCTGGTTGCGACCAAGGCTGCCCAGCAAGTCCACCATGACAAAGATTTTTTTTTTTAATTTCAGATAAAGGAGAGGTGAATTAGGTAATTCTCCAACTGTCTAATACGGTATATCCCACATTCACAATTTTTTTTCAATCAGAGTAAGAATTAAGCCAGGGGCCCCTGGCTACATGAACTCTTAAAATGAACATTAGATTTCTATATTTTATTTATATTTCACACTTCTTCGGTGCCCATTTTTCTCCGTAACATTTCAAGCTGCTGCCGCCCCCCCCCCTCTCTCTCGTAGCTTCTCCTATTGATCCGAATTTGGTCCCATTCTGTAGCACTTTCAGAGTTATCCTGCTGATAGTCCGGCAGAGAACTTTTATCATAGTTTATTTCACATGTTCTTTGGAATTGGAAAGAGTATAAAGGATGGGATGAACGTGAGAGGATGCTCAGGCAGAGCAAAGGAAACAAGATATTTCACCTTCCTCTACAGGTGAATACAGGTAGTCCTCAAGTTACAACCAAAACTGAGTCCCAAATTTCCATTGCTAAGTGAGACAATTGTTAAGAGGCTTTTGCCCCATTTTATGAATTTTCTTGCCACAGCTGTTAAGTGAATCACTGCAGTTGTTAGGAACACGGTTGTTAAGTGAATCTGGCTTCCCCATAGACTTTGCTTGTCAGAGGGTCGCAAAAGGGGGGTCACCTGACTTCCGAGATGCTGCAACCGTCATTAATATGAGTCAGTTTTGATCACGTGACCATGGGGACGCTGCAGTAGTCCATAAGTGTGAAAAGTGGTCATAGGTCCTTTTTTCAGCGCCATTGTAACTTCAAACGGTCACTAAATGAATGGTTGTACTGCCTGCAAAGTTTGAAGCTACTCCAGAGGCTCATCTCAATGCTCACCACCCCAAAATAGCACCTAGTATTCCTAATTTAAAAATAAAAAAAGTACATAGCAGAATTTTCATGTGATTTTGCTGTTCTTGCCCAACATCTCTCAGGATCTTGCAAGATTAGCAACATCTTAGTGGGACTTGGTGAACTCTACAGCATGACCATAGGAGTGTCTTACAGTGTTGCTGGTGGGAAGAGAATATTTTAAAGTTCGCAAAGATAGGAGTGAGGAATTGTGTGGAAAGGACCATCTCTGAAAGGTCTATATAGTCCTTCCTTTTAAAAAAAAAAAAAAACAACTGACAAACTGAGTCACTGCAAGGTATCTTTATTCCAAGATAACTTTTGGCTCCATTGACCTTTTTTTAGGAAATAAAATGAGGAGTGGTTGATAAGCTTGGATTCAAAATGCACCCTCTGGCCCAGAAAAAGAAACAAAATTAAGTGTGTGGGGGGGTGAGGGTGGAGAAGCATCCCAGGAACAAGTGAAGGTGAATGGGAAGGAATTTCAACAATTGCCTTTGGAGCAAATAACAGGGGTTTGTGTGTGTGTGTGTGTGTGTGTGTGTGGAATGTGCGTGTAGCCAGATTCCCCCCATTTTGTGATTGTTCTTGACCCGGCCGTAGACTCATTGTTTCCTACTTCTAGGCTGGGCAGTCCCTCCACAATAATACACTATTGAGCAGAAAAAGGATTTGCCGGCTTAAATGGGACGGTGAGAAATTTCTTAGGGTTGGGCTGGAGGTCAGTGTAACCCTTCTCTCTCGTCCAGCTGATGGGACCATGCCACACCACCGAGGCTATCTCTGCTTACTGGCTGCTTTCTGCCTCACCTGCCTCTTCCTCACGTTCACCGCCTCTTATAAGCCTGTCATCGTTGTCCATGGCCTGTTTGACAGCCCTTCTGACTTCCAGCTCTTGCTTAATTTCATCAATGAGGTGAGTGGGGGAGGCCACATTGATCAGACTGATGGGGGATGATGGGAACTGTAGACACTGACTTCATAAATAATTATTTGTAGCCTCTCCGCTTCCCCTTCCTTCCTCCTCCTCCTCCTCCTCCTCCTTCTCCTTCCCTCTGGTCTCTCCTCTCCTCTCCATTTTTTCTCTTCCACCTCTTTCTTCTCCTTCCCTCCTTCTTCTATCCTGTTCTTTTCCTCTGCTTTGCTCACCTGGGAGGGAGAATGTTGCAGCCATCTTGTTCCGATTAGAATCTGGATTAGGGTATAATTTATTTTTCTGGGCCTCGGGTGACTCATTCTGGGCAGGCTGTAGACAGAATATACGTAGTCCTGTGCGGTGTGATAAACAGGCTGATATTGCACAGGGATTGAGACTGGAAAGTCTGGTTTTTCTGGGCAGGGGAAGATGAGGGCTCAAACTCTGAAGCTGCCAAATGCTTGTTTTATTGCCCTCCAAATCTCCATTCGTGACTGTTCTAATCTAATAATCTCTTGTTTGTGGAGGGTCACCCATTCTTTCATCCAGACCAAGCAACGTACCACAAAATACAATTTTAAATCTGGTAAACCCAAGCCTCCTTTTACTTTAGCATCTTGCAACAATTTATACTTACTCTCAGTTTTTTTTTCCCCTCTCTTGCCATACGAAGTTAGAAATATCCTTTTGTCATTGTTTAAGTTTTAAGGGACGCGGTGGCTCAGTGGGTTAGGACGCTGAGCTTGTCGATCAGAAGGTCAGCAGTTTGGCGGGTCGAATCCCGAGTGCCGCGTAACAGAGTGAGCGCCTGCTACTTGTCCCAGCTTCTGCCAACCTAGCAGTTCGAAAGCACGTAAAAATGCAAGTAGAAAAATAGGGACCACTACGTTGGGAAGGTAACAGCGTTCCGTGCGCCTTTGGCCACATGACCACGGAGAAGTCCTCGGACAAGCACTGGCTCTTTGGCTTTGAAACGGCGATGAGCACCAGCCCCTAGAGTCGGAAACGACTAGCACGCATGTGCAGGGAAATCTTTACCTAAGTTTTATACACTACATCAATCATCAGTATTGATAATTTATGAAATAGAAACCACATCTTTTGGTAAAGCATTCATTTTGATTATGGAAATCCTGCGCAATAAAGATAATTGTAATTTATCCTGCCTACCCATCCCACCCTTTTTTCAAGATTAGTCAGCGTGCTCCTTTCTCTACCCCTTTCCCCCCCTTTGTGACACCCTATAAAGTAGTTTAGATTGAGTGGCACCTTAATACTCATAGTTAATTGGTTCCGGGAGGTGCAATGAGTGCCAAAAGCTATGAGTACCAAACAGATTTTTCCCATAAGGAATAATGTAGTGAATCACAAGACAGCTGACACTGACAAGTTCTGGCTTATGTGTTGACTACTGAACAAACAATGAGTTCCGGGACAAAATTTTCACATCAAAATGTGGAATTCGATGAATTTCAAAGCAATTGAGTACCAAGGAACCATGGTATGTCTCAGTAGGAGTATGAACTAAGATCTCATTAATCCAAGTCTGGCATTATCTAATCACTACTTCACGCTGCCTCCATACAGGAAAGGGAAAGGAAAAAAAAATCACCACCAGGAGGTATTTTTCCCCCCTATCTCGGTGTGTCATCAAAGGAACTTTCTTCAAATGTTTAGGCAAAACAAGTTTAGGATTGCTGCTTCCAGCACAAAGTGACCACAGTGGGTAGCTGTGATTATGTTGTGACTAGACTTTGAGCAACCCTTCTTGGTTTGGGCAAGGATATTTAGGAGAAACTGGATCATCAAATCTTCCCTGAAGGAGATAAGGAATAAGTAACAGATGTAGCATTATGTTTGTAGTATTTGTATCTAGCAGGAAGAGACAGAGATGGGAATAGCGCAGGGCTTATGTTTCATCTTTGTAAATACTTCCCTCCTCCTTTCTCGCTGTTGAAAGTTGTGTGTTGTTGCTTTACTGATAGAAAAAGGACTCTGTGTAACTTGGTAGTTCATGTGTAAGGTATTTTTATGGCATTGTTACATTTATGCTTCAATATTTATGCTTCAGTCCAAATGTTCAGTTTAGGTTCAGCTTCAGCCTAGATCAGGGGTAGGCAACCTCGGCTCTTTTATGACTCGTGGACTTCAACTCCCAGAATTCCTGAGCCAGCCAAGCTGTCTCAGGAATTCTGGGAGTTGAAATCCATGAGTCATAAAAGAGCCGTTGCCTACCCCTGGCCTAGATTCTCCCATGTCTAAAGAATGTGATAAAGTATTGAAAATATCTCGTGTTTTTCATCCCTGTCAAATTCCTATAGACTCATCCAGGAACCAACGTTTCAGTTGTGGATTTGTTTGACCGAAGTGAAAGCCTGAAATCTCTGTGGATGCAAGTGGAGGGGTTCAGACAGGCGATTTACCCTATTATGCAGAATGCTGTGGATGGGGTTCACCTTTTCTGCTACTCACAAGGTAATGGGGCTCTTGGCATGGCCAAAGGCAGGTCTGGCTCCATATTGGAAGGAATAGAGGCTAATTGAGTGAAAATTGACTTATGACCTGGAATTGTGCTTGTCAGTCATTGTGGCCATACGTCAAGGCACCATGTAACTGGATTTTGATTTTACAACCATTTTTACATTGTTATAAAGTGAATCCAGTATAGCCAATGGTGGGGTTTGTTTGTTTTTTTGCCAAAAATAGGCAAAAACATCACAAATTGCAGTCACGTGACTTCAAAAAGCTGCAACCAAACATCAATGTGAGTTAGTTTCCAAACACCTAAAATGCAATCCTGTGACCGCAGGAAAGGAGTGCAGCAGTCATAACTTCAAGGGCAGGTTGTAAGAAGAGTTTTAAAAGCCTGTTGTAATTTTGAACAGTCGTTAAGTCACCAGTTATAAGTTGAGGACTACTTGTACCACCTTTCCTTTCCTTACTTTCCCTCATGGTGGCTGAGGAATTCTGGGAGTGGAAGTCCACCTATTGCAAAGGTGCCATATCCTCACATTTTGCTTGAGGAATTCTGGGAGTTGAAGTCCACCCATTGTAACACTGCTGAAGTTCAGAAATACTGGCCTAAAGTAATGTTAGCTCCAAGTTGCTGTGGGAAATTAAAAGTTGTGTGAGGTTTTGCCTTCTGTCGCTCCTCAAGAGCCAATCTACAAGAAGCATCATCCAGATGGCCTGTTGTACACGGAGATGATTTTGTCTGTTCAAAAATAGAGGTAGAAGGTTATCAGGAATGATCTGGGGAACATGAGCGATTTCTTTGCCTGTTTTTCCTGAAATTGTATTACTTATTTGTTTATTAAATTTGTATACCATGGTACACTCACACAATTCTCCATACAACAGTTGTGTTTTGTCTCATTGGTACTTACAAGGCAGAGTAACCAGGGTCCCAGCACCACAAAAACACTGGCCAAAAAAAGTTCCCATAATGCACTAGGCCAGCTTAAAATGGGGTTGGATGGCTTATGGCAGACATGTCAAACACAAGGCCCAGGGGCCGGATCCGGCCTGCAAAGTGGTTTCATGCGGCCCGCGAAGCCATCCTGGAAACAGTGAGGGAACGGCCCCCACTGCCTTGGCCCTGGCCCAGAGACCCTCAGATCTGTCCCACTCCTGCCCAGGCCCCCAAAGGCACCCTTGATGGGAACGTTGTAGAGCTGGCCACGCCCACCCAGTAGGCCATACGCACTCTAGCCACGCCCACCCAGTAGGTCACGCCCACCTGGTCATACCCACCCGGCCCCCTGAGGGCAACTGCAATGCTGATGCGGCCCTCAATGAAATTGAGTTTGACATCCCTGGCTTATGGCTTATGGTCCAGCATCTCTCCCTTCCCCTCCCCTTCTTCTTCCTCTCCCGCTGTCCCTTTCTTTTCCCCTCCCCATCTCCCTCTCTCTTCCTCCCCCTCCCTCTCTCCCTCTTTCTTCCTCTCCTCTCATCATCATCTTCCTCTTCCTCACCCTTTTCGGTCCCTGTCCCCCTCCGTCTCCCTCTGTCTTCTTTTCCTCTGCCTTTTCCCCCTTCCCTCTCTCCCCCCACTCTCCCTCTCCCTCTCCCCGTCCCTGTCTTCCCCTCCCTCCATCCCTCCCTCCCTCCCTCCCTCTCTCCTTCCCCACCATGCACCAGTTCTCTTCCTGAGGCTTTCTGTTGATGGGCCCCTGTGACCCATCCAAGGCAGTTCTGGGTTGCAACAAGGCCTTCGTTCCTTCAGCAGCTTCTGAAAATGCTTTTGGGTGATCTCTGTGGCTTCCAAAACCCATGCAAAAGCATGCCCCATTCTTACACCCCATTCTCATGTGACCCAAACCCTACCTAACCTATTCTTGCGCGGCCAGGGAATCCTCCCAAAATCACACAAGAACAGGGGATGCTGTTGAGAATAGCTGTTGTTGGGTGAATCTGGTGCATCACTCAAAATGTTGTGGTGGGTCATCTTTGACGTGGATGTCCTAGGTCCCCCATCACTGGTCTGGAGAGAGAGAGGTCTAGGTTTGAGTGGCACTGCTTAATCTGAACAACAACATATTTAATGCCTACACTGAACCATAAATGGATCTGCCCTAGTAATACTTCACCTGTAGAGTTCAAATGCTTCCTTTGTGTGTGCACTTCACTTGGTCGTCTTTTCCATGTTGGTTTGCGCTGGAGGCCTGAAGCAAAGTGGTGGTGATTTTCATAACATCCTGGCTTGCAACTTGGGGCCTAGATGAGTATGCATTCAAGAAAGAGATTATTGGATTGTATGGACACCACCCAATCATCTCTAAGCCTCCCTTCAGGTTTTTGACCTGGGAGGAAGTTCAAACATCTTCAAGATGCTGAGGTTGAGGAACAGTGGCCTAAAGCCATGTTAGCTTAAAGACTGTGGGAAATTAAAAGGGCTGGTGAGCTTCTGCCTCTGGTTGCTCATCAAAGGCCAATCCAGGGCAAGTATCATTCTATTAGTTTGCATTTAGGAAGCTCATCGTGCAAGCAGCCGTTTATAATGTTTGTCAAAATTTTTGATGTCACTTGTCATAATCTTTTTATGAACCTCACAAATGTTTCCAAATTTGAGGAGAAATACCAGTACCGCTAGTCCTCAACTTACAACAGTTCATTTAGTGACCGTTCAAAGTTACAACAGCACTGAAAAAAGTAATCTATGACCTTTTTTCACTGTTGTGACCCTTGTAGCATCCCCATGATTATGTGATCAAAGCTGCTTGGCAACTGGTTCATACGTGACCGTTGCTATGTCCCAAGGTAATGAGACCCCCTTTTGCAATCTTTTGACAAGCAAAGTCAATGGCAAAGCCAGATTTGCTCAACAACCGGGTTACTAACTTACCAACTGCAGTGATTCACTTAACAAAGGTGGCAAGAAAGTTCGTAAAATGGGGCAAAGCTCACTTAACAAATCTCTTGCTTCTCAACAGAAATGTTGGACTCAATTTTGGTCATAAGTCGAGGACTACCTGTAGTTCTTGACTTCTATCTACAATTTCAATTAGAATTTCCATTGCTAAGCAAAGTGGTTAAGTGTGTGTCGCACCTGATTTTCTGACATTTTTTGCTATGGTTATTAAAACAGTTTTTAAGTGAATCACGCAGTGATTAAACACATCCGACTTCTCCCATTGACTTTGCTTGTCTGAAGGTGACCGGGAAGGTCGCAACTGGTGATCACATGACTCTGGGACGTTGCATCTCTCTTAAAAACATCCCAGTTGCCAATCCCCTAAATTTGGAGGACGTAACCATGGAGCTACTGCAATGGTTTTAAGTGTGAAGACCAGTTATAAGTCTCTTTTTTCAGTGATGCATTGCAAGCTCAAACGCTTGCTAAACAAGTAGTTGTGAGGACCGCTGTACTCCAAAGGCCCCATTTGTAAATCTTCTACATAGTGTAAAAGGTTGGCGTTTTGATGGAAGGCCCAAAAAAATTCAGTGTAGAGGAAGACCATTTTTTTATTTGGGTGAAGATTTAGAGACAAATATTGCCATGTCGCCCTTTTTCTAAAACTTGATTCTTGATTCTTTTCGGTTAAGATCTTTCAGTTTAGTAGCTGGAGGAGCTGTGGGGTTGTGCAGTGAGCCAGAACAATCAATTGTGGTCGATAGTTTGGAAAGAGCTGGCTCCTGCGTGAGGCGATCTGCGCTATGATTGGTTGCTGTGGAGGGGGAGTTTCCCTTTTTTCCCGCTTTTTTTCTTCTCTCTGCCTTTTTTTTGAAATTTTTTTTAATTAGTTTTATAGGGTTAACAAAGAAGGTTAGGGAAAAGGGGACTTGGAATAGGGTAGAGGAAAGGTTAAGGGTAGGGGTTGGGATATATACATATATTTGTGAAGCAATATGGTGGTTGGGTAGTCCAAAGTAGCAAATAACAAGTTGTTTGTAGATAGTTCAGGTTGCATCAATACAATTTCCCTCTCTGATTCCCTTAATTTTCACATAGTCAAAGTAATTAAGTTAATACAGTTCTAGTTATGAGCTAGTCAATTAACAAAGTTTTCAATATAGTTAGACTAATATACATTAAAATCCTGTTTTTAAGTTTTACCTAATTGCAATAAGGTAGCCTATAATATGCAGAAAAGAGCTTACTTTTTGGGTAACCTACAATTCCCTATTCCAGTAAAAGAATAATTCTCTTGTCTACAAAACCTACGTTGTTCATTACATATCATTCTTACGATTTAACAGTAAAATCCAATTTTCATCTTGACACGTCACCAATTTATTTTTTAAAAAATGTGTGCCTTCTACGCTCTGTGATTTACCTCACGATTCTCCCGTTTGCCTGACTACCTTCTTTATTGTAAATATAGATGTTAAGTATATTTATTTATGTAAAACTACAAGTTCTTGTCAGCGTCTCTGACTCCATTTGGCTGCTCAATTCCCTGGCATTTTCACTCTGTCCTACAGGAGGACTTATTTGTCGTGCTCTGCTCTCTACGATGCCCGACCACAACGTGGACACCTTCATCTCTCTCTCCTCCCCGCAAATGGGGCAATATGGGGGTAAGCAATGAAACAAGGATAAGGGTGACATTTATGTGGGACTTTGGGACACAAGACTGGAGTGTAAGGGGAAAAGGAAAAAAACAACCAAACCAAACCAGGGACTTAACTCTTTTCGGCGCAGCGGAATACCTAGTACAGTTACAACCTCAACTTTTTTTATTTATTATTATTTATTTTATTTATTTGTATTTGTATACCGCCCTTCTCCCGAAGGACTCAGGGCGGTGAACAGGGCAACAAATTAAAATACAAGAATACAAACATTAAAAAAGGTTAAACAAATGCCCAGAAACTAACAACAATAAGTTAAAATACATTAAAACTATATTAAAAATCCCAACCCATCACCCATCAGGCCAGGCCGGCTTGTTCAAACAGGTAGGTCTTCAGATCGCGTCGGAAGGAGCGAAGGTCGGGAGCCGTCCGGAGCTCAACCGGCAGTTGATTCCACAAATCCGGAGCGCCCACAGAGAAGGACCTCCCTCTGGGGGCCACCAGACGACACTCTCTGACTGGTGGCACCCTGAGGAGGCCCTCTCTGTGGGAGCGCACTGGGCGGAGGGAAGTCGATGCCGGCAGCAGGTGATCCCTAAGGTACTTGTTTTCCATTTCTGATGGATACCGGCCATTTCTCTAACAGCCAAGTATAATATTTCATTTCCAGTATCTTTTCCCTTATCCTATTTGGTTTACCGTTCCAGTCTCACCAATCCAAAAGTTTCATTTTTGCACCTCCATTTATGCATTTGTTTCTATTATATTTAAAGATGGGTTTCTATATAGGCAGTCCTAGTCCCACGATCACAACTGAGCCCGAAATTTAGGTTGTGAAGTGAGACGTTTGTTAAGTGAGTTTTGCCCCATTTTACGACCTTTCTAGCCACGGTTGTTAAGTGAATCACTGCAGGTGTTAATAACCCGGTTGTTAAGTGAATCTGGCTACCCCATTGACTTTGCTTGTCAGAAGGTTGCAAAAGGGGATCACAAGACTCTGGGTTACTGCAACCATTGTAAGTATGAACCAGTTGCCAAGCATCTGAATTTTGATCACATGACCATGGGGATGCTGCAACGGTGTGAACAATGATCATAAGTCACTTTTTCCAGTGCCTTTGTAACTTTGAATGGTCATTAAACGAACAGTTGTAAATTGAAGAATAACGGTATTTACTCTTACACATGTATCTATATTTATATTTACATTACTAAGATGGAAATCTCTGGAATTTTGACAGCCCCATCTCCTAGCTTTTCCAACTGGTGCTACCTCCAAATAGATGGGATTTCAATTCCCAAATTAGCTGGCATACGTAGAGCTATTTACTTTGAAAAGGAACTGAGATTAGGGGGTCATTAGTTGTCGTGTGTACTTTAGCCTTCCCAAAGGCATACAGGTGGTCCTCTACCTATGCCTACAATTGAGCCCCAAATTTCTGTTGCTAAGTGAGTCATTTGTTAAATGAGTTTTGCCCCATTTTACAATCTTTCTTGCCACAGTTGTTAAGTGAATCACTGCAGTTGTTAAGTTAGTAACATGGTTGTTAAGTGAATCTGGCTTCCCCATTGACTTTGCTTGCCAGAAGATCATAAAAGGTGATCACATGATCCTGGGGCATTGAAATGGCAATAAATATGAGTCCGTTGCTAAAAATCTGAATTTTGATCATGTGACCATGGCAATGCTGCAACGGTCATAAGTATGAAAAATGGTCATAAGTTGCCTTTTCAGTGCTGTTGTAACTTTGAATGGTCACTAAATGAACTGTTGTAAGTTGAGGACTATCTGTAATGTTTGGGGATTATGAGTGATTTGGGCCATCCTGTCTGGAAACATCAGATTAGGTTACAAAAGGATAGAACAGGGGTGTCAAACTCAATTTCATTGAGGGCCGCATCAGCATTGCGGTTGCCCTCATGGGGCCGGGCGGGTATAGCCAGGGTGGGCGTGGCCTACTGGGTGGGTGTGGCTACAGTGCGTATGGCCTACTGGGTGGGCGTGGCCAGCTCTACATCATTGGCATCAAGGGTGCCTATGGAGGCCTGGGCAGGAGAGGGACAGATCTGAGGGTCTCTGGCAGAAGGAGGGTCTCTGGGCCAGGGCCAAGGCAGTGGGGGCCGTTCCCTCACTGTTTCCAGGATGGCTTCACGGGCCACATGAAACCACTTCGCGGGCCGGATCTCGCCCCGGGGCCTTGGGTTTGACATGTCTGGGATAGAAGATCCTAAGCTTAAAATAGTGGTGGGAAAACTATTAATTGGCATTCTCTACATTTTTTTTTTAATTCAGACACCAACTACTTGAAGTGGCTCTTTCCACACTACATGAAGAGCAACCTCTACCGCCTCTGCTACACACAGCTGGGTCAAGATGTCTCCATCTGTAACTACTGGAATGGTAAAATCCGGTCTGCTTTGTGACTTCTGCAGTTATTCTTCATTTCATGGGGGGCTTTTGAGGGTTTAAACTGTTTTCACTTATGAATGAATATACATGTCCCAGGATAATGTTGCAAAATCCAATCTGGGTGGGTCAGCAGGACCAGAGGTTTTGTCTTCCGAGCTTTCAATCTTGTGCTGGATACCATCCTCTGGGAACTTCTCTCTCTCCAGAATGTTTTCACCTATATTGTTGAATTCTCATGTTGTGTGAGGCCATGGTTTGTTTTAAATGTGGTTTGTTGAAGCTCCAGTAGCTCAGCTAATAATACTAACCCATAACCAGAGAAATTGCACTGTGGTTAATGCAATGGGTGAACTCATCTTTTGGCCAAATGGTTCTTGTCTTAAGCCAAGTTGGATGGCCAAATGTAATTGGGTTGGGTGAATACAAATCACTACTAAACCATAAGCTGAGGCTTTCTAATTATAGTCACTGAATTCATGCTTATAGACTTAGCTAAGACCAAATAATGTCTTAATGGGATGTTTCATCTGGCCTGTGCTTAATAGGCTAATTCCTTAATAGGCCTATATTTATCCACATTTTCTGGTTCCCAATGTGGGGGCTGTATGAGGCATTGCTTACACAGCCAAAATAGTATTATCTATGCCAAAAATGTTACATTAGCATTTTTTAATTGCTCATTTCTGGTATTAAAAATTGGTTAAGATCTAGTTTCATATCTAAAATCTAGAGGAAAGATAGGTGTAGGTGGGCTGATGCATTGCCCTAAACCTTGAAGTTGATTTAGTGAGTTAATTAACATATCTTATTGGATATAGAAACAAAACAAAGTGACTCTCAACTTTTCTCTCTCCCCGCTCCCTATCTTTTGCATTTTCAGACCCACACCACAGAGATCTTTACCTCAACAATAGCAATTTCTTGGCTGTGTTGAATGATGAGAGACTTCACCCCAATGCAAGTGGTAAATGTGTTTTGACATCCTTCAATTCCAGTACACAAGGGAGAGTGGTAGAGTAGCAAGCGCCACATGATCCTGCTTTGTGATTAATTCAAAATACAGGTAGTCCTTGACTTATAACCACAGTTGAGCTCAAAAGTTCCGATATTAAGCAAGATAGTTTATTAAGTGAATTTTGCCCCATTTTCTGACCTTTCTTGCCACTGTTGTTAAGTGAATCACTGCAATCGTCATGTTAGTAACACAATTGTGAAGTGACTCTGGCTTCCCCATTGACTTGGCTTGTTAGGAAGTCGCAAAAGGTGATGACATGACCCCAGGACACTGCAACCGTCATCAATATGAGCCAGTTGCCAAGCGTCTGAATTTTGATCACGTGACCATGGGGATGCTGCAACAGTCATAAGTGTGAAAAACAGTCATAGTCACTGTTGTAATTTCAAATGGTCACTAAACAAATTGTATTATCTGTATTATCTTAGTTGCCTTATTACTTGGACCAACCGAGAATTTGCTCCTAAACCATGAACCGGTGTTCTTCCTGGGAGAGAAAAATACAGCTGAAGCCACCTTGAAAAAAATGGTCCAGTTTGGATGGAAAAACAGGGTATTTTGAACCTTGCTAAAGGACAACTCCCACAAGGCTCTGCTAGTATGACTTATGATGAAGGACGCTAAGAGTTTTAGTTCATCAATGTATGGAAGGCTGCAGAGACTTCATTTCTGAATTGGAGCCAAACAAGATAGGCTAAGAGCCGTGGTGGCACAGTGGTTAGAATGCAGTTATGCAGGCTAACTCACTGCTTACTGCTAGGAGTTCGATTATGAACAGTTCAAGGTTGACTCAGCCTTCCGTCCATCTGATGTCGGTAAAATGAGGACCCAGATTGTTGGGGGACAATATTGCTGACTCTGTAAACTGCTTATAGCCATGGTGACGAACCTATGGCACATGTGTGGCACACAGAGTCTTTTCTGTGGGTACGCGTGCCGTCGCCTCAGTCCTATGCCTTCAGCTGGGTTTTATAAAACCTTTTCACTTTAGGCCTCCGTCGCCGTGTGCAAAAAAAAAAAAAGGTTCAATCAATCAATCAATTTCAACTTCTCGCAGGGAAAAAAAAAGATCTCGCAAAGTTGGAATTGATTGATTGAACTTTTTAGTCCCACCCAGTCTGCCGTTACCACCGCAGCCATGCCCACCCAATGGGCCACGCCCACCTGGCACCTGACGATACATAAGTGGGTTTTGGGTTGCAGTTTGGGCACTCGGTCTCTAAAAGGTTTGCCATCACTGGCTTAGAGAGGGCTGTAAAGCACTATGAAGCACTATATAAGTCTCAAGTGCTATTGTTATTGCTATACAGGTACTCCTTGACTTACGACTGGTCATTTAACAACCACTTGAAGTTACGACAGACATTTTCAAAAAGCTACTTATAACCCGTTGTTGAAGTTAGGACTGCTGCTCCTTCCCTCCCCCATGGTCATTTGATCACACTAGCACTTGCAACCCAGCTCACGTTTATGACTGGCTGTGGCATCCTGCGGACACATGACTGCAATTTGCTACATTTTAAATGTATTTATTAAATTTAGGTACCACCCTTCTCACTCTCTTAGTGACTCTTTTCTGGCAAAAAAAGAGGAATTTATGATCACAGTGACTTGTCACCAAAATTCCAGGCTCTGTTGATCTCAAAGTTTACTTGTACTGGCTAGGCCAGACATGTCAAACACAAGGCCCGGGACCCAGATCCAGCCCGCGAAGTGGTTTCATGCGGCCTGCAAAGCCATCCTGGATACAGTGAGGGAACGGCCCCCACTGCCTTGGCCCTGGCCCAGAGACCCTCCTCCTGCCAGAGACCCTCAGATCTGTCCCACTCCTGCCCAGGCCCCCATAGGCACCCTTGATGTGAACGATGTAGAGCTGGCCACGCCCACCCAGTAGGCCATACTCACTCTAGCCACGCCTACCCCATAGGCTATACCCACCCAGGTCACACCCACCTGGCCCCCTGAGGGCAGCCGCAGTGCTGATGCAGCCCTCAATGAAATTGAGTTTGACACCCCTGGCCTAGGCAGTTATCAACCCAGGATGCTTCAGTTCAGTTCCCGCACCAAGAAGAGCTGGACACTAAATAGCTCTCTCCAGCTCTACGATTCTCTGTTCAAACCTCCAGAGCAAATCAAATCTCCAATGAATTCCTGCCAAAAGGGATTATTTTTAGGAGCCTGTCCAAACTCTGCCTTATAGCTAGAGCTGGCTCTGTGCCTCCAGCAAAAGTTTAGAAGCAGGAGTACACGTGATTTTATTTGCAACTGAAACATTTCCTAATATGGAGAATGTAAGGTGACTGGAAAAATCATTGCTTGGTTGTTGTTTTTTCTTTCATGCCTGCCTGAGCCTTTCAAGAAGGCTTGGCCAAGCCAGATCCGCTGGGGGCTTTAAAGTTCAAGTTTGTCAAATTTCCTGATCTTTTAGGCTTTGGGATAATCACGAAATGTCATTCGAAATCCTTGCTTCGGGGATAGCTTTTATGACATGGCCTAATTTTATTTTTCTGCATCATTTCTGCTAACTACCGAAACCAGCGTTTTTTAATCTTGGGCCATGCGTGGACTTTGACTCCCAGAATTCCCCGGCAGAATTTCAACTCCCAGAATTTCTCAGTTCTGGGGAATTTTAAGAGTCAAAAGTCCACACCTCTTAAAGTTGGCCAAGGTTTGAGAAACAGTAGTCTAAACGACATGTTGATTCATAAAGATAATTGCCAGGTCATAAATATTAAAAAGGAGCAGAACCAGAAGGGGGAAAGGAGATAATTTAAATGCATCAGACATGACAACTTTACAAGAAATTTCCTGGAGGATAAATGGTTGTTTCATCTTTCTACAAGCAGAGCAGGAAAATCTATTTTTGGCCTGGAAAAAATACCTGGGGCCATGTGAGGAGTATGGCCAGTGAAATTATGATGTCATTGGAATAGGTCAGGGTTAGGCAACCTTGGCTCTTTTATGACTCGTGGACTTCAACTCCCAGAATTCCTGAGCCAGCATGACTCAGCTTGGAAACCTCTTCCTTTCCCCTCAGCATGGCTGGCTCAGGAATTCTGGGAGTTGAAGTCCACGAGTCATAAAAGAGCCAAGGTTGCCTATCCCTGGAATAGGTGAATCTGAAATACTCAGGCTCATTTTTTTTTTAGTCATTTTAAAGAGAAAATAGGTGACTTTTCTACTTAAGTCTCCCCCAAACATATATGTAGTCCTTGACATACAACCACAATTGAGCCCAGAATTTCTGTTGCAAGAAAGTTGCTAAATGAATTTTGTTATATGACCTTTCTTGCTACCATTATTAAGTTAATCACTGCAGTTAACAAGTTACTAATATGGTTGTTAAGTGAATCTGGCTTCCCCCATTGATTTTGTTTGTCAGAAGGTAAAAAAAGGGGATCACATGACCCTGGGACACTGTAACCACCTTAAAAAAAAGAACCAATTGCCAAGCATCCAAATTTTGATCACGCGACCACGGAGATGCTGCGGTGGTCGTAAGTGTGAAAAACAGTGATGAGTCATTCTTTCAATGACATTGTAACTTTGAAGAATCACTAAATGAATGGTTGTAAGTAGAGAACCCCCTGCATTTTATGCCTGCTATTTAAGAGAGATTACGTCTTCTGTGAGTGTCCTCCAATCTGTGAAGACTTATATTCTGTCACCTAGAGGAGTAATAAAAAATATTTTAACCCTATCCACTCTGGTGGCTACAAACAACTCCCAATTTCCCCACTTAAAGGCTTAAAATACTCCTCCCCTAACCTCAGATTTTTCCAGAAATGTGGGAACTATGATTCCCAGAATGTTTTGGGAAAACCCAATTCCAACCAGACATCAAAGTGCCAAAGAGTGGAAGGTGAAATAGAATAGAATAGAATAGAATAGAATAGAATAGAATAGAATAGAATAGAATAGAATAGAACAGAACAGAACAGAATAGAATAGAATCTGGAAGGGACCTTGGAGGTCTTCTAGTCCAGCCCTCTGCTCAAGCAGGAGAACCTATACCATCTCAGACAAGTGACTAGCTAGCCTCTTTTTGTTGTTAGCTGCGAAATCGTGTCCCACCCATCGCGACCCCATGGACAACGTTCCTCCAGGCCTTCCTGTCCTCTACCATCTTCTGGAGTCCATTTAAGCTCACGCCTACTGCTTCAGTGACTCCATCCAGCCACCTCATTCTCTGTCGTCCCCTTCTTCTCTTGCCCTCAACCTTTCCCAGCATTAGGCTCTTCTCCAGTGAGTCCTTCCTTCACATTAGGCGGCCAAAGTATTTGAGTTTCAACTTCAGAGCTAGTCTCTAGTACAAACATGTCAAACACAAGGCCCGGGGGCTGGATCCGGCCTGCGAAGTGGTTTCATGCGGCCCGCAAAGCCATCCTGGAAACAGTGAGGGAACGGCCCCCACTGCCTTGGCCCTGGCCCAGAGACCCTCCTCCTGCCAGAGACCCTCAGATCTGTCCCACTCCTGCCCAGGCCCCCATAGGCACCCTTGATGCCAACGATGTAGAGCTGGCCATGCCCACCCAGTAGGCCATACACACTCTAGCCACGCCCACCCAGTAGGCCACGCCCACCCTGGCCATACCCACCCGGCCCCCTGAGGGCAACCGCAGTGCTGATGCGGCCCTCAGTGAAATTGAGTTTGACACCCCTGCTGTAGTAGAACTTGTTTTTTATTGCTTATGACATTTATAAAAGCAGGAGGAAACCTTGCAAGGTCTCTGTAAACTTAAGAATTAAGAGCATGGGGGAAAGGTCTCTTTTGTTGTCTGCTGAGCAGGCAGGAAGAGGGAAAGGGAAGGAAAGGGAAAGAGGAGAAATTGGAAAGGAACAGAGTTTCTTAAATTCTGCTCCTCTTGCAGCATGGAAGAGAAACCTTTTGCGCATCCGCAAGCTGATTCTGATCGGCGGCCCAGATGACGGGGTCATCATGCCCTGGGAATCCAGGTGAGCTTTCGGACATGGCAAGAAAGAGATTCTCTCCTGAACTGAGAGAAGCTTGAGTGCTGATCACCACTTAACAGGTTTTAGCAAGGAGGAGCAGCTTAGCACCGCTCGCAACCGCGAGAATATTGGAATTGGTGCAGACTTGAGCTGCTTAAATTGGTTCCTTAATAAGCGATTGGAATCAGAGAGAGAGCTTGCAGTGATCCTTCTGGCTGAATCTAAACGTGCTTTCCAGTATCTGGTGTGTGGGAAGGGACAAACATATACCCTACCTCCTCCACACCACTGCTGTTTTTGATTTTCTGCAGCAATCTGCAGAGCCATTCCCTTGCTTGCGTGGAAAGTCCTCAATTTTCCATGCAGAAGTGCAGAGAAGAGCAGCAAAGATGATTAGGGAGCTGGAGGCTAAAATATATGAAGAAGTGTTGCAGGAATTGGGTACGTCTACGAGTCCAATTAAAAGAAGGAGTAGGGGGTGAGATGATAGCAGTGTTCCAACATATAAGACAGAGGTCCCCAATCTTTTGGGCACCAGGGACCGGTTCTGTGGAGAGAGGTTTTTCCGTGTATCAGAGGATGCCTGGTTTTGTGTGCTGCCTGCATCCCACGGACGAGGTTTTGCTTGTTTGTGCGGACCAGTTACTGGTATCCTGTGGCCCGATACTGGTCCACGGACTGGGGGTTGGGGGTCCGTGATCTAAGGGGCTGCCACAAAGAAAAGGGACTCACCCTATTCTTCAAAGCACCTGAAGGCAGAACAAGAAGCAACGGGTGGAAACTAATCAAGGAGAGAACCAACCTAGAAATAAGGAGAATTTTTTTTTGACAGTTAGAAGAATTAACTAGTGTAATGGCTTTCCTTCAGAAGTCATGGATGCTCCATCAGTGGAGTTTTTTTTAAAGAAGAGACTGGACAGCCTGCTGTCTGAAATGGTTTTGTTGGCAGAAAAGAACTTTACGGTGCTTTGCCAATTACAGCTTGCAGGGAAATGGGAAATAGAAGACTAGTAGAACTTAAGATCTACTAGTTACTGTAATTGACCATTTCCAAAAGTCGAACTATTGCCTCCAAATGCCACTTGTTAGGGAATATGATCAGAGAAGGCCACTGTCAGTAAAGGATCCTTTACGCTTGTAGATCAAAACAAAAGTGCCCCAAGATGGGTGCTGCAGCCATCTTATTTCACAACATGTAAGATTCACAATAAGATCTTATAGTGAATCTTACATGTTGTGAAATAAGATGGCTGCAGCACCCTCCTTGATAGATATTCGATATTAAAGACAGATATTAGCATCTGTATTAGATATTAACACATTGTCAACTGTCTTTGCTGTTTATTTTCAAACTCCGCGTCTCTAATGTATAATCATGCAATCCATTTTCATTAAACACAATTATTTTGTTCTTCGGTGGATTACTTTTTAGATTCATCCTTTTCACAGTGCATTCACTGCACGGTCAGGTGATCAAAATTCAGACACCTGACAATTGGCACATATGTACAGCGGTTGTAGTGTCCCGGTGTCGTAATTCTTTGTTGGAGATAACATTTACAATTGGTCCTCGACTTATGACCACAATTGGTCATAATTTTCTGTTGCTTAGCAAGGTGGTTTTTAAGTGAGCCATCCCCAATTTTACAAGCTTTTTTTTTTTTTGCATGGATGTTAAGTGAATCACTGTGGTTGTTAAAATGGATTGTACATTTGTTAAGGCAATCTGGCTTTTCCCACAGACTTTGCTTGTCAGATGCCAGCTGGGAAGGTCACTAATGGGAACTACATGACCCCAGGACTCCCTGCAGCCATGGCAAATACATGGCTGGTTGCCAAGCATCTGAATTTTGATCACCTGACTATGGGGATGCTGCAAAGGGCTGGTCGTAGGTCATTTTTCTCAGTGCTGTTGTAACTGTGAACAGTCACTAAACAAACATCTGTAAGTCAGGGACCACCCCTATAATGTTCGTTTCGGTTTCCCTCTTCAAAAATCACTATTGTGCCTTATTATCACTTCCCATGCAAATGTTTACATTTTTTCTTTCCAACGTTCCCTTGCTGAGTTTTATCCCAAATCGTTCCATCTATTTTCCCTTTAAATTTATTCACTCTTCCCTTGGAGAGAGAGTTCTTCATTCCTCTTCATTCACTTCTAAAACAACTTTTTATTTCCGATTCTCTGCATTTTTTCTATTTCTTCATCTGAACCATCCTGTTCTCTTATTTACTCTATCTATCTATCTATCTATCTATCTATCTATCTATCTATCTATCTATCTATCTATCTATATCTATATCTATATATCTATATATCTATATATCTATTTATCAATCATCTGTGCCTCGTAAGGAGGTATTATTATTATGGTCTTTGACCATGTAAAATTCTACATCGGTTATAAAAATAGAGAAGGAGGAATTAAAATATTTAAAAAGAAAAAAGAGTGAGGGTGTCTTCCAGATTTATTAGATACATTGTATAAATCTACAAGGATTGTTTGTTTGTTTTTCTTTTATAGCATGTTTGCCTTCTATGATGTTAATGAGACGGTAAGGCAAATGACATCTCAGCCGGTGAGTAAGGACAAACTAACAATGTGAGGTGAAAAAATGTGGCAGGAAGAATATGTTACAGTTTATTGTGGTGGTTCCAAAACTTTTTGCCATCACACCTCCCCAAATTTTTCCCTCATTATCCAAAACCGCTTATCAGAAAGATCTCCTTAAAGATGTTTGGACAATTAGAAACAAAACCTCTATAATGGTTTAAAAGCTACCAATCCCATTAAACATTAAAGTCACAGTAAAAGACTAAAAGTCACTTGAAAGATCAGTGTACAGAGATGTGTCTTAGTTCTTTCTAAAAACCAAAAACATAGGGCTATTCTTAGTTTCGAAGGGTCACCCTGCATAATTTGGGTATGATATAATCTTTCATGCCCGTGTCAAAAACAAGCACCTGAGAAGAAGGATTCCATCCAGGTGGGCTGTCCTGCAGATCGCAAAAGTTCTCACGCACATAGCCCTTTAAACAGGCACCCAACAAAACCAGCTTGTTCTAAGTAACACATCTATGTGGATTCTCAATCATCCAGGTCATGTTTGTCCCAAAGGTGCTTTTTCAAAAAAGGCCACTGGACTTTCATCATCATCATCATCATCAGAAGAAGTTGGAAGGGACCTTGGAGGTCATCTAGTCCAACCCCCTGCTCAGGCAGGAAACCTTATACCATTGCCCTGTACACCGCCCTGAGTCCTTCGAGAGAAGGGCGGTATAAAAATTCAATAAATAATAATAATAATAATAATTTCAGGCAAATGGCTATCCAGTCTCTTCTTAAAAACCTCCAGTGTTGGAGCATTCACCACCTCTGGAGGCGGTTTGTTTTTTTCTTTGAAACGTTTTTGCTTCTCATTCAAGAACTTTCTAGTAAGCAAAACGTTTTCAAAGGAAAAAAAACACCCCAAGAAAGTTCAGTGGCCTTTTGGAAAAAGCACTTTTGGGATGTCTTAAGTAACACCTCTGCCTTGAAAACTCACAGACATTGCAAGCCTTTTCCAATTAGTCTATATAAATGGATGCATCAGTAGAGATTGATCTATCACGTACCATCAAAAATGAATCGGCGAGAATGAATGGAGAATCAGGTTACGGTGAATCTTCACATCCCTCAGCTGTTGATAGAGACCAGACTTGAACAGCAAAGTTATGAATATTAAAAGTATAGTTAGTCCCCGACTTACTGCTAAGCTTGTAAGCCGCCCTGAGTCTTCGGAGAAGGGTGGGATATAAATGGGATTAAAATAAAAATAAAATAAAATAAATGATCACAACTGAGCCCAAAATTTCTGTTGTTAAGTGAGACATTTGTGAAGTGAGTTTTGCCCCATTTTATAGCTTTTCTTGCCACATTTGCTGAGTGAATCCCTGCAGTTGCTAAGTTAGTATCAACTTTTTAAGGGAATCTGTCTTCCCCATTAACTTTGTTTGTCAGAAGGTTGCAAAACAGGATCACATGACCTCGGGACACAGCAAAGGTCATCATCGTGAACCAGTTGCCAAGCATCTGAATTTTGATCACATGACCATGGGGGATGCTACAAAGGTCCTAACTATGAAAAATGGACTCGTAAGGCACATTTTTCAGTGCCATTGTAACCTTGAAGGGTCACTAAACTAACTGTTGTAAGCCGAAGACTACCTGTATTTTTATTATATGGTTACAATAACAAGAGTCTTGCAACTCTGCATGTATTTACACCCCCCCCCCCCCCCCCCCCGCGCTGCTTTTTTCCTGAAGCGAACTAGGGAGAATCCAGTCTGAGAAGTTTTCTCAAATTACATTTCTTCTTTGGCCTATGATTTCTCTTATCTGTTACCTTGGCTGTGATTCTTTCTCAGGATTATTTTTACAATCCATTATTATGAAAATGCAGAACTGCAGACCTTCTGAGACAGGATTGGCAATGACTGTTTTTAATTTGTTTATCTCATTTACATAACTGCCCATCTCACAAGCAAGTGACTCTGGGTGATCTACAACAAAACTAAAGAAGTTTATGTCTGCTTATATTTCAGAGTTAAATACATTTGCCAAGTCAGTTTGTATAGAGGCCTTACCCACAATGTTGTCCTCACAATTCTGTGAGATTGGTTGGGCTGAGAACCGAACATTGCCCCAAGATCGCCCATTGTGTTCTGTAATGAAGGGAAACACAGACTTTAAATATCAGTCCTACGCCTTAACTACTACACGAATCTCTCACCATGTTAGTTCATCTCAGATTTACATGGCCTAGGAGTCTTCTGTTTTTAAAGACCTGAAGGAAACTAGAAGCATTTGGTACATGTAGGAAACAAGAAAATAATCCACTAGATGTGGGTTATTAAATTTTGTGATTTGTAACTCTTTGTGATTTGATAACGTATTATGAAGATAGTCCTCGACTGACAACCACAATTGAGCCCAATTTTTTTTTTGTTGCTGAGTGAAACATTTGTTAAGTGAGTTTTGCCCCATTTTACAATCTTTCTTGCCACGATTGTTAAGTGAATCTGTCCAGTTATTTAGTGACGCAGTGGTTTATGTGAATCTGCCGTCCCCATTGATTTGGCCTGTCAGGAGGTGGCAAAAGGTGATCACGTGACCCCAGGACACTGCAGGCATCATAAATATGAACAAGTTGCCAAAAGCATCTGAATTTTGATCACGTGACCAGAGGGATGCTACCACACTCGCAAGTCTAAAAAACAGGTCATAAGTCACTTTTTTCAGTGCCATTGCAATTTCAAATGGTCACTAAAGGAATTGTTGTAAGTTGAGAGCTACCTGTACTGTATACTGGCTTACCTTTATTCTCCAGGAAACTCTGGAGCTTTTCTTGGCTTAAATACCAGGGTTTTCCCCTAGTTAAAATAGGGGAAAACAGGATTCATTGGATGGTGGATGCGCTGGGAGCATAGGCATAGACATCTCCAGCAGGTCTACTAGCAAACGAAAGATGCGCATCCAGAATTAGTTGCCATCCAGAAGGTGAAGGATGGAGAAGACTAAAAGCAGTAGAGCCGCGAAGCGAAGCTGAGGCAAATAACAAAGGGTGAACTTGCAGCATTGGGCTGAATTATCCATTTGCTGGATGAAGCCATAGGTTGTCTGTCCTGACATAGTTTAGATAGAGCAAAGCTGACCCAGTTGTTTTGCAATGTGAGGCAGAGAATTGAAGTGGCTGTTTTTCCTATTTTGTCACTTAAGAGTGCCAGAGGGGACTGAGGTAAGTCCTAATTACGGTAAAACCAGAGGATTACTGGCTGGGAAATTCGGGGAGTTGGAAGTCTTAAAAGTTGCTGAGGTTGAGAAAGACTTCTCTGAAGTCAGTGTTTCTCAACCTCAGCATACTTAAGCTGTGTGGACCACAACTCCCAGAATTCCCCAGGCAAGAAAGCCAGCTGGGGAATTCTGGGAGTTGAAGTCCACAACAACCTACAGTTGCTAAGGTTGAAAAACACGGGATGTATATTGGCTCTGCAACACTCCTGATGTGTGCCTTGGTGCTGCTGGATAGCTTTGAAGGTGTCCCCCCCTCCCCCCCCCAAATTAAACTTCTGGGTTTTGTTGATCTTTTCTCAGGTCTACCTCCTTGACACATTTGGCTTGAAGACTCTGGACGCGCGTGGCGACATTGTTTTCTGCAAAATGGCCAACGTTTCTCACACGAACTGGCACTCCAACCGCACCGTGTATGATACCTGCATTGCCAAATGGCTGACGTAGCTGGCCATAAGCCGGCGAAAAGGAAGAGGGAGACTGTGTCCAAAAACTCGAGCTGCGTTCTCTGACCTCAACTTGGCATTTCTCCTCCCACAGTGAAAAAATGTCATCTGCCTGTAACTTTTCTAGGAATTTTTTTTTTTTTCCACAGCAGAAGGAACTTTTTCCTTGCAAGGCTCTTTGGTGTCAGCTGGTAGCAAATTTGGGTGCTCTTAAGATGCTGCCTGGAAGGCCTCAAATGAACCGGATCCTGAGTCCTTTGTTGCGGCGAAGCTACAAGACAAAACAGACAAGCCAAAAAGAAGACAAGAAGTGCGCAAAAAGGTTACGGTTACATGTAATCAAATATACCCCAAAAGTCCTATTTTCTAGTACCAAGCCTATGGCAGGAACGTAGTAACTGTGGGAACGAGGTATTTACCGTTTCAGGTTTCAACTCTGGTGTTTAGTGTCATTTTATTCCCCTGTTGGGAAATGTTTTTTAGTTGCGTATATTTTTCAGATTATAATGCGACCGCTACCCAGGACTGTGCTTAAAAAGAGACTGACGAGCCCAACTTTTCTGAGAACAAATTCAGGAACGAAATCTTACCATTTATTCCCTCAGTTAATTTGAGTTTTGTGCTCCAATTATTGCTTTAACTTTCACCAGAGGGGGAAAAAAAGTAAATGTGTAAGCTTTGGTCCAGATTCCAGTTCCACATCACTAAAAAAAAAACACCAGTGCAGTGACAAAAAACTGAAGAGCTCAAGAGTTCCAGTCAAGAGCATATTTTTTTTCTTTCTTTACATAACCAAGCTGGAAATAGTTTTAAGGATTCCTGCCCCTAGTTCTACATCAAAATCAATGTTATAAATTATCAATTGACTTTGGAGGGCCGAGTGTATCAGCGTATATTTCCTCTCTCCTTAGAAGCACAACCTCAGGATAGCAACAGAAAGCCAATTTAGACAAAAACGTTCATGATCTTGCTTTATTTTTTTTTTTTTAAAAAATGTCTATTTAAGAGTGGCTCAATGGGTTAGGACGCTGAGCTTGTCGATCAGAAGGTCGGCAGTTTGGCGGGTCGAATCCCGATTGCCGCGTAGCAGAGTGAGCGCCTGTTACGCGTCCCAGCTTCTGCCAACCTAGCAGTTCGAAAGCACGTAAAAAATGCAAGTAGAAAAATAGGAACCACCACGGTGGGAAGGTAACAGCGCTTCGTGCGCCTTTGGCGTCTAGTCACGCTGGCCACATGACCACGGAGACGTCCTCGGACAAGCGCTGGCTCTTCGGCTTTGAAACGGAGATGAGCACCGGCCCCTAGAGTCGGAAACGACTAGCACACAAGTGCAGGGGAACCTTTACCTTTACCTTTAGCCATTTTTAAAAGACCAGAACTTCTAATAAGGTGACCTTTCTCCTTGTTTCTAGAGCAGGAGCCACAGAGCTTTGCGTGCACAGTATTAAAACTTACATTTTTACCAAGTTACAATAAGATGTTTACATGGACTCAGGTTTAACTTTTAACATTAGTTCAGGGATGAAGGGGGGAAATGAGTTAAATTTAAGCTGAGATTCCAAGAGGATTCTTATCATTAGACACGAGATGTATAAAGTATCTTTTGCCTTTCAGATGTTTCTGAGCTAAAGTCCCAGATGCTGGAAGATGCTGGCTGGGCTGCTGCTGATTTAGCAGCATCTGGAAGGTTACAGCTGTGTACTTCATGTAGAAAGTCCTTGCAAATGGAGTCGGCAAACTTCTTACAGTGAAGACAGTTCTTTTGGGGGAGGGATTTGCAACCTAAGCGCCATGGCCCACTATTGGTCCATGGCCTATTTGTAACCGGGCAGCGTGAGTGACCAAGTGCTCATGGCCCCACTCACGCGAGTGTCGCGGGCGCTCATGGCCCACTTGCATGAGCATTGTGAGCGCTTGGGGCCTCAACTCACATGAGCATCACGGGTGCTCTTGGCCCCACTCATGTGAGCAACGGGTGCTTGTGCCCGCGCATGCACACGCACACAGACCTGTCCCTCCCACAAAACTATCCCCTCTTTCCCCCCTCCTCCCCCCCCCCCGCCCAAAAGGTTGGGGAATTCTGCTTTAGGGGAGGCAATCCAGAATGTGACGCACACATATCTGTAGTTTAAAGTGATATAATCCTATTACTTGAAAAGGTTGGGTTTCTAGTTTCTTCTCTGAAACCCTCCCCCCGCCCCCTTTTAGGGGAGTCGAGCTACTAGAGTTTCTGTCCACACACCTCTTGGCTTTGGGTATCCCCGAATTCTCTATTATGCTTGCTTAGGAGAAAAAGTGGCACAATTGAGTTGCCTTCCAGTAAACAAAGCAATCCACAAACTTGATACAGGGGGGTTAGAGATTTGTCAGTCTATGGGACTAGAAGCACTTGTGACTTTTTGATGCACTCTAGCCAGGTGGGGATAGGATCAAGTTTTCAGGGTGTGGGGGGGAAACCTGAGAGAAAACTCTAGCAATTAAATAAGAGGCTCACACTTTTTTTTTTTTTTTTGCTTTGAATGCTGGAACAAAGCATTGTTCAACATCTCTCCGTACAAGAGTGTGCAATTACTTCAAACTGTTTGGGTGAGGCAGGATTTTGTTGATTTCAGCAAAAGAAAAGTTGGGGATCAGACATACCTGCTAATTTGCTACAGGTAGCCCAGAAAACAAGCAATTCATCGCAATCCAATCCATTTTCTCCCCCAGGCTGTTCCTTCATCCATCCATACAAATATGTACAGAGAGAGCCAGGTTGGTTTAGTGGTTAAGGCACCATGCTAGAAACCAGGAGGCTCTGAGTTCTAATGCTGCCTTAGCCACGAAAGCCAGCTGGGTGACCTTGGGCCAATCACTCACTCTCAGCCCAACCCACCTCACAGGGTTGTTGTTGTGGGGAAAATAGAAGGAAGAAAGTGTATTTACATATGTTTTCCACCTTGAGTTATTTATAAAAAATAAAGGTAGGAAATAAATAAATCTCTACATTCACTCTGTACTAAATGTGGCAGGATGCTTGGTTACTGTTAGTCTGGGCACTTGCCCTAGAAGTATGTTAAAAAATGTCAGTCTTGTCGAGTCTTCAAACTGGCAAGGATAATACAGATGAATTGTGGCTGGACCGGGGTACAAATTACTTTTAGTTATTATTTGATACATAGAATAATAGAATTGGAAGGGACCTTGGAGGTCGTCAACTCCTTGCTCAAGCAGGAGTTTTGCCTCACCTTACGAACTTTCTTGCTTACCCTTGTTAAGGGAATTGCTGGAGTGGTTCAGTTAGTAAAATGGTTATTAAATGAATCTGTTTTCCCCATTGACTTTTGCTTGTCTGGTTACTAAAGGTGATAACATGACCCTGGGTGTCTGCAACCGTCATAAATGTGAGTCAGTTGCCAAAGCATCTGAATTTTGAGCACGTGACCATGGGGGCGCTGCACTGGTTTTGTGAGACAGTCATACGTCTAAGTCAGGGCTTTTCAACCTTTTCATCCATTGTGCCACTTTTAGGATATGGCAACATCCGAGTACCAGCAGTCGCCTAGCAAGGTGTCAAAAACTTGATGACAAAAAAAAAGGAAAAAAGTGATGAAGTACAGGTAGTCCTCAACTTACAACAGTTCACTTAGTGACTGTTCAAAGTTACAATGGCACTGAAAAAAGTGCCCCCCCCCAAGCCACAGCTGAGCAAGACACCTGCCTGCCCACCCGGCGGCGCTCTTCTTCCTGTCCGAGGTTTTCATTGTTGTGAGCATTTCTGTGGAGGATTGGCAGTGGGGGGGGTGTTTGGTTTTTATTCCCCCCCTCTGCTGGGTGGTTGCAGCAAGTTTTGGTCACTTCACATGATCCTGAGACACTGTGACCATCATAAATATGAATCAGTTGCCAAGCATCCGAATGTAAATCACAAGACCCTGGAGATGCTGCAACATTCCGGCTGATCGGCGTTTCTTCTGGGCTCAGCAGAAGCGCTGGGATAAGCGCCGAGCTCCAGCTGGAGCCTGGCGCTGATCCTGGCGCTTCTGCTGAGCCCTGACAACCCTCCAGCTCCAGCCATCTCTCACTCAGGCTTGTGCGATGCTGCCACCGGTTCAGCTCATTCCTCTTCCCCGCTACCATTTTTCTAGGATGGTCACGTACCACCTGCCAGGTGCCATGTACCACAGGTGGTACCCGTACCACTGGTTGAAAAGCCCTGGTCTAAGTCACTTTTTCAGTGCTGTTGTAACTTCAGCCACTAAATGGACTGTTGGAAGTCGAGGACTACTTGTATTATAAAACTACATCATAAGTTGTAAGTTAGGTCAGCCTTTGGTGACCAATGCAGAACCTGCTTCATCAGAACTACGCTATACATTCAAATATGGAAGGTCCAACTCATCTCATGTTCCATTTCCAAATCTCCCAAGTACCGTAAGAGCGTCCTGGCTCCCTGTCCTGAGATTGCGGCTCCACAAAACAGCTCCTTTTTTTTCTTGTCGCATTTTGTGGAAGACAAACCCTCACCCACACAAAACACAAAAAGGGGTGTGTGTTTAAAATGCAAATAAAAGTTGCAATGGTTTTTGGTTAGAGGTGGGGCAATTGCAAAATTTTCCAGCAACTGGATGTTGAATGTTTTTCAGTGCATTGTTTCAGTGGTGGGATTCAAATATGTGAAGAACTGGTTCTCTGTGGATGCCGCTTCCGGAAGTCCGTTCTGGGCCTGGGCGACAAAAAATTAGCTACCGGTTCTGCCGAAGTGTTGCGAAGCGACTGAATCCCACCACTGCATTGTTCCATAATTATCCCAAAGATGCTTTTTTTTTTCATGAGGCAACTGGACTGTCTTGTTTTTCTTTGAAGACATTTTGCTTCTCACCCAAGAAGCTTCTTCAGCTCCCTTAAGCCAGGGCTTTTCAACCAGTGGTACGGGTACCACCTGTGGTACATTTGCACCTGGCAGGTGGTATGTGACCATCCTAGAAAAGTGGTAGTGGGGAGGGGAAGCACCACACAAGCCTGAGTGAGAGATGGCTGGAGCTGCAGGGCTGTCAGGGCTCAGTGGAAGTGCCAGGATCAGCGCCAGGCTCCAGTTGGAGCTCGGCGCTGATCCTGGCGCTTCTGAGCCCAGAAGAAGCGCCGATCAGCTGGAATGTTGCAGCATCTCCAGGATCTTGTCATTTACATTCAGATGCTTGGCAATTGTTTCATATTTATGACGGTCACTGTGTCCCAGGGTCATGTGAAGTGACCGAAACCTGCTGCAACCACTCAGCAAAGGGGGGGGGGAATAAAAAAGAAACACCCCCCCACCCCAGCCCCGCTGCCAATCCTCCACAGAAATGCTCACAACAATGAAAACTTGGGACAGGAGGAAGAGCACCACCGGGCGGGCAGGCAGGTGTCTTGCTCGGCTGTGGTTTGGGGGGCACTTTTTTCAGTGCCATTGTAACTTCGAACAGTCACTAAGCGAACTGTTGTAAGTCGAGGACTACCTGTACTTCATCACTTTTTTCCTTTTTTTTTTTTTTTTTGGTCCTCAAGTTTCTGACACCATGCTAGGTGATTGGTGGTACTCGGATGTTGCCATATCCTAAAAGTGGTACAATGGGTGAAAAAGTTGAAAAGCCCTGCCTTAAGCTTCTTGGATGAGAAGAGAAATGTCTTCAAAGAAAAACAAGACAGTCTAGTTGCCTCGTTAAAAAAAAAAGCATCTTTGGGATAACTATGACCTGGATGAGAGAGAATCTCCATAGACATTGTTCCATGTTGTTTTTGTTAGCTGCGAAGTCGTGTCCGACTCATCGCGATCCTATGGACAACTTTCTTCCAGGCCTTCCTGTCCTCTGCCATCTTCTGGAGTCCATTTAAGCTCACGCCTACTGCTTCAGTGACTCCATCCAGCCACCTCATTCTCTGTCGTCCCCTTCTTCTCTTGCCCTCAACCTTTCCCAGCATTAGGCTCTTCTCCAGTGAGTCCTTCCTTCTCATTAGGTGGCCAAAGTATTTGAGTTTTAGCTTCAGGATCTGGCCTTCTAAAGAGCAGTCAGGGTTGATCTCCTCTAGGACTGACCGGTTTGATCGCCTTGCAGTCCAAGGGACTCGCAGGAGTCTTCTCCAGCACCGTAGTTCAAAGGCCTCAATTCTTTGGCGCTCAGCCTTTCTTATGGTCCAGCTTTCACTGCCATACATTGCACTTGTTCCATGTAGTTACTCCTTTTGCCCCCAACGTGCTGGCTGGCACGGGGAGAAAAACTCTTTGCTCCTGAATAGACCCATTTCTTTTTCTCCTGGAAAGGCCACCCTCCATCTTTGAGCTTTGCTTGCCAGGCATCGCCCTCGGCAGGCTTCCCACGACCCAAAGGCTGCCCCTAAACTACAGGTTTTCCGCAGCAAGGCTGGGCCTCAGAAGCACGCCCCGATGTTTTTGCACGTCAACACAGGCAGGGTGGAGGCCGAGGGCGCGACGTGGCAGGAACCAGCCTGTCTCCAGGTGAGCAAGGCTCTAGTCCTCGCCGCTTCCAGATCTGGCGGCGCGCCTCCCTCCCTCTGGCGGCGCGTCCGGGAACTGCTAGCTGTGCGCCCATACTACCAGACTCCCGACGGAAAAGGGGGAAAAAAACTGTCGCCGGATCCACGCTGCAAAACTCCGGACCGCCTCTAGATGCGAAGCAAGGTCGTGCAGAAAAGGTGGCAGCCCAGCGCTCCGTTACTGGTGTTCACTGCGGAGCTCAAGATCCTGCCCGGATCCCAAGGCTGCTGGGCAAATCGTTGCGCCGCACAGCCTCGGGCACGGAGCCGTTTACTTACAAGCGTCCACACGACCTTCGAAGGACTTGGTTACCTTGCAAGCCGCTCCGCCAGGCAGGCCGGAGGCGCAAGGCAAGCGGGCGAGGGAAAGGCGTTTCAGCGGGACGAGCCTCGCAGGGAAGTAGAAGCGGAGCAGCAGACGGCGAAAAAAACAAAAACAAAACGGGGCTCTTTCTGAAAATACGGCTCGATCTTGCAGGGAGGGATCAGCTGGGATCCAAGATTCCGGGAACTTGGCGCTAGTTAAGATTTCCTCCTGAAGTTTGTTAAAATCCGGAAGTGAGGCTTCAGGGCGCCTGTGGTTTTCCACGCGCGAAAGGGTGAGGAGGACAGACAAGCCGCGGGAATCCTTCCGACCACTCTTGATCCTCTCGCCGAGGGGGGTGGGGGTGGAGCGATCTCCTTAAAGGGATCGCTTCGGAGAGAGTCCGGAGCCCGCCATGGGCGAGCGTGAGTCAGGTGCAGCTTGATAACAGCAATCGGAGTTTTCCCGGGTGGGTTTGGGATTTGGATTTGGATTTGCAACAGGTAAGTTGCCTGAGCAGGGGGTTGGACTAGATGACCTCCAAGGTCCCTTCCAACTTCTTCTTCTTCTTCTTCTTCTTCTTCTTCTTCTTCTTATTATTATTATTATTATTATTATTATTATTATTATTATTATTATTATTATTATTATTATT
>JAKJMR010001148.1:511638-529557 GCA_024449315.1 Daboia siamensis
TTGCCCCATTTAATGACTTTTCTCGCCACAATTGTTAAGTGGATCACCACAGTTGTTAAACTAGTAACACCGTTGTTAAGTGAATCTTGCCTTCCGTGTTCATTTTGCTTGTCAAGAGGTTGCAAAAGGGGATCACGCGACTCTGGGACACTGCAACTGTCACAAATATGAACCAGTTGTCCAGCCTTGATGGAGCAGAGGGCTAATGCCTCCTTAAGTAACACCAGCTGCCTGCAATTAGTGCAGGTTCGAGTCCCACCAGGCTCAAGGTTGACTCAGCCTTCCATCCTTCCCAGGTAGGTAAAATGAGGACCCAGATGTTGGGGGCAATAAGCTGACTTTGTAAAAATGCCGCTTGGGGGGCCCCCCGAAAGCCCTAATAAGCAGGCATATACATAGAATGAAGGCTATTGCTAAGCACGTTGATTTGTGCTTCTAAGGTTGTAAGCCGCCCTGAGTCTTCGGAGACGGGCAGGATATAAATGGGATTAAAAAAAAAATATGGAGAGAATTCATTTCACCACTGTCTTACTTAGCAACAGAAATTTTGAGCTCAGTTGTGGTCATAAGTCAAGGACTGTCTTTAGTCATTCGTTAGGGAATCTCACCGCAGATGCAGATAGCATATGCCATCATGTCAAAGCTTGTAAATACTCTTTAAGATTTCTTATTAATACTGTATATGTAACAGGTTTATCCCTGGGTCCATGGAAGTCTGAGGAAAAATTGAAAATAAAAGATGGCTTTCTTTTCCACTTCCAGCCCTTCTGAATCCCATGGAGAGCCCCAACAATTTCTGCCGCCTTTGTGGTGCCGGGCTGCGCGGGAATCATCGGCGGTGGCTTTTCAGCAGGACCAGCAACGGCTCGCACCCTGACCTGTTGGTGATACTGTCCTATGTCCTCGACCGAGAGCTTCCCCAGCGTGGAGATGGGCGCAGTGAATTCCTATGTGGGAAATGCGCCCAGGCCTTGGGGCGGGTGTACCATTTCGACACTGTCATTGCCCGGGTTCAAGCTCTCTCCATTGACCGCCTCCAGCGCCTGCTTTCGGAGAAAGACCAGTTGGCCCGCTCTCTGCGCCATATCTACATGCGGCGGTTCCCAGATAACGGGGCCTCCGCATCCTACACGGGCCAAGAGATCTCAGCCAGCATAGCGGATTTGCCCCAAGTGCAATACCAGCGCCTCCTGCAGGACGATATGGCCCTGTCTGAATATGAGTGTTGGGCTGACACCCCGGACAGCAGCCAGCCGGGCACCCCGTGTCGGAACCGCCAATGTCGCAGCTGCCACGGGCTGAGGGTGGATGACAACAATTACGAGTGGGTGTGCCGGACACCGAGACGGCTGGGAACGTGGTCCCCTGTCTTTTCCCTCTGCCGGGACAAGTCGCAGAGCATGCCTACCATGTACTGCACTGGCTCCCAGGCCTCTGTGCGATCCCAGAGCTTGGGAGACGTCGAGTCTTGTTCAATGCTATCGTTGGACACTTTTCCGGAAACGGAACTAGCCTGGGAAGCACTGAAAAACCTAAAGGACGTTAGAAGGAAGCGGCTGAAGGTCCCATTGGGCAGTAAGATCCCTGTCCTGGTGGGCAACTGGCGTGGGGCTACTCCGCAGAGAGAGAGCCCCGTGGGAGAAGAAGCCTATGAGGAACTGATGGATGAGTTTCTGCCTCTTGAGCCGAAGGTAAGAGCCTCAAAGAGGAAAGGTGGGATCAGCTGAGTTCAGGCATTATCCTAAGCTATGGTGTGTTCTAACCACCATGTGTTGTACAGATAGTCCTCAACTTACAGCCATTTCTTTTAATGATGATGCAAAGTTACAACGGCACTGAAAAAAGCAACTTATGACCGTTTTCCACACTTATGACCATTGTGGCATCCCTGTGGTCACATGATCAAAATTCAGATGCATGGCAACTGGTTCATATTTATGACAGTTGCAGTGTCCTCCAGCCATATTACTTTTGCGACCTTCTGGCAAGCAAAGTCAATGGGGAAGCCAGATTGACTTAACAACCCTGTTGCTAACTTAACACCTGCAGTGATTCACTTAACAATCGTGGCAAGAAAAGTCAAAACTCACTTGACAATTACAGGTAGTCCTCAACCTACGACCTCCACTGAGCTCCAATTTTATGTTGCTAAGTGAGAAATTTGTTAAAGTGAGCTTTGCCCCATTTTACGACTTTTCTCGCCACAATTGCTAAGTGGATCACTGCATTTGTTAAGTGAGCATCACCGTTGTTAAGTGAATCTGCCTTCCGCATTGATTGTTAGAAGATCCCAAAAGGGGATCATGTGACTCTGGGACATTACAACCATCATAAATATGAACCAGTTGTCAAGCATGTGAATGTGAATCACGTGACCACGGGGATGCTGTGGTCATAAGTGTGAAAAGTGGTCCTTAAGTCACTTTTTCCAGTGCTGTTGTAATTTTGAACTGTCACTAAATGAACTGTCGTAAGGACTACCTGTATCTTCCTTAACAGCAGATATTTTGGGCTTAATTGTTTTTGTAAGTTGAGGAGTATCTGCATAAGACAATGGTCTAATTTATGAATGAAGGTCTAGTCTAATGAAAAAGAGGACTAAGGGTGACATGATAGTGTTCCAATATCTCAGGGGCCACCACAAAGTAGAGGGAGTCAAGCTATTCTCCAAAGCACCTGAAGGCAGGACAAGAAGCAACAGATGGAAACTAATCAAGGAGAGAAGCAACCTAAAACTAAGGAGAAATTTCCTGTCATTGAGAAGGATTAACCAGTGGAATGACTTCCCTCCAGAAGTGGGTATTCCCATCACTGGAAACTTTTAAGAAGAGATTGGACAACCATTTGTCTGAAATGGTATAGGGTCTCCTGCTTGAGCAGGGCATTAGAGTAGAACAGGGCTTTTCAACCAGTGGTACGCGTACCACCTGTGGTACATGGGCACCTGGCAGGTGGTACACAACCATCCTAGAAAAGTGGTAGCGGGGGAGGAGAATGAGCTGAACCGGTGGCAGCACCACCCAAGCCTGAGCGAGAGAGGGCTGGACCTGCAGGGCTGTCAGGGCTCAGTGGAAGTGCCAGGATCAGCGCCCGGATCCAGCTGGAGCTCGGCATTGATCCTGGTGCTTTTGCTGAGCCCAGAAGAAGCAGCGATCAACTGGAATGTTGCAGCATCTCCAGGGTCTTGTGATTTACGATGCTTGGCAACTGATTCATATTTATGATGGTCACAGTGTCCCAAGGTCATGTGAACTAACCAAAACCTGCTGCAACCATCCAGCAAAGGGGGGGAGGAATAAAAACCAAATACCCCCCACCCCACCCTCACTGCCAATCCTCAACAGAAATGCTCACAACAATGAAAACCTCAGACAGGAGGAAGAGCACCGCCGGACGGGCAGGCAGGTGTCTTGCTCAGCTGTGGCTTGGGGGGCACTTTTTTCAGTGCCATTGTAACTTCGAATAGTCACTAAGCCAGGGGTGTCAAACTCAATTTCACTGAGGGCTGCATCAGCATTGCGGTTGCCCTCAGGGGGCCGGGTGGGTATGACCAGGGTGGGCGTGGCCTACTGGGTGGGCGTGGCTAGAGTGTGTATGGCCTACTGAGTGGGCGTGGCCAGCTCCACATCATTGGCATCAAGGGTGCCTATGGGGGCCTGGGCAGGAGTGGGACAGATCTGGGGGTCTCTGGCAGGAGGAGGGTCTCTGGGCCAGGGCCAAGGCAGTGGGGGCCGTTCCCTCACTATTTCCAGGATGGCTTCACGGGCCACATGAAACCACTTCGGGGGCCGGATCTGGCCCCCGGGCCTTGTGTTTGACATGTCTGCACTAAGCGAACTGTTGTAAGTTGAGGACTACCTGTACTTCATCACTTTTTTCCTTTTTTTTTTTTTTTTTTTTGGTCATCAGGGTTTTGACACCTTGCTAGGCGACTGGTGGTACTCGGATGTTGTCATATCCTAAAAGTGGTACAATGGGTGAAAAGGTTGAAAACCCCTGGACTAGAAGACCTCCAAGGACTCTTCCAAGTCTTATTCGGTTCTCTCATTCTGTCTTTCCCAAAGCTCCAGGTTCAGCGGTCTCTGCACCAGGACCTCCAAAGATCTTTTGATAATTTGAAGGAACTTCTTGAAACAGCCAAAGGAGAGCTGAAGAGCTTTCAGGACAAACAAGTAGAGGCTCCCAATCAGGTAAAACTTTTAAGTTTTCCTTGTCTCCTTTATCAAGCAGTGCCTCCCGAGTAACTGGTGCCACCCGAGGGCAGAGGAATTGACCTGCAACCCCTGGATCCCCCTATTTGGCTCAAAACGTCCCCATTCCTTTGCTCCAGCAGCAAATTAGTTTCACACCCAAAAAACTGGGCCGGTGCAGGTTAAGAGAAAACTAGTCCAGCCCCTGTGCTTAAGGGGGCCTTTATTCTTGTGTAATTTTATTCTGCCCACCACAACACCTCCTTTTTGACCTGTTCTGGATGTGTTTAAGGAGTCATGTCTGATTGGCTAAAAAGGTAAAGGTCTCCCTGTCAGTCATGGGGGCAGTGCTCATCTTTTGTTTCTTGGCTGAGCGAGCCAGTGTTGTCTGAAGACAATTTCTGTGGTCATGTGGCCAGCATAGCTATCCACCAAAGGCTCACGGAACACGTTAACCTTCCCACTGTAAAGGTAAAGGTAAAGGTTCCCCCACACATGCGTGCTAGTCGTTTCCAACTCTAGGGGCCGGTGCTCATCTCCGTTTCAAAGCCAAAGAGCCAGTGCTTGTCCGAGGACGTCTCTGTGGTCATGTGGCCGGCATGACTAGACGCCAAGGGCGCACGGAACGCTGTTACCTTCCCACCAGAGCGGTCCCTATTTTTCTACTTGCATTTTTACGTGCTTTCGAACTGCTAGGTTGGCAGAAGCTGGGACGAGTAACAGGCGCTCACTCTGTTACGCGGCACTCGGGATTCGACCCGCCAAACTGCCGACCTTCTGATCGACAAGCTCAGCGTCCTAACCTACTGAGCCACCGCGTCCCTTCCCACTGAAGTGGTACCTATTAATCTATTTGCTTTCTTTCTAATTGTGAGATGGGCAGGAGCTGAGGCATGTAACGGGAGCTTACCCCATTGCATGGAGCTCAGGTCTCGAACCCATTTAAGCCGGAATTAAAGTGGAAGAGGAGGGAAGACGCTCTGACTTGTTTAACCAAAGCCTGGTTTGTTCCTTCCTCTTGTCAGTCATGCCAAAGAGAATCAACTGATTGTGATGGGCTTAAATGAAAGAAGGAGGCAGAGGAACATAAGCCAGGATCCTGGATACCGATGTAAAGATAGGTTGTGACTAAAGCAAGAGAGGATTAGTAAACCAGTGACTGCTTTGTTGCCTATAATAAAACACAGCTCTTTTCTTGGAATGAGTGGGTGCATTGTGCACAGCTAGAAAGAAGCAAGCGGAACTAGGGTTTAAGTTAACTGAGATCCATGTCTGTCTGTCCTGTTCGGATTCCCTGGGATTTAAAACCAACTTGAGATTTTTAGGTGTTTCATTAAAGCTGGCAGGGTGCTTAGCTGTTATTTCTTACTGAATCTGCCCAGACTTTGAAATCTTCATAATACTTGTAATTCCCATGCTTATATATTTATATTTCTTTGATCCCATTTTTATGATTCTTTTTATTTTTTTCACTGAGGTTTTTCTATGCTATATAACCACTGGTGTAAATGTTATTATGGTTAAAGTTGCTTGTTCTAACTCACAGTGAAAAAGCTTAAAATACTTTTTTTTTTGAATGAAGAACTTTTTAAATTCCATATCTACTTGTTCCTTCTATCTTACTCCATTTTGCCTCTGGGCTTATACCTGACTTCAGGCTGATGATGCAGGTAGTCCTTGGGTTACAACTTTTCATTTAGCGACCCTTCAGAGTTAAAACAGCACTGAAAAAACAGCACTTATGATCATTTTTCACACAACTGTTGCAGCATCCCCATGGTCACGTGATCAAAATTCAGATGCTTGGTAACCGGCTCGTATTTATGACGGTTGCAGCATCCCTGGAATCATGTGATCCCCTTTTGCGACCTTCTGATAAGCAAAGTCAATGGGGAAGCCAGATTCACTTAACAACTGTGTTACTAACTTAACAAGTGCAGTGATTCATGTAACTGGTTGTAAGCATGAACTGGTCATAAGTCAGGTTTGTAACTTCGAGAGGTCACTAAATGAATGATTGTAAGTCAAAAGTCAAACCCTGACTGCTCTTTAGAAGGCCAGATCCTGAAGCTGAAATACTTTGACCACCTAATGAGAAGGAAGGACTCACTGGAGAAGAGCCTAATGCTGGGAAAAATTGAGGGCAAGAGAAGAAGGGGACGACAGAGAATGAGGTGGCTAGATGGAGTCACTGAAGCAGTAGGCATGAGCCTAAATGGACTCCAGGAGATGGTACAGGACAGGAAGGCCTGGAGGAATGCTGTCCATGGGGTCGCGATGGGTCGGACACGACTTTGCAACTAACAACAACAACAAAGTCAAAGGGAGCCTGTTAGTGTAACCTTGCATTAAAGACAGAGTTAATAATTCTGGCTATGCTTCTTGTCTGGACTACCTCTCAAGGTTGGCATATTTCCCCTTTTCCCCCACCCCACTCTCTGTGGCACAGGAAGCTGGTTTTCCACTTGAAAAGGCCATGGATCATCAGGAGCAGCTGATCCTTCAACTGACCAGGTGTCTGCAAAGCAAGGAGGAAGTGCTACAGGTGAGCTAAGCAATAGAGACCCTCCAGGTCTTCGAGGTGATGAAAGGAATGCCCCCACCTGTCTCATTTCCTGGGTGAAGGGCATCATAAGGGAAGATGACGGAACTACAGTAAGAGGACCGTTTTCGAACCAAATTCTCATTGGCTCAAGTATTTCCTATTTTTGCCTCGAAAATAAAACAGTTGGGATACTTCCCTGTTTCATTTCTGATCTCCTGAAGAACTGGAAGGATCAGGTCTAAACCTCTGCTTGGTTCTTGATCAGCAGCCTGTTCTTGATCAATGTTAACCTCTCTATTCAAGCTATTTCCATCAAGCTAGAATCAATCACCATAATTTCCACAAAAATAGCACTTTAAATGGTGCAAGTTTCAACAAGGCAATCATTTTATCTGCCCTAACCAAGACCTGTATTGCTTGAGTGTCCTAGGCAAAATGTAGAACAAGCAAGTAACATAGTAATCAATGGACTAAAATGTTATTTGAGTTACAAATATACTGTATATATATAATAGCGATCCACCATCACATTGTAGTGTGAGGTGGGAAGGATATAAATTATATAGAAGTAGACTTGACTAGACTAGACTAGACTAGACTAGACGAGAAGAGAAGAGAAGAGAAGAGAAGCTGGAAGGGATCTTGGAGGTCTTCTAGTCCAGCCCCTTGCTCAAGCAGGAGGATCTGTACCACTTCAGACAAGTGACTGTCTAGCCTCTTCTTAAAAACCTCCAGTGATGGAGCACCCATGGTTTCTGGAGGCAAAGCTGTTCCACTCATTAATTGTCCTCACTGTTAGGAAGTTTCTCCTTAATTCCAGGTTGCTTCTCTCTTTGGTCAGTTTCCAACCATTGTTTCTTGTCCTGCCCTCTAGTGCTTTGGATAATAATTTGACCCCCTTTTTTTTGTGACAGCCCCTCAAATACTGGACTACTGCTATCATGTCACCCCTATTTCTTCTTTTCTTTAGACTAGCCAAACCCAAGTGCTGCAGGCATTCTTCATATGATTTAGTGTCCAGGCCTTTGATCATCTTAGTTGCTCTTCTCTGAACTTTTTCCAAGGTCTCCACATCTTTTTTGTAGTATGGCGACCAAAACTGGCTGCAGTAATCCAGGTGTGGTCTCACTAAGGTTTTATAAAGCAGTACTAATACTTTGTGTGATCTTGATTCTGTGCCTTTGTTTATACAACCCAGGATTGTATTAGCTTTTTTGGCGGCTGCTGCACATTGCTGGCTCACAGTCAAGCGATCGTCCACCAGATATTAAATAATATCCCAGATGGTAATAAAAAAGAAAAGATGAAAGTGAGAAAGGAAAGGAGAATTTGGTCCTTTTGGAGAGGAACTCTGATCCTTTTTGTCCGATTTTTCTTCTCCAGGACTGCCTGGTCATCCTGTCATCACTCAGATCACCTGGAATGAACACCTCCAAATTGGAAAGCCTGATCAAGCAGATGGCCCAGCGTCTGAAAGATCGAGACGAAGCTTTAGAGGTAAACTATAATGAGGAAAGGGACCTGCATTATCCTCTTCGGAAGCAACCAAAGATCTGGATTGTTCAGGATCAGATGTTGGGAATTTGTGTGCCTTGTTGGTTAGATGGACAACCTGTGGGTTCTCCCTTTGTAGCTGAACTACAACTCCCAACAGTTGAACCAGCAAAGCCAAGGCGAGAGATTCTGGGAATTGTAGCTAAAGTTTGGATTAGCCCAATGCTTCTTCAAATTAAAAGCTTGTTAGCAAAGCACCAGAACCTGAGGTGGAAATTCAAAGTTACATGCGGAAGCTTCTCCAATCCGAAAGGTCAGTATTAGATAGCAGAGCCAAGAGTGACAGAGATGTTGTCTAATTTGGGGAACGATGCTAGTCCTTGAGATGACCCCAAAATACTGTAAATGTAATATTTTCCAAGTATATTTAAATCCAAAATGATGGTGAGAAGCTGGCTCTCAGGAGAAAAAAGGGTATAATGGCTGAGCAGCAACGTTTTTTTAAACAAATTTTATTGAATATACAATTAAAAACAAAAGTGGACATGTTACAACTTCCCTGACTTCAACACTGCTATTGTTGTTAGTTGCGAAGTCGTGTCCGACCCATCGCGACCCCATGGACAACGTTTCTCCAGGCCTTCCTGTCCTCTACCATCTTCTGGAGTCCATTTAGGCTCACACCTACTGCTTCAGTGACTCCATCCAGCCACCTCATTCTCTGTCGTCCCCTTCTTCTCTTGCCCTCAACCTTTCCCAGCATGAGGCTCTTCTCCAGTGCGTCCTTCCTTCTCATTAGGTGGCCAAAGTATTTGAGTTTTAGCTTCAGGATCTGGCCTTCTAAAGAGCAGTCAAGGTTGATCTCCTCTAGGACTGACCGGTTTGATCGCCTTGCAGTCCAAGGGACTCGCAGGAGTCTTCTCCAGCACCATAGTTCAAAGGCCTCAATTCTTTGGCGCTCAGCCTTTCTTATGGTCCAACTTTCACAGCCATACATTGCAACTGGGAAGACCACTGCTATTAGTATTACCTTATATAAGGAAAGGGACATGATGGCTCAGTGGATTAGGACACTGAGCTTGTTGATCAGAAGGTCAGCAGTTTGGTGGGTCAAATCCCAAGTGCCGTGTAACAGAGTGAGCGCCTGTTACTCATCCCAGCTTCTGCCAACCTGGGAGAAAGCACGTAAAAATGCAAGTAGAAAAATAGGGACTATTCCAGTGGGAAGGTAACAGCATTCCATGTGCCTTTGACATCTAGTCATGCCAGCCACATGACCACAGAGACGTCCTCGGACAAGCGGTGGCACTTCGGCTTTGAAACGGAGATGAGCACCGGCCCCTCGAGTCAGAAACGACTAGCACGCATGTGCGGGGGAACCTTTACCTTTACCTTTACTATCTCTCTGTCTATTTACCATCTGTCTGTCTGCCTATCTCTGTCTATCTCAGACATGTCAAACACAAGGCCCGGGGGCCGGATCTGGCCCGCAAAGTGGTTTCATGCGTCCGCGAAGCCATCCTGGAAACAGTGAGGGACCGGCCCCCACTGCCTTGGCCCTGGCCCAGAGACCCTCCTTCTGCCAGAGACCCTCAGATTTGTCCCACTCCTGCCCAGGCCCCCATAGGCACCTTTGATGCCAACGATTTAGAGCTGGCCACGCCCACCCAGTAGGCCATACGCACTCTAGGCACGCCCACCCAGTAGGCCACACCCACCCAGTAGGCCACAGCCACCCGGCCCCCTGAGGGCAACTGCAATGCTGATGCGGCCCTCAATGAAATTGAGTTTGATACCCCTGGTCTATCTCGTCTGTCTGTCTGCCTATCTATATCTATTTATATCTAACTATCTCTCTATTTATCGTCTGCCTATAACTATCTATTTATCTATCGTCTGCCTATCTATATCTATCTCTGTCTATTTATCATCTGTCTGTCTGCCTATCTATATCTATCTATCTATATCTATCTATCTATCTATCTATCTATCTATCTATCTATCTATCTATCTGTCTGTCTATCTATCTATCTATCTATCTATCTATCTATCTATCTTATCAAAAATAACTCCTAGTTCTCTTTTTTCCCTTTGATCTCCTCAGAAGATTCTATCCAGCCATTTCTTGGCCCTGGAGTTCGTGCACCGTCAGTTGAGGCACCTTCAAGAAGCATTGAAAGATAAAGATGCTGATCTGGCACGACTCAACAGCAGCCTCCGCACTGAAGAGGAGACCATGCATGTATGAATGGGCAGATATGGGGTCCAGTCGGGAGGGATCTGGTAATGCAGACAATGTGGTGGAAGATTGCTTGACTTAGTGCAACATGACGGGAAAAGAAATTGTAGCCCTGGCTACCTTCTTAAATTATTTTCTCTCATGTTTTTGAGTGTGTGAGATTCTGGAAAGAGTGTGACAACTTCAAACAGTAGGAGTGTGGTGGCTCATGTGGTTAGGATGCTGGGCTGTTGATTGGCAGGCTTGTGTTGGAGACCCAGGTGCTGCCACATGGCGGGTGAGCTCCTGTCACTCGCTCCAACTCCTGTTGACCCAGCAGTTTGAAAGTGGGTACCACTTTGGTGGGCAACTTAACAGGGACACGAAAAGAATTCCCAGTTTGGCGTCTCCTGGGCAATGGTGATGTCCAACATGGAAGTCTAGTATAACTTCAAATAGTGTTTAACAATATTGCGTTTTCCTTCTTTCCAAGTTTCTTGTCTCTAGCATCACAGAGAAGCATTGAGTGGTGGTTTCATGCCAGATACACTGTATTATACCTTGTTTATTTGCTTACATATTATTTATACATTTATATGTTTTTAATAGAAAGGGACACGGTGGCTGAGTGGGTTAGGACGCTGAGCTTGTCGATCAGAAGGTCGGCAGTTTGGCGGGTCGAATCCCGAGTGCCACGTAGCAGAGTGAGCACCTGTTACTCATCCCAGCTTCTGCCAACCTAGCAGTTTGAAAGCACGTAAAAATGCGAGTAGAAAAATAGGGACCACTACGGTGGGAAGGTAACAGCGTTCCGTGCGCCTTTGGGGTCTAGTCATGCCGGCCACATGACCACGGAGACGTCCTCGGACAAGCGCTGGCTCTTCGGCTTTTGAAACGGAGATGAGCACCGGCCCCTAGAGTCGGAAACGACTAGCACGCATGTGCGGGGGAACCTTTACCTTTACCTTACTATGTTTTTAATAACATTTATATGTTTTCTATTTTCTTTTTTAAAAAGTATGCATTCTTGCTGAATGAGTTGAGATAGTCCTCAACATACACCGGTTGCTTAGCGACCATTAAAGTTATAACAGACTTCCCCAGAGGTACTTACAACCCAGTTCCCAAGTTCCAATGTCCCGCCCCCTCCCTGTGGTCATGTGACCTCATGCCAGGTACTTAGCAACCAGCCCACATTTACAATCACGTTCACATGATCATATTTATAATGGTTTTGTTGAAAACTAGCATTTAGTTCTGGTTTTCAGCAGAACCAGCTCATAGGAAATGATGGGTTCGCTTTATGACATGGTGCTCACTTTACAACCATGGTGGTTACTTAATGAGCATGGCGTTCACTTAATGACAACTGCTAAAATGTTATAAAGTTGGGTCAGTCACGTGCGTGACCTGCTTTATGACTGTCATAACTTAAAACTATAATGGGCAGACTCCATTAGAGTCGTAAGTCGAGGACTAGCCATAATGTAGATTTTTCCAAGTTTGGAGGAATAATTCTTGTTGCAAAATCTCTACAGGTAGTCCTCAGCCTACGACCACAATTGAGCCCAAAATTAATGTGGTTAAATGAGAAATTTGTTAAGTGAGTTCTGTCCCATTTTACGACTTTTCTTGCCACATTTGCTAAGTTAGTCACTGCAGTTGTTAAATTAGTAGTGTGGTTTTTAAGGGAATCTGGCTTCCCCATTGACTTTGCTTGTCAGAAGGTCGCAAAAGATGAGCACATGCCCCTGGGACACCGCAACCATCATAAGTGTGAGTCAGTTGTCAAGCATCCGAATGTAAATCACGTGACCGTGGGGATGCTACAAGGGTCCTAAGTGTGAAAAATGGTCGTAAGTCTCTTTTTCCCCCAGTGGTGGTGTAACTTCAAATGGTCATTAAATGAACTGTTGTAAGTTGAGGACGACTTGTTCTGAAATTCGCGAATATTGAGAGGGAGGTTTGGGACAGATGAGAATCTGCAGCTGTAGGTAATCTCTTTCTGTTTATCTTCTGTGGTCCTTCTTCTCCTTCCCTTCCCCCAGGCTCTGCGGGAGCTTTTGAACCAGAAGGACCGGGAAATCCGGCGTCTAGAATCTCTCTGTGCCTCAACTCAGGACTTCTGGCAACTGCAGGACCAAAGTTTGCTCTTCACTTTGAAGGAGAAAGAAACCTTAATTAAAGCTCTCCAGGAAGCCTTGACCAGCAGCACCAAGGATGTGGAGGTAGCTCTTCCTCCGCCAAATTCAGATTTTAGTTATTGATAATGTTGCACGGGTCGTCCTTGACTTACAACAGCTCGTTTAGTTACAACGGCTCTGAAAAAATTGACATGACTATTTTTCACACGACTATTTGCACCATTTCCCCATGGTCACGTGATCAGAATTTAGAGGCTTGGCATCCGACTCGTATGTATGACGGTTGCAGCATCCTGGAGTCACGTGATTACCTTTTGGGTTTTTTTGGTACAAGTTTCATTAATTTTTTAATTTTACGGTCAGATATTTGTGAAGCAACACGGTTGGGTAGTCAAAAGTAAACAATAGCAAAATACAAGTTATTTGTAAATAGCTCAAGTTACATCAACAAGGATTCCCACTCCAATTCCCTCAGTTATAACATAATCAAATTAATAAATTTCTGATTGCGGCCTAGTCAATTAGAAGAATTTTCAATATATTTTCATTTATACATATCGATATCCTGTTTTTAAGTTTTACCTAATTGCAATAGAGTATTCTGGAACAGGGCTTTTCAACCAGTGGTACGGGTACCACCTGTGGTACATTGGCACCTGGCAGGTGGTACGCAACGATCCTAGAAAAGTGGTAGTGGGGGAGGGGAATGAGCTGAACCAGTGGCAGCAGCGCACAAGCCTGAGTGAAAGATGGCTGGAGCTGCAGGGCTGTCAGAGCTCAGTGGAAGCGCCAGGATCAGCGCCAGGCATCACCTGGAGCTCGGCGCTGATCCTGGAGCTTCTGCTGAGTCCAGAAGAAGCGGCGATCAGCTGGAATGTTGCAGCATCTCCAGGGTCTTGTCATTTACATTCAGATGCTTGGCAACTGATTCATATTTATGACGGTCACAGTGTCCCAGGGTCATGTGAAGTAATCAAAACCTGCTGCAACCACCCAGCGGGGGGGGAGAATAAAAACCAAATACCACCCCACCCTACACTCGATGCCAATCCTCAACAGAAATTCTCACAACAATGAAAGCCTCAGAAGGAGGAAAAGCGCCGCCGGGCGGGCAGCAGCTGTCTTGCTCGGCTGTGGATTGGGGGGCACTTTTTTCAGTGCCATTGTAACTTCGAACAGTCACTAAGTAAACTGTTGTAAGTCGAGGACTACCTGTACTTCATCATTCTTTTCCTTTTTTTTTTTTTTGGTCATCAAGTTCTTGACACCTTGCTAGGTGACTGGTGGCACTCAGATGTTGCCATATCCTAAAAGTGGTACAAAGGGTGAAAAGGTTGAAAAGCCCTGCTCTAGAATAGCCTATGATATATAAAAGAAAACTTAACTTTTGGGTGACCCCCATTTCCCTATTTCAATAAAAAGTAATTATCCTGTCTACAAAACTTACATTGTTCATTGCAAAACATTCTTAGTGTTTAGAAGTAAATTCTACGTGATCACCTTTTGTGACCTCCTGACAGGCCAAGGCCAATGGGGAAGCCACATTCACTTAACAGCCGTGTTACTAACGTAACAATTGTAGTGGTTTACTTAACCGCTGTGGCAAGGAAGGCCATAAAATGGGTCAAAGCTCTCTTAACAATGGTGTCAGCAACAAATTTGGGGCTGAGTTGTGGTAATAAGTCGAGGTCTACCGGTATCTGTATCCCGCCTTTCATTCAGGATCTTGAGGCACCCTCATGATTCTCCTCTTCTTAATTTTTCCACACAACCATAGTCTTCTGAGGCAGGTAGCGTGGAAAGAGGGTTCCTTGCAGCTTCCATGGTTGAAGAATGATTAGAACCCAGGTCTCTCTTCTGATGGCCCAGAACCTTCCCTTCTACCCCACACTGGTTGTTGGGCTGAAAGAGAGGGGCTGACCCAGAGGACTCCAGGGAAACTACATGGCTGAGGGAAATTAAGCTTAAACAAAAATTACCAAAATAGGAAGCATGGTGAATTAATGAGATGATAAGATAACCTTTATCGTCATTTTTTTTTTACTGTGGGCACAACGGCACACATCAACAATAAAATTTAGTTTCCCACTCTCGAAGTGAAACACATACACGACACACACCTAACCACATTATATACAACATAGGTATAGACCCACACACCTACATTACATAACAAATAAATATTAAATATTGTCCATCTTGAATATATAACAGAAGGAGGAAGCTTAAGAGTTCACAAGGTTAATGCTGTATGGAATGAAACTATGGCTGAATTGGGATGTTCTGCTACAGATACCACGAAGCCTTCTCCCAGAAGGTAACAAGGAAAACAGGTCGTGAAGAGGATGTGTAGTGTACCAGATAATCTTACGGACCCTGTTCAAACAACACTTCTGTGCTATGTCCTGGATGGAGGGGAGGGAACTGCCAATGATCTTTTCGGCCATCCTCACCACTCTCTGTACCACTTTCCTGTCTGAAGCAGTGATGCTTCCAAACCAGACTGTGATGCTGTAGGATGCTCTCGATCATCCCCCTGTAGAAAGTGGTCAGGACAGGGGAAGGAAGATGAGCTTTTCTCTTGCGACGCAGAAAATGCAGGCACTGCTGTGCCCGCTTCACTAGTTTCTCACTGTTGAGTGACCAAGCCGGCCTACTCGTTAGCTGCACACCCAGGAATTTGATGCTGATAACCATGATGGTTATAAGCTAAAAAATGCTATACATAGTGATTATTATTTGTACAAATATAAAAAGTGTGTTTATATTTAACCGTTTATATACTGAAAATATTAAGAATTACATTTTGCTTAAGGTTGAAGGAGAATATAAACGGGAGATGGGAAGATCAAAGAAATATATTATTAAATATACTAATTATGGAATTATCAAACTTAATCGTTACTGATTGTTCATTGATTATTATCAGGTTTTTTTCCTTTTATTAAAACATACACCAAGACAACACACTGTACACTAGGCACTGGAGATTGTTATAGTTAAAACCAATAAAATACGTATTTTTTTTAAAAAAGGAATTACATGGCTGAGAGATGGTTAGGACCTGGGCCTCCTTGCTTCTAATCTGGCACTTTCTCCAGTACCCTACCTGCACATTCAGATATTTTTAGATGCACCCTGTTTTCCCCAAAATAAGACCTAACCGTAAAATAAGCCCTAGCATGATTTTTCAGGATGCTCATAATATAAACCGTATCCCCAAAATAAGCCCCAGTTAAGATTGTCAGCCAGATGGATGCATTTATTATCATATTTCCCCAAAAATAAGACCTAACTGCAAAATAAGCCCTGATGCGTCTTTTGGAGCAAAAGTTAATATAAGACCCAGTCTTATTTTGTGGGAAATAACGGGTACCATGCATAGAATCATGGCTCTTTCCAGATTGAACAACTCTGATAAATCTCCAGCCGCCTCTCTTGTTTCGGCTCTAGGCCCTTGCAAATTCCCTCAGCAGCTCCGACTTGGCTCCAGCATTGCTCCAGCAGATCCAGGAGAAGCAAGATTTGCTGGCCCAGTCCTTGGCTGTGCAGACACGGGTCCAGGCCGAGTGGCAAAGGCAACTGCAGGTGGTGAAAGATGCAGCCATTGCCCGAGAACACAAACTCCAGGTGTGACCAGGGGCATCACGTGGTTTGGGAACCCTAAAAAAGCTTGGCCTTTCTCTTCAGACTTGTCTTTGATCTTGCAATGATATGTGTGAGAAAGACCGTGGGAGATTTGGCAAAGAGAATCTGCCAAGGGAACTGTCAGAATTGACAGCTGGATAGTACTCTGTGTCAACTCTAAAATGAAATTAGCTGAAGCCATTTTCCCTTCGTTTTCGGTTGCCACAGAATTGGGAGGGGGGGGATGAGTGTTTTGTCTTAGACATAATAATAAATTGTTTTGTGGGAACCAAGGTCACTGCTAACTGCATTTTGGCAGCTGTAACTTTCGTTAGAAAGCCCAAACAAGTATTTAATTGGGTAATGTGATTTATGACATACTACTGGGGTAGGAAGTTTAACTTTGTAACCTTTGGGGGTGGTGTTTCAGTCTTGGGTTCACTTTTGAACATGCCGATATTATGTAGCCAAATAAATATGTTCTTTAAGGAAACTTCTTTGCCTTGAAGTTCTTTTTGCTGGTCTGATCTATCGGAACCATGACACCATGTTTCCCCGAAAATAAGACTGGGTCTTTTTTTTTTCTCCTCCAAAAGAGGCATCCGGTCTTATTTTCAGGGGATGTCTTACTCACCTCCGGCACCGACAGCCCAGCCCAGGAGGTCCATTTCTTCTGGTGCCGAAAGATCTTTATGACCGCAAATGTTAAGTGAATCTGGCTTCCCCATTGACTTCGTTTGTTCAGAAGGTTGCAAAAGGTGATCACATAAGTCACTTTTTTCATTGCTGGTGTGTTACTTCAAATAGTTTTTTTTTTTATTTTAATCTCATTTATATCCCGCCCTTCTCCGAAGACTCAGGGCGGCTTACAATCTAAGCACAAATCAAATGTGTGCTTAACCTTCATTCTATGTATATGCCTGCTTATTAGGGCTTTCACCCCCCCCACAAGCGGCATTATTACAAAGTCAGCTTATTGCCCCCAACAATCTGGGTCCTCATTTTACCTACCTCGGAAGGATGGAAGGCTGAGTCAACCTTGACTCAATTACTAGATGAATGATTGTAAGTTGAGGACAATCTGTACAATCATAAGTCAAAGACCACTTGTATAGTCACTGCAACCAGTGCTTTTTTTGTAAACAAAAAAGGTGCTGGAACTCACACATGTCATACAACCCGCCTTGCCTACCCTACAAGGTTCCATCCAAAAAAGGTGCCGGAACTCCGTTCTGGGCGTTCTATGAAAAAAAAAGCCGTGACTGCAACTATCAGCCAATGCAACTTAATTTATTTATTTTATTTATTTTTGCATTGTACTTCTCTGTGGAAGCAAACACCTTCTACTACTCCTTTTTTTAGGAGCAGCTACTTCAGCAATCTCAGGATGCCAAAGAGCGAGGCCAGGAAATGGCACATCTCCGCAGGCAGCTGGTCCAGGCTGAAGTCAAACTAAGCCAAGGAGCTGTTCTCCTGGAGGAGCGTTGCATAGAATTGGCTCGGCTCCAAGAGGTGGAGAACATAAAGGCACATGCTCTGGAGGTGATCAAAGCCATCAAGGCGTTTGCGCTCATTTTGGGAAACAGTTGAATGATGGGAATAGGATTCTCAAAGATGGGCTCAGAAACAGTCATGAATGTAGTAGTAGTAGTGGTAATAATAATAATAATAATAATAATAATAATAATAATAATAATAATA
>JAKJMR010001149.1:12831-26132 GCA_024449315.1 Daboia siamensis
CAGGACCTGTTCCTCCTCATTTTAGAATTTGTTCTCCATCATTCCAGGAAAAAATATTCTCCTTTATCTATAATCCTCTCTGTTTTGTTTTGTTTTTAATCAGACCCTGGCGATTAAAACTGGGATTGTCTGTATAAAATATTTTCTTCCAAACTACGAGCCTTCCATCCTCCCAGTCCTTCTTGCCTATCCTGATTTTATTTTATCTTCCATTTCCTCATATTCTCTTGCTTGGGAAAAGACCTAAAAACACCACCCCGAAAGCCTAATCAGGGACTTGAGCAAATGCTAACATCATTTTTCACCAGCCAAAATAAATGCCATTCTCCTCATTTTCTCAGCAATGGGCATTATTCCAAGATAATGTCTCATTCTGCTGGGCCTTGATTAATAGTTAACAAGGATTATATTTTTCCCCCAAATGCTAACTTTTATGCACCTCATAAATCAGGAGAGGATAATCTATGGTTTGCTTAGATGGGCATCACTGTATAGAATCAGCGGAGACGATAGGAAACAACTGTACTTTCACATCGATCCTCCCCAATGTCTATAATAAAAGGTAAAGGTAAAGGTTCCCCCACACATGCGTGCTAGTCGTTTCCAACTCTAGGGGCCGGTGCTCATCTCCGTTTCAAAGCCGAAGAGCCAGCGCTTGTCCGAGGACTTCTCCGTGATCATGTGGCCGGCATGACTAGACGCCAAAGGCGCACGGAACGCTGTTACCTTCCCACCGTAGTGGTCCCTATTTTTCTACTTGCATTTTTACGTGCTTTCGAACTGCTAGGTGGGCAGAAGCTGGGACGAGTAACAGGCGTTCACTCTGCTACGCGGCACTCGGGATTCGACCCGCCAAACTGCTGACCTTCTGATCGACAAGCTCAGCGTCCTAACCCACTGAGCCACCGCGTCCCTCTAGGTCTATAATATCACTCTCAAATTAAAACAAAAAACAAAAACAAAAGAAAGGCAAGGAAAATCTGATTAGAAAAATCCCACATACATTGACAACTGCTCTTAATACGCCAGTGATTTGATTATAGTATAGGTCTTATTTTCTCCCATTGCCATATGCTATTTTTCATGATCATCACCTTCCTAATAGAACCAACTCAAGCTTAGGATATCATCTCATCAGATAAAAACATCAGAATTGGGGTGCCACCTATTAAGGAATAACAAAATAACAGAGTTGGAAGGGACCTTGGAGGTCTTCTAGTCCAGCCCCCTGCTCAAGCAGGAAACCCTATATCATTCCAGACAAATGGCTGTCCAATCCCTTCTTCAAAACCTTCAGTGACGTGGAGCATCCACAACTTCTGGATGCAGGTTGTTCCACGGATTATTTGTTCTAACTGTCAGGAAATTTCTCCTGAATTCTAAGTCAGAGTTCCTCAACCTTTCCGGCTTCGTTCCAACATGAGTGGCTGGCAAATGCACATGTGGACAGCTCCATTTGCACGAGCAGCACTCACCTGCTGCTCGCGGGGATGCGCGTATGCACGCTCACCTGCTGTTTCTGCAGCCTGGTGGCAAACAGCTGACAGCCCACAGAGGCTGGGGACCCCGGTTCTAAGTTGTTCTCTCCTTAATTCAGGGCTCTTCAAACTTGGCCCTTTTATGACTTGTGGAGAAGTCCACAAGGCATAAAAGGGCCAGGTTTGAAGACCCCTGTCTTAATTAGCTTCCATCCATTGTTTCTTGTCTTTTGGTGCTTTGAAAAATAGGTTGACCCCCCCCCCCCTCTTCTTTGTGGCAGCCCCTCAAATATTGGAGCACTGCTATCAAGTCACCCCCTAGTCCTTCTTTTCACTAAACTAGAGAAACCCAATTCTGTCTCTAATTCATGTCTGGGCTTGGCTGCCTCTTGTCTCCTCTCTCCCTTTCTTGCAATCTGCTTCCTGGGAAACTGCACTGAGGTCCGTCAGACAAATCCTGCCCCTGGTGTGGCAAAAATGTATCCCCATTTCCTGCACTTGTGGGATTGCATTACATCTTTATGCCAGAGGCAAGATGGAAAGAGGCTTCATTGAATGCTGTGATTCCAGAGGCAAATTTCAGCCTTTGTGTGAAATTAAAGCGAGCCGTGAATCTCCTCTCTCTTGATTGTATCGCTAAAGAACTGTGCATGATGTTTCATTAACTCATTAGAAAAAAAGAAAAAAAAGGCTGCCTTAAATATCTTCTTTCTGGGTGGGATTTTGCTACCAATATCAAAATGGTTGACGGAATAGCTTTATTTTATTTTATTTTTCCCCCCAGGCCAAATTGTGCCTGTGTCAAATGATGAATTACGTTCATCTGGAAGTTCTATGCAGGGTATAAATAGTTGACTGAGACTTCATTACCATATTTCATGACCGGAATTGTTGGCTCCTGTTTGCCAGCGTTATCGTTTTGCCCTAGATGACCTCTTTTGACTTTGCCGTGGCAATATATTCTTAGTTCTCGTGGCCCTATGCCTCTGCTGTCACAAACGTGACTCATCGTGATGATTTCTCCTGTCCCGTGTTACAGCTAATAATCTCTTTGTCTTAATTGCTAATCATGTCTATTAGTGAATTACTTGGAGGGGAACAGCTCATTGCAAATTGTTTGGGCAAAATTGCCAAGCCTAAGATCTGCAAAACAATGAAGCCCCACATTTCTGTTGTTAAGTGAGACATTGGTTAAGTGAGTTTTTGCCCCATTTTATGACCTTTCTTACCACGGCTGTTAAGTGAATCACTGCAGTTGATAATAGCAATAGCGCTTAGACTTACAGTATATATTGCTTCACCGCCTTACAGCCATCTCCAAGCAGTTTTTACAGAGTCAGCATTTGCCCCCCCCCAACAAACTGGGTCCTCATTTTACCGACCTCGGAAGGCTGGAATGCTGAGTCAACCTTGAGCCGGTCAGGATCGAACTGCCGAACTGCTGATAGCTGTCCATCAGCACAAGCAGCCTGCATTACTGCATTCTAACCACTGCGCCAGCACGGCTCTTTTTTTTTTTTAATCCCATTTATTTTTTTTTATTTATTTCTATTTTAATTCCATTTATATCCCGCCCTTCTCCGAAGATTCAGGGCAGCTTACAAGCTTAGCAGTAGCCTTCATTCTATGTATATGCCTGCTTATTAGGGCTTTCACACACACACCCAAGCGGCATTATTACAGAGTCAGCTTATTGCCCCCAACAGTCTGGGTCCTCATTTTACCTACCTCGGAAGGATGGAAGGCTGAGTCAACCTTGAGCCTGGTGGGATGCGAACCTGCACTAATTGCAGGCAGCTGGTGTTACTTAAGAAGGCATTAGCCCTCTGCTCCACCAAGGCTCTTACGCTAGTTAAGTTAGTAACTTGGTTGTTAAGTGAATCTAACTTCCCCATCGACTTTGCTTGTCAGAAGGTCGAAAAAGGTGACTAAATGACCTTGGGACACAGCGACAGTCTTAGGTATGAGCCAGTTGCCAAGCGTCCAAATTTTGATCACATGACCATGAGAATGCTGCAAAAGTTGTAACTGTGAAAAACGGTCATAAGTCACTTTTTTCAGTGCCGTTGTAACTTTGAACAGTGACTAAATGAACTGTTGTAAGCCAAGGACTACCTGTAGTTTTTTTAAAGGACAGTCTCCCCATACCTATGTCTGTTGACAGGATGGATATGTAAGACACAGGTTTCTTGATCTGCATGAGTGTAAAATCCTGAGAACTACAGTACAACAAATCTGGCCTGGAAATACTTTGCAAAGTACAATAGCACTAGCACTCAGAATTATAGTGCTTTACAGCCTCTCTGAGCAGTTTACAGAGTCAGCATTTTGTCCCCAACAATCTGGATCCTTATTTTACCGACCTTGGAAGGATGGAAAGCTGAGTCAACCTTGAGCCGGTCAGGATCGAACTCCTGGCAATGGGCAGAGTTAGTGTGCAGTACTGCATTCTAACCACTGCGCCACCAAGACTCACAGATTCAGGAAGAATATTCTATAATATAGAAGGGTAGCAAATAAATTTAATAATAATAACCATACACTTCAACGATCTGAATACCATTGGCATTGACAAAGTCACCATCAGTCAATTGCAAAGGGCATCTTTACTTGGAACAGCTTACATTCTGCGACGAGATGTCTAACACCTTAAAACAGGGATCACCAACCTGTGGTCCATGGCCCTCTACCAGGGCATGGGCTGTTGGCCACTGGGGTGCATTAGTGGCTGGCCAGTGCATGCACGTGTCCATGCTCACCCCCCACACTGGTGCTAGCATTGTGACATTGGGTGGGCACTAGCAATGCTGTGAGTTGGGTGGGTGCTAGCATTGCCACGAGCACACACCCCCCTCGTGCTAGCGTCATGGTGTTGTGTGAGTGCTAGTAATGCCATGAGCATCAGGCAGGTGCTAGCATTGCCACAAGCACACACACCCCACACTCACTCTACCATTGTGGCATCATGCCAGCACTATCATTGCTGCAAGCGCAACATCCCCGCTCACGCTAGCATCGCAGCATTGCATGGGTGCTAGCATCGTCTGAGCATTGTGCAGGCACTCGTGGCCCTGTTTGTGTCATGCACACAGTCACGCCCCATTCATGCATGCACACATAAAGGCACCTCCACCCCACATCAGGCTGCCAATCCCTGCCCTAAAACATCCACATCTGTCTATCTCAGGTCCTTGGGAAGGACTCAGTAAGTGGATAAAAATGTCAAATCCAGTCTGAACCTGGCTGACAGGGTGCTGAACCATAATAGTAACAGTAACAGTAACAGTAATAGTGATGATAATAACAATAAGACAGCAACGACAACAACGACAACAACAACGATGATGTTGCATTGAAAGATCAGCAAGAAATACCATTTGCCTGCAACTAAGAACTGGTTGAACAACAGAATAGACAAACTGATAGAAAATGAGGAAGCTAAAATAGATTGTGAGTTCGGAATCCAAACAGACAAGAACCTGCCATACAACTCCCCGGACTTAACAATTTTCAATAAGAAAAGCAAAAAAGACCAGATAGTGGACGTGGCACTACCTAGAGACAGCAGAAGAGAAGAGAAAGAATTGGAGAAAATCACAAAATCTGCAAGACTTGCAGATAACAGTGGAGTGACCGTGGCAAAATAAAGCAAAGGTAGTACCAATAGCAATAGGCATCTTAGGTGCAATCCCAAAACATCTGGAGCACCCCTTGAACACCATCAATGTTGACAAAATCACCCTCCCCCCAGTCAATTGCAAAAGGCAGCTTTACCAACAGCAAAAACATCTGCCTATCCAAAGTCTTTGGGAAGAATTCAGTAGGTGGATAAAAATGCCAAATCCAGTCTGAACATCTGGCTGACTGTGCCATGAACAACAACAGCAATAGCAACGAGAAGGAGAAGGGTAGCCAGTATATCTAAGGCCCGTGACTATCATTAGAGAATGTTCTAAGTGAATTTATGCCAACAAGAATGAGAAGCACACCAGGTCCTTCGGAGCATTCTCCTCTAATCCCATATGATTCTGCAAACAGTGGAGACTCTTAAAAGCTGAAGCTTTGACCTGAAGATGAGTGCTTTTTCTAAGCACATGATCTTCGATTTAGTATGCTAATTGCACAGGGAAAAATGCAGAAGTCTCTGAAGGGAAACTCTAGGAATCTGAGTCCTGCTTGGGGTGTATGTATGTGCTATGCGTGCTTGCTAGCATCTTTCTCCAGCCGAGGTGTCTGATCTGGATTAGAGCTTATCCTTGGAGCTCAGAGTCGTGAAAATTGGGAATATTTTGTATGTAACAATGTGCAGAAAAAGACAGGACCTCTAAGGACAAATAATAATAATAATAAAGTTGGAAGAGACCTTGGAGGTCATTTAGTCCAGGCAGGAAACCCTATACCATTTCGGACAAATGGCTGTCCAGTCTCTTCTTAAAAACCTCCAGTGTTGGAGCATTCACAGCCTCTGGAGGCAGGTTGTTCCACTGGTTAATTTTTCTAACTGTCAGAAAGTTTCTCCTTAGTTCTAGGTTGCTTCTTTCCTTGATTAGTTTCCATCTGTTGCTTCTTGTCCTGCCTTCGGGCGCTTTGGAGAAGAGCTTGACTCCCTCTTCTTTGGGGCAGCCTCTGAGATACTGGAAGGCTGCTATCATGTCACCCCCTCATCCCTCTCTTCATTAAACTAGACATGCTCAATTCCAGCAATCGTTCCTTATATGTTTTAGTCTCCAGTCCCCTAATCATCTTTGTACTCTTTCTAGAGTCTCAACATCTTTTTTACATCATGGTGACCAAAACTGGATGCAGTATTCCAGGTGTGGCCTTACCAAGGCATTGCAAAGTGGTATTAGTACTTCACTTGATCTTGATTCTATCCCTCTGTTAATGCAGCCTAGCACTGTGTTGGCTTTTTTGGCAGCTGCAGCACACTGCTACTCATATTTAAGTGATTGTCCACTAGGACTCCGAGATCCCTCTCACAGTTACTACTATTGAGCGAGGTAGTAACTGTGAGAGGGATCTCGGAGTCCTAGTGGAACAGTAACAGAATGACAGAGTTGGAAGGGACCTTTGAGGTCTTCTAGTCCAGGTGTCTTCAAACCTGGCCCTTTTATGACTTGTGGAGCAAGCTTGGCTGAGGAATCCTGGGAGTTGAAGTCCATAAGTCATAAAAGGGCCAAGTTTGAAGACTTCTGTTCTAGTCCAACTCCCTGCTCAGGCAGGAAACCCTGTACCATTTCAGACAAATGGTTGTCCAGTCTCTTCTTAAAAACTTCCAGTGTTGGAGCATTCACCGCTTCTGGAGGCTGGTTGTTCCACTGGTTAATTGTTCTGTCAGGAAGTTTCTCCTTAGTTCTAGGTTGCTTCTCTCCTTGGTTAGTTTCCATCCGTTGCTTCTTGTCCTGCCCTCTGGTGCTTTGGAGAATAAGTTGACCCCTTGCTCTTTGTGGTACCATCTCAACTACTTTATGGCAAGGCTTTCTAAAAGTAACTAGATGAGTCCTTTTTGTGTCATTAAGCCAATCACTATAATCATTAAGCAAATCATGTAATTGTTAACCAAATCCGCCTTCCCCTATTAACTTTGCTTGGTGGACACTAACCAGGAGAGTTGCAAATGACCATCATGTGAACCACATACATTGCAACCATCATAAATTCATGCCAGTTGACAAGTGTCCAAATTTTGATCATGCGATTGCATGGGGCTGCGATGTTTGCCAAGTGCAAGGAATGGTCTTCAGTAACTTTGAACTTTGAACTGTCATTAAACAAATGGCCGTAAGTCAAGGGCTACATGTACTGTATGTACAAATTTCAACATCTACCCTACAGATAGCTTTCTGTCAGGATCCCTGGCTGCTGCTGCTGCTGCTGATGATTATGGAGGAAAGGACCTTGGAGGTCATCTAGTCCAACCCCCTGCTTAGGCAGGAAACCCTACACCATTTCAGACAAATGCCTGTCCAGTCTCTTAAAAACCTCCAATGTTGGAGCATCCACAACTTCTGGAGGCAAGTCATTCCACTAATTAATTATTCTCGGTGTCAGGAAATTTCTCCTTAGTTCTAGGTTGGTCCTCTCCTTGATTAGCTTTATCTGTTGCTTCTTGTCCTGCTTTCAGGTGCTTTGGAGAATAGTTTGACTCCCTCTTCTTTGTGGCCACCACTTAGATATTGGAATACTGCTATCATGTCACCCATAGTCCTTCTTTTCCCTAGACTAGTCATATCCAATTTCTGCAACCGTGCTTTGTAAGTTTTAGCCTCCAGTCTCCAGAGTTGGAAGGGACCTTTGAGGTCTTCTAGTTAACTGCTTGCTGAAGCTGGAGACCCTATACCATTTCAGACAAATGGCTGTCAAATCTCTTCTTAAAAACCTTTAGTCATGGAGTACCCACAACTTCTGGGGGCAAGCTGTTCCACTGATTAACTGTTCTAACTGTCAGGAAATTTCTCTTTTGTTATAGGTTGCTTCTCTCCTTGACTAGTTTCCATCCGTTGCTTCTTTTTCTGCCTCCAGGTGCTTTGGAGAACAGTTTGAACCCCCCCCTTCTTTGTGGCAGCCCCTCAAATATTGGAACACTGCTATCAGGTCACTACTATGCAGTCATACTTATGAGGAACCCATGATCAAATGGTCATGATCAAATGGTTATAAAGAGGAGACAGAGGTCAATAGTGCAGTATTTTCTGTAATGAATGCGACAGCTTTAATTATTGTTTCTTTATTGAATTTATGAGGCTGCACATCTCACATTACTGAACACAAGTGGCTTAAACGATTGAAAGGGCAACAAAACCCATAAGACTGTACCATAAAATTATGTCTTTCACCATCTCCAGCTCAAAACATCTCTGGAACCAGAAGCTGGGGAACGTCTGAGAGACAATATTTGTGATTGTTTGTTTGCAGACATTTCATTACTTGACTAGGTAATGTTATCAGTACTAGCAAATGTGGGTTTTCCTCTGACCACGTGTTGTAAAATTAAGGAGTTTTCTTCATGTCTTCTGACTGCATGAGTAGTTGATGTGGCCATACCAGGGAATAGCAGAATAGAAGACAAAGAATTGGAGAAGATCAAAAAGAATTGAGGTTAGAAAATCAAAGTCTGAAGATTATGACATGAATGGGACATGGCAGTTGTAGTGGTTATTGGCACACTAGGTGCCACCCCACAAGACATTAGACCACACTTAGAAAATCCGTGCATTGACACAGTTTGCACCTGTCCATTACAAAACGTCACATGCTTGGTTAGAAAAAAAATATTGGGAGAACATGTAGTATTTAATCCTGAATTTTTTCTATTAGGTATAATACCAGAAAAGATTAATAAGCAAAGTTTATATTTGGTTCTACATATTACAACAGCAGCAAGAATAATCTTCACGCAATACTGGAAAAATGAAGGAATACCACCAGAGGAAGAAGTAATTAAAAAAAATACTGGAATGCGCTGAGATGGACAGACTAACTATGAGATTGAAAGATAAAGAAGAAACAGAATACTACCAAAGCTGGAAATTATTCTACAAATGGCTAGAGGAGAGAACCAAAGAGTAGGATTTGATTATGTATTAGTGCTTTTGAACCCAGACTGCACGCTGGTTGAAAAATTAACATATGTATGTAAAGAAAAAAGAATGAATAAAAAGCTTATATATAAAAAAAGAAAATTAAAGTCTGAAGATTATGACATGAATGGGACACGGCGGTTGTAGTGGTGATAGGCACACTAGGTGCCACCCCACAAAACATTAGACCACACTTAGAAAATCCGTGCATTGACACAATTTGCACCTGTCCATTACAAAAAGTCATGTAGCTTGGATCTGCACATATGCTATGCCCATATGTTATGACCAGCGGTGGGATTCAGCCAGTTCACACCACTTTGGCAGAACCGGTAGCTAATTTTTTGTTGCCAAGGCCCAGAATGGATTTCTGGAAGTGGCATCCACACAGAGAACTGGTTGTTCACATATTTGAATCCCACCACTGATTATGACATCCTAGGTTTGGGGAAGAATTGGATATGGATGAAGACCGCACAAATCTGGATATTGGATTTGGCAGTGCTGGAGACAGAAGAACAGAAGACCAAGAACGGGAGAAAATCACAAAATGCAAAGACCTGCAATTAGAAATAGAACAACTGTAGCAAAAGCAAAGCAAAGATTAAACCAATAGTAATAGGCACCTGGAGTGCTTCCAGAAATTGTGGGTGCACAAAGACTGGAGGTTTTTAAGAAGAGAGTGGACAACCATTTATTTGAAATCATGTAGGGTTTCCTGACTGAGCAGGGGGTTGGACTAGAAGACCTCCAGGGTCCTTCCAACTCTGTTATCCTGTTATTCAATCCCAAAGCATCTGGAACACGATCTGAATACCATCGGCATTGACAAATTCACCATCAGTCAATTGCAAAAGATGGCTTTACTTGGAACAGCCATGATACCTCTAACACCATCAAAATCCACATCTGCTTATCCCAGGTCCTTGAGAAGATCTCAGTAGGCGGATAAAAATACCAAATCCAGTCTGAACGTTTACCTGACTGCATGACCAACAACAATAATAATAATGTTTAGGTAAGATCAAATGGATTGAAATGTTATATCTACCCTCCTTCCACTTTATTGTCCCTATTTCATTTTTAAAAAACCAGCACATTTGTTTTCTTATTTTATAGTACAATACAGTGAGCAACTTTTAAGGCATTAAACATTACAGTGTTAGATGCAACATCAGAGCCCAGCTAGACATTGTACTATATAAAATTCCATTTCATTGTCACACTTTTTTAATAAGTCAAATTAGGAAAGGGGCATTGGATATATACATATATACATATTTTTTTTCAAATTCTCTCCTTTCTCCCTAAGGCTCAGACAACTACGTACACCACAAAACGACAAATTCACCAAGAGAGCAAATGTTCTTCTGAATGATGAATATATTCCTCTGCATCTGTAAAACTCTTTATCATTTTAAAGATGAAACATCTTTTCTGATCTCATTATCCTTATCGCGAAAGTAGAAATAGCATTTCAACAATTTAAGGGGAATGTGACAGAGGCAAACTTTCACATTGCCCTGAAGGAATTGCTAGCAAGATGTTTTTTTCCAACACAACTCTAAATCTCTGTAGATCATAAGACTGCCATGTTAGATATTAGCAGCAATACATTCTGGAAGGATATCTGCAGGATGCAGTCAAAAAAGTCAAAATGGCAGCCATGACGGTGTAAACCAAGATCTGCTTATTTCTTTTTGGGTGCATTGCATGTGGAATGAACATAAAACATTGATGGAGCTTCAGTTATACGTTTGTGGCTGCCATCTTGATATTTTTGTCAAAATTGATGAACACCTGCCACAAAGAAGAGGGAGTCATGCTATTCTCCAAAACACCTGAAGGCAGAACAAGAAGCAACGGATGGAAACTGATCAAAGAGAAAAGCAACCTAGAACTAAGGAGGAATTTCGTGACAGTTAGAACAATTGATCAGTGGAACATCCTGAATGCTCCAACACTGGAAGTTTTTAAGAAGAGACTGGACAGCCATTTGCCTGAAATGGTATAGGGTTTCCTGCCTGAGCAGGGGGTTGGACTAGAAGACCTCCAAGGTCCCTTCTAACTTTATTATTACTATTATTGTTTTTGTTGTTGTTGTCATTGTTTTGTTGTTTGTTGTTGTTATTGTTGTTATTATTATTATACTGCTCAAAAAATAAAGGGAACACTTAAACAACACAATGTACTGTATTTAATAGTAGGATGTCTTATTTTCTGTTCCCTTTAATTTTTTGAGCAGTATATTATTATTATCAACTCTGGCCAGATGTCTGCTGGAAAGGTTCTTAGCAATGCCATACAGGTAGTCTTCGAATTATGACCACAACTGAGCCCAAAATTTCCATTGCTAATGGAATAGTTGTTAAACGATTCCTGCCCTAGTTTATGACCTTCCTTGCCACAGTTGTGAAGTGAATCGCTGCGGTTGTTAAGTTAGTAACCCAGTTGTTAGGTGAACCTGGCTTCCCCATTGACTTTGCTCATCAGAAAGTCGCCTGAGACAGTCAAGACCATCATAAATAAAGGCCAGTTGCCAAGCATTTGATTTTCGATCATGTGACCACAGGGATTTTGCCATGGTCGTTAAGCGTGAAAAACTTTGAACGGTCACTGAACGAATGGTTGTAAGCCAAGGTCCACCTGGATAAGAGATCTGGCCTTGCAGGTTTTCGCCAGCTGTCTTTTTATTTTATTTTTTTGGAAAAGGCACTTCTGTTGGGCAATCTTATTCTCAAGTGCTTGAACAATCCTTTTAAAATTTCTCTTGGGGGAGTTTTTGAACTGACTTCCCAAAGACCTGTTGCACTACATTGCCTCAGAGGTGGACGGACTGCTTCCTCTGGCAGCTTATGATGCACTCGATTCAAAAGTACTGAAGGAGATCAATAGCAGAAGAAGACTAGAATGTGCTGTTTTTATGTGGCCTGTGAAGAGCATGGGATTCAATTGGCTTTTATTTTTTGAAGAGAGAGACACTAGACAGCCACTTGTATGGAATGGTGCAGAGCAGGGAGTGGAGAACTAATGGCCCTTTTTGACTTGTGGACTTCAACTCCCAGAATTCCTGAGCCTCCGTGAGCCTAGAGGCAAATCATTCCACTGATTAATTGTTGTAACTGTCAGGAAATTTCTTCTTAGTTCTAGGTTTCTTCTCTCCTTGATTATAGGCATGCCATTATTGCCAAAGGCGGATGGAACACTGTTTCCTTTCGACCGAAGTGGTACCTATTAATCTACTTGCAGTGGCATGCTTTCGAATTGCTGGGTTGGGCAAGAGCTGGAGCAAGGAATGGGAGCTTACCCCATTGCACAGCCCCTGGGTCTCAAACCTGAGCTGTCTGCTGACAAGCTCAGTGTCTTTTAACTACGGAGCCATGGAGCCCCATGGCCACTTCAAATGGCCACTAAACGAATGGTTGTAAGTGGAGCACTACTATCTGTGCTACAGTCCATCCATGAAAAATATTCTTCTCCTTCATGATAAATTTCAGAAGCAAATTCTCTTTTATCAAATTGAGATGCTGAATTCCCCCCCCCCCCCCGTATTGAGAAATCGGCGCTTCCCCTCCCCCCAAACCTGACACGAATTCAAAATCCATTGTCTAAGAAAAATGCATGTGCAATAGCCTTGCAGAGTGAGCACTGCTACTGGTTCTATTACTACTATTATTAGCATATGTTTATCAGATTTCTGTTCAAAATGCAAGCGTTTGAAATGATGAACGACAGCATTAAAAGCAAATTCAAATAATGTGTAAGCCACAATACAATTTAAAACAGGGTACAGTCGCATAATTCAGCAGTGATGAAAATAAGTTTGAAGTGTCTGGAATGCCTTGTAAAATGGAAACATTTTTAACCAATGGAGAAAAGTATATAATGGGACGTAGACCTGGATCTCTTAACACTGATATTCAGAAGGATCCCCCAACCTGGGTACCAGTCTTGAGAGGGAAAATGCAGCCCTGTCCAAGACCAATAAAGATAAGTTACTTGATCCCTTAGTCTTTTTTGGACTGAGCAGAACTCTGTCTGCCTCATCCAAACCCAAAAAGCCTTCAGACACTGATTTGTGGGGTCTTTGCTGCTCTATTCCAGGCATGTCATACTGCCGGCCCGCAGGCTGGATGCATCATGATGAAACCGCAAAAAAGTCATGATATGTTGCGGGTTTGACATGCCTGCTCCTGTTCTATTCTATTCTATTCTATTCTATTCTATTCTATTCTATTCTATT
>JAKJMR010001149.1:27595-51940 GCA_024449315.1 Daboia siamensis
TCATTCATTCATTCATTCATTCATTCATTCATTCATTCATTCATTCAAAAACATGTTTTTGACATTTAACTTCCTATCTCTTTGTATTGCTTTGTACTGCTCAAATTTTATTTGGGAAATCTTAAAATTTCCCAATAATCTGAACTCATGGAATATAAACTGTTATGCCAAAAAAAATATGTCTAAATAGAGAAATATATTTTGCTTTTTTGTTTTTTCATCCTCATGATATGTAAGTGCATCTGTGGAATTTAGATTTAGAGGCAAAGGACCTCACAAGTGAACGATGTAGGTCATTTGCTGTTGCTGCTTCAAATGCCAATCAAGATGGTTTAATTCAAGATTTGATTCCTGGTGGTCACTTCACCCATGCCCTGCATCACCAACCTTCTGGTTATTTTCTTCCTCAGCACAGTTAAGCCAATGATATGCTTTGTCACATCCGACCACTAAGTCATGGTGAAGGTGGAAGAATGTTGGTTCAGGTCTCTGGTTGAGATAAGTGGTAAATATGCTTAGGTTATAATACTCTTCTCTTATTTATTTATTTATTTATTTATTTATTTATTTATTTATTGAACTTATATACCGCCCTTCTCCCGTAGAACCCAGGGCGGTTCACAAGGCAATTAAAACAACATTACAATACAAAAGTTAATAACAATTAAAATAAATTAAATTATCCTTGATTAAAAAATCTAAAACTCCTATAACTCTGATTTAAAAACCCAATTACAATAAGTTAAAAAAGCTAAAAAGTCTCAGTACTGGCCAGAAAGCTCAAAGAGCCAGGTCTTCAGGTCCCGGCAGAACGAACGAAAATCAGGGGCAGTCCTGAGCTCTACGGGTAACTGGTTCCAAAGGGCAGGCGTGCCCACAGAGAAGGCCTTCCTCCTGGATGTTGCCCGCTGGCAATCCTTTGCCCGCGGCACCCTGAGAAGGCCCTCCCTGTGGGAGCGCACAGGACGAAGGGAGCTTGATGCTGGCAGAAGGTGTTCCCTTAGATAATCTGGACCCAAGCCATTTAGGGCTTTATAGGTCATCACCAGCACCTTGAATCTCACCCGGAGGGCAACCGGAAGCCAATGCAGCTCGCGGAGCAGAGGTGTTACATGGGAGTATCGGGAAGCCCCCATCACTACTCACGTGGCTGCATTCTGGATACAGTAAAAACAAAAGGGAGATAAAGTGGTATGAACTCAATTAACAACATCTTGAATAAAAGCCTATTCATTCCCACCCTTTTAAATAGTAGTAACTGAGATAGGGATCTTGGAGTCCTAGTGGATAACCCCTTAAATATGAGCCAGCAGTGTGCTATATCTGCTAGAAAAAGCCAGTGCAGTCCTAGGCTGCATTAACACAGGGATAAAATCAAGATCACAGGAAATGCCAATACCACTTTATGACGCCTTGGTAAGGCCACACTTGGAATACAGCATCCAGTTTTGGTTGCCACGATATAAAAAAGTTGTTGAGACTCTAGAAAGAGTACAGAGAAGAGCAACAAAGATGATTAGGGGACTGGAGGCTAAAATGCACAAAGAACGGTTGCAGGAATTGGGTATGGCTAGTCTAGTGAAAAGAAGGACTACGGGTGACATGATAGCAGTCTTCCAATATCTAAGCGGTTGCCACAAAGAAGAAGGGGTCAGGCTATTCTCCAAAGCGCCCGAAGGCAGGATAAGAAGCAACAGGTGGAAACTAACCAAAGAGAGAAGCAACCTAGAACTAAGGAGAAATTTCCTGACAATGAGAACAATTAATTAGTGAAATGACTTGCCTCCGGAAGTTGTGGATGCTCCAACACTGTACATTTTTTAGAAGAGACTGGACAACACTTTGTCTGAAATGGTATAGGGCAGGGGTGTCAAACTCAATTTCACTGAGGGCCGCACAGCATTGCGGTTGCCCTCAGGGGGCCAGGTGGGTGTGGCCAGGGTGGGTGTGGCCTACTGGGTGGGCTTGGCTAGAGTGCGTATGGCCTACTGGGTGGGCGTGGCCGGCTCTACATCGTTCACATCAAGGGTGCCTATGGGGGCCTGGGCAGGAGTGGGACAGATCTCAGGGTCTCTGGGCCAGGGCCAAGGCAGTGGGAGCCGTTCCCTCACTGTTTCCAGGATGGCTTCGCGGGCCGCATGAAACACTTCGCGGGCCGGATCTGGCCCCCGGGCCTTGTGTTTGACATGTCTGGTATAGGGTTTCCTGTCTGAGCAAGGGGTTGGACTAGAAGACCCCAAAGGTCTTCTAGTTCAACTCTTGTTATTCTGTTAAACAGCGAATGCAATACATGTGAAGTTTAGCGTTGCCCGTGGACACAAACTGTTTAGCTATTCAGTGGCTCACAAACTGCTGTGATGTGAACAGAAATGGCAGGTTTCCAAATATTTCGGAGCGCGGATGAGCTATTCTGTTTAACTATGACCAAAGAATGGGAGATTCCAGGAGTTAAGACAAACTGACAGATGTATTGTGTGATGTCAGCTAATGGAACAAAGGAAGGTACGTTATAGCAGATCAGATTATTTGGCCATTTAATCCCTGTCTTTTTCATCAACTGGTACCTCATCCTTATTCACTGGAGACAACAGAGCTGAACCTGAGGCCAAATAAGTCAAAATAAGCACTGAATCACTGAATCCTAATCCTTCCAGAAGATTTATGTGGGTGAAAAATTAAGCACCTACCAACGAAGAGTTTGGATCCCTTGGATCCACGATACATTTCAGTTGAGAATGTTCATATGGTATGTGGTCAAAGAATAAGTCACTGAATAAGAAAATGGTAGCCTTGTTGACATGTTCATTATGTCCACTAAGAACATGTCCACTAGGAAACATATTCTCTATAGAAGAGAATATTTATAGCTCAGGGTTGAACTGTAGGGCGCTCAGTGATCTCTGCGTCTGGTGGTTTTCTTACAGACATTTCATCACTAAACTAGGTAACATCATCAGAGTTAGGAGTGAGTGAGGTTTGGTCTCTAGTTGAGTAGTGAAACATCTGTAAGAAAACTGCCAAGCTCAAAGAGTACCGAGGACCCCACATGCTCACTATCTCTGTTTCTCTTCTTCATGCATTCCAAGGAAATTGTGACAGCAGCAGCCCACAGAGACTTCTGCTTAGGCCTTATTATTTTTTAATTTTATTCATTAAATTTATATGCCCCCCATCTCAGTATCGAGTGACTCTGGATGGCTTTCTAGGCCTTTCCTCCTAAGCCCTTCTTCAGAATTGGTCCTCCAAGTTTCCTCATGGCATTGGGAACCATATGGCTGTGTTTCTATAGGACATTTAATCACGTTAGGATGAAATCTAGAACCTCCATTCCCACAATATGCTACGTTTGGCTAGTGCAAATGTTTTGTTGTGGCTGAGCCTACAATGCGATTTAGCCCCTTGATTCAAAGTATTGTGTAAACCAAGAGGACTGGTAGTCAGACTAAGCTTGAGGTGTGATTACACTTTTTGTGATTATTGTGCATCATTTATTATGTGAATTGGGCTGCTAAATGACAAGTGTCCCTCTATTTATTTACTTATTAGATTTTATCACATCTTCATAACCCAAGATGATGAACATACTTGATACCCTTTCCTCCTCCTAATTTCTCCACGACAACAACCCTGTGAAAGAGAGTGACTGGCTTTCATGCCTACAGTAGGATTAAAACACACAGTCATCTCCTGGTGACTGGCCTACAGTCATCCAGCTGACTTTCATGCCTAAGGTAGGATTAGAACACACAGGATCCTGATAATTGGCACAAAGTCACCCAGCCAGCTTTCAAGGCTAAGGTGGAACTAGAACTCACTATCTCCTGCTGATTGGCCCAAAATCACCCAGATGGCTTTTATGCCTAAAGTGAGACTAGAACTCACAGTGACTTGGAGATTGGCCCAAAGTCATCCAGATGATTTTCATGCCTAAGGTGGAACTAGAACTCACTGTCTCCTGGTGATTGGTCTAAAGTCACCCAGCTGGCTTTTATGCCTAAAGCGAGACTAGAACTCACAGTGACTTGGGGATTGGCCCAAAGTCATCCAGATGATTTTCATGCCTAAGGTGGAACTAGAACTCACAGTCTCTTGCTGATTGGCCCAAAATCACCCAGCTGGCTTTCATGCCTAAAGTGAGACTAGAACTCACAGTGACTTGGGGATTGGCCCAAAGTCATCCAGCCGCCTTTCATGCCAAGGCAAGACCAGAACTCACAGTCTCCTAGCTTCTAGGCCAGCACCTTAACCATTTTATATACATATTATACTATATGAGGAAAAGGATGAGAAAGGAAGCCAAAAAGAAAAGAGGATTAATGGTTATAAATGTCTCTTAGCCCAATTACAAGAATGATTTCCATTTTACTGGGATAAAAGTGCTGGGGGCGTGGGGGCAGAGGAGAAGGCTAAGTAATAACCCCTATTAAAATGAGCAAAGAAATGGCTAAATTGTAAATCGTGCTTGAGGATAATTAATTTATTTCCTCCTAAGTACCTATTGACCTATTCTTTGAGAGTTGTTAAAACTAATCAGAGGAGTATTGTTTAAGCAGTTCGTGCAATGTGCAAACAGTGGATTGCTGTCCTGAGCTTGGCTCTGCAATACAGAATATATGTTTGGGCAACTAATGAAAAACTTGCCATTTGAGAGATGGGAAGAGAAGAAGAACAATAATAATTAAAGGATAATTAATCAGAAGGAAACTAGGAACCATGCAGATGTTTTCAGCACAAAATACAGGTAGTTTTCCACTTACAAACAGTTCATTTCGTGACCGTTCAACATTATAGCAGCACTGAAAAAAATGGCTTATGTTTTTTTTTTTAAAATTAACAACCCACTGCAACATCACCATGGTCACGTAATCAAAATTCAGATGCTTGGCAACTAACTCATATTTATGACAGTTGCAATGTCCTGGGGTCATGTGATCATCTTTTGTGACCATCTGACAAGCAAAGTCAATGGGGAAGCCAGATTCATTTATTAACCATATTACTAACCTAACAACTGCAGTGATTCACTTAACAACTATGTCAAGAAAGGCCATAAAATGGGGCAAAATTTACTTTAGACTAGACTGGACTGGACTGGACTAGAACAAAATAGAATAGAATAGAATAGAATAGAATAGAATAGAATAGAATAGAATAGAATAGAATAGAATAGAATAGAGCTGGAAGGGACCTTGGAGGTCTTCTAGTCCAGCCCCCTGCTCAAGTCCCCTTTAGCCTCTTCTTAAAAACCTCCAGTGATGGAGCGCCCATGATTTCTGGAGGCAAGCTGTTCCACTGGTTAATTGTCCTCACTGTTAGGAAGTTTCTCCTTAATTCCAGGTTGCTTCTCTCTTTGATTAGTTTCCAGCCATTGTTTCTTGTCCTGCCCTCTGGTGCTTTGGAGAATAATTTGATTCCCTCTTCTTTGTGGCAGCCCCTCAAATATTGGAATACTGCTATGATGTCACCTCTATTTTTTCTTTTCTTTAGACTATCCAAACCCAAGTCGTGCACTGTTCTCCATATGTTTTAGTCTCTAGGTCTTTGATCATCTTAGTTACTCTCCTCTGAACTTTTTCTAAAGTCTCAGCATCTTTTTTGTAGTATGGTGACCAAAATTCGCTGCAGTATTCCAGGTGTGGTCTTACTAGGGTTTTATAAAGCAGTACTGATACTTCACATGATTTTTATTCTAAGCTTCTATTTATATAACCCAGGATTGTATTAGCTTTTTTGGCTGTTGCACACTGCTAACTCATGTTTAAGTGATTGTCCACTAGGACTCCAAGGTCCCTCTCACAGTTACTGTTTTTAAGCCAGGTCTCACCCAATCTGTATTTGTACCTTTGATTTTTTCTGCCTAAATGTAAAACTAGGCTTTTCTCCCCATAAAAATTCATGTTGGGCCCATTGTTCAAGTTTGTCAAGATCTTTTTGGATCCTGAGTTTGTCTTCTGGGGTGTTGGCTACTCCTGCCAGTATAGTGTCATCTGCACATTTGATAAGTTCCCCTACAATTCCCTCATTTAAGTCATTAATGGAGATATTGAAGAGTACTGGGCCTAAGATGGAGCCTTGTGATACCACACTGCTTACTTCTCTCCATGTGGATGTAGTACCATTGAGGACTATTCATTGAGTATGGTTTGTCAGCCGGCTACAGATCCATCTGGTGGTGATGTCTATTCCACTTTTTTCCAGCTTACCAATAAGTAGGTTATACTCTACTTTGTCAAATGCCTTACTGAAATCTAGGTATACTACGTCCACAGCATTTAGCTGGTTTAGTAGCTTAGTCACTTTATCAAAGAATGAAATAAGATTGGTTTGGCACGATCTGTTTTTAACATCCTGTGCTGGCTACAAGTTATAACTTTGTTTGCTTCTAGTTAACAACTTAACAACGGTCTCACTTAGCAATAGAAATTTTGGACTCAATTGTGGTCGTAAGTCAAGAAGTTACCTGTAGCTGAGTACATTTTTTCTCTCTCTTAATACACAGACATACCTGCTCACAGGTTGTAACTTGTACTACGTATACTGAACTTCTGTCCCCTAATTTTATTCACTTAATACTGAATATCTGACAAATAAGGAAACAAAATCAATCCCCAATTTTCTGTAACAGCCCCTCAAGCAGTGGAAGACAGCTATAATATCACCCTATAGGAAGTCAGCCCGCCCACCCACCCCCCGGAAATATTTTAAAGGCAGAATATTATATTTCCTGAAAGGATCTTAAAGAGGCAGAGAAGCATGCCCAGTTTTTCTTAATAGCCCCAAATCTCCCTCCCCCAAGCATAAACCAGTTCTGTAGAAATGCAGGTGTAATAATCCATTCAGGAAGGTTGGAGACCTCCAGCTAGAAATGGAAGAAACATAATAAGAAGATAAAGACCCTTAAAATCTACATACCCCACCCAAATTCAAAGGACAGGAAACATAATAGGATTAACCCACAGATGCCAAAAGGGCACACTCAGACTCAGGTCAAAGTACATGACACAGGAAATACAAAGCCTCAAACAGGAACAGGAAACAACTCCAAACAAAAGCCCAAGAGGGTATAAAACCCACTCCCTACTACATGTGCTCACTCTTTTCTTCCAGAGCCATCTTTCAGTCTGGCTCTCCTCTTCAATAAACTGCAACCTTCTTTCCAAAGCAGCCACCATGTTGTTTATTCCCAGCTTGGACTGGACTCTGATGAAGACTTTTCCTTCTACAACCTCTAGTTCTTCTCTTTGTTAAGCCAAACAAAGCCCTAGCTCCCTCATCCATTCATCATAAGATTTAGCCTCCAGCCCCCTTATGATCCTTGCTGCTCTTCTCCGCAAGCACAGGGTCTAAGCGCCTTTCTTGTATGGATGCAATATTCCAAATATGCCCCTCACCAGTGCAGAATAGTGAGGCCATCCTTGGAATACTGCTTACAGTTCCATATCCATGGGAAACCAGTTCTGCTGGGATTGACTGTTAGTTTTGACAGATGACTACATTTACAGGTTTATCACCTCTCAAAGCCTGCTCCATGCTTTGGCTACATAAGAACTGCCCCTAGGCAAAGCGAGAACCAGTTTTGGACAACACTCCAGCTTTGTCTGTACAAGCCTGACAGGCTTTAAAAAAACATGCAACAACTTCCCTCTAAATAGCTTGCAAAGCCCTGAAGGAGAGGTCATAAAACAATATGAGATGCCTTGCCATACTGTGTACTGTATAAACCATTAATCTGTACAAGAGACACCAGGATTATAGGAAGAGGTAGAAATGACAGAGAGAGAAAATAAGAGACAGAAAGAGAGAGAGAATGAGAGAGAAAATGAGAATGAGATAATAAGAGAGAGAGAGAGAGAGAGAATGAAAAAGAGAAAGAAAGAGAGAGAGAATTCATGTACTCTAACTGGAAGTTAAGATGACTTGGTCCTTGGGACATCAAAGGATAACTCAGCACCCACTGCCCTCTTATTATTGCTTGGAGTATTTACATTACAGATGTCTAACAGTTTGGAAAGCTATAAATGTCTCTTTATTAATCAGCAGTTCTTAAAAGTCTATAAATATCCACCACTATATTTGTTTAATGCACTCTTAAAGCTTCCAGAGGAGCTGTTATTATCTGACATGTCAACTCTGTAGTGGCTGGAATAAAGTATAAGAATCTTGCTTTTTCGTTTGCTTTCCTTCTTTTCAATATTTTGCTAGTAAATCACTGGGCAAAGTGCTCACACCTTAAATCTCTCTGCACCTTAAAAATCTGATTATTTTTTTTTTTAAGAAAATGACTGTCTCTGTCTCCTAGCAGTGCTCAGCCAGAGGAGGAGAAAGCAAGACAAAATCGGCTAAGTGTACCATCCGGGTGCACGTAGGGATATCTGCCAAAATTTCATCTATTTCTACCGTAGTATTCCAGAGAAAATCCATTACACGTTGCTGATTAAGCAACATGATCCGATCTTACAAAGCTCTATCATAGCACGAAGGGGTAGGTAATTTATCCTGTCTGGTAGTATAAATTTTGAAGTAATTCTTGGCCCTAACAATAGGTTAAAATGCACTTATTTAGGCAAAGTTCTGACAAAACAGAAATAGAATACAGCATTTTCTTGGCCAAGTGGGATTAGAAACACAAGGGATTCGTCTCCGGTGCAGAAGTTCTCAGTGAAACGTGCAAAATAACCAAATAATAATAATCATGATAATGATGCTGATAAGAGAAGGGAGCGGAACAGATAAGAGGATAATAGTAATACAGCCATGCTACATGGGTAAATATATTTAGACATAAGACAGCACGGTGAGAATTAAGTGTTCAGCAGAGTGATGGCATGAAGAAGAAGAAGAAAATCTGTTTCTGTGTCTAGTCTCCTGAGGGGAGAAGTTGAAACAGTTTGTGTCCAGGATGCGAGGGGTCTGTAGATATTTTCTCAGCCCTCTTTTCTGGCTCATGCAGTATAGAGGTCCTCAGTGGAAGACAGGCTGGTTGCAATCATTTTTTTTCTGCAGTCTAACTATCCGTTGAAGTATGTACCTGTTCCTTTTTGGTTGCTGTACCAACCCAGACATTTAACTGTGGGAACTGTAGATTAGCAAAAGCTGTCATGAAATGAATGCTGATTTTATCTGTGAGGTTTAAACTTCGGGATGATGTGAAACCTAGCCGAGGGGCGGTGGAGTGTGTGTGTCTAACAACTGAAAGCATGCTGGGGTGGGGCAAGCCAAATATATGCAACCGTATATACCTCTTAATTCAGCACAAACTGCAGATTATGCATTGTGCATCAAATTGTACTCTTGTCAGTAGAGATGGGTGAAATATAGGATTGCATGCCGATTTATTTATTTATGGGCTTGTTTGCTTACTGCTCCAATCCAACAGCACTGGATAGAAATAAATTCCTCTAGCATATAAAAATACCTGGACACTCACTGAGAGCACCACAAATATAATGAGAGTTGGAACATCATGTACTGTTACAACCTGCACCTTTTGATCGTTACCTACAGTGGGGCTTTCGGGAAATGATGCACTATGTACAAGGATTATTGTGCATTTATTTGATTTTTATCCTGCTTTGATTATTGTTTGTAAGTAACTCAAGGCAGAGAACACATCTAATACCCCTTTCTCCTCCTATTTTCCCCTCAAAATCCCTGTGAAGTGGGTTGGATTGAGGAGGTGGCCCAAAGTCACCCAGCCAGCTTTTGCGCCTAAGGCAGGACTAGAACTCACAGTCTCCTGGCAATTGGCTCAAAGTCACCCAGCCAGCTTTTATGCCTAAGGCGGGACTAGAACGCAACAGTCTCCTGGCAATTGGCTCAAAGTCACCCAGGTGTGACATGTGGGAGTTCCGGCACCTTTTTCATTTACAAAAAAAGCACTGGACAGTGCTAACTGCCTATGTAGATCTCCTTATAGACAGAATGAATGTGCATGACACTGTGCATATTTATTCCACCCAAAATCAATAGCAGGGGGAAAAAAAAGGTTGCCGTATCAAGGAAGGTGTCGTTTTCACAATACTTTCTACACATCCCGCTGTCCTATTTATGAGGTATGCTTGATTCGGGCATTTTATTACAAAGCTATGGGTTGTTGGTGGTAGGACATTAACTTCTGTGATTCAAAAATGAAGATTGAATTATTCCTGGTATCCAATTGACTGTTGGGAAACATTTATTTTATTTATTTATTTTAATTCCATTTATATCCAGCCCTTCTCCGAAGACTCAGGGCGGCTTACAAGCTTAGCAGTAGCCTTCATTCTATGTATATGCCTGCTTATTAGGGCTTTCACACACACCCCAAGCGGCATTATTACAAAGTCAGCTTATTGCCCCCAACAACCTGGGTCCTCATTTTACCTACCTACATCCTATAGTTATCCCAAAGGTGTTTTTTCAAAAGGCAACTGGACTTTGTTTTATCTGGCAGACGTTTCGCTTCTCATCCAAGAAGCTTCTTCAGTTCTGACCAAACGGTGGAGTCAGAACTGAAGAAGCTGGAAGGAAAAACTAAGTCCCGTTGCCTTTGGGTCACCCATGACCTTGGATGAACGAGAATCTTCATAGTCAGATATCCATAAAGGTAAAGCTAAAGCTTTCCCCTATCCCAGGGGTAGGCAACCTTGGCTCTTTTATGACTCATGGACTTCAACTCCCAGAATTCCTCAGTCAGCTATGCTGACTCAGGAATTCTGGGAGTTGAAGCCCATGAGTCATAAAAGAGCCGAGGTTGCCTACCCCTGCCCTATCCAGTCATGTCCAACTCAAGGTGGCCAGTACTCATCTCCATTTCTTAGCCAAGGGAGCCAGCATTGCCAATCATGTGACCAGGATGACATCACAGCACAGCACAGAGCATGTGGTGAAACACAGAACACTGTTACTTTCCCACCAAAGTGGTACCTATTTATCTACTTGCATTTTCATGCTTTCAAACTGGGCAGGAGCTTGACAGTCTTGAATCAGGCAGTCCGCTTTCCAGCAGACAACTCAGCTTTTTAACCCCTGAGCCATCGCAACCCCAGATAATCCAAAGTAAAGTTAAAGGTTTTCAACTCTAGGGGCCGGTGCACATCTCCGTTTCAAAGCCGAAGAGCCAGCGCTTGTCCGAGGACGTCTCTGTGGTCATGTGGCCGGCATGACTAGACGCCAAAGGCGCACGGAATGCTGTTACCTTTCCACTGTAGTGGTCCCTATTTTTCTATTTGCATTTTTACGTGCTTTCGAACTGCTAGGTTGGCAGAAGCTGGGACGAGTAACAGGCGCTCACTCTGTTACGCAGCACTCGGGATTCGACCCGCCAAACTGCTGACCTTCTGATCGACAAGCTCAGCGTCCTAACCCACTGAGCCACTGCGTCCCTAGATAATCCATAGTACTGTACAATTAAAATGGGCATTTAGCCTATCAAATCTAGCCGCCTTAGACTTATATGCTTTGTGCAGGAATCCATAGGAAAATCCATATTAAGGTATCCAGGCCCCATGACTATCCAACCTCTGCTGGAATACATATAGCAGAGTTCACTACTTCATTCAATCATTGTTTGCACCACCCAAATGCTCTTATCATTAGATAGTTCTTTTCGGCAGTCAACTAGAATTTATATTCTGGTAGCTGGAAACCATTATTCTGTGTCTTGCACTCTGGGGTGATAGATCACAGGTCCTGACCTTGCTCTATGTGACATCTCTGCAGATAGTCAAGGTGTGCTTTCATTAGTCACCTTTTCCCATAGCTACACATATCCAGTTCCCTCACTCTCTTACAGAATACAGAATAATAGAGTTGGAAGGAATATAGGAGGCCTTCCACTCCACACACATACACACACACACACACACACACCCTTGCTCAAGCAAGAAACCCTGTACCATTTTGGATGAATGGCTGTCCAGTCTCTTCTTGAAAACCTCAGTGATGGAGCACACACAACTTCTGAAGGCAACCCGTTCCACGGGTTAATTGTTCTGTCAGGAAATTTCTCCTTAGTTCTAGGTTGTTTCTCTCCTTGATTAGTGTCCATCCATTGCTTCTTCTCCTGCCTTCTGATGTTTTGGAGAATAGATTGATCTCCTCTCTTCCTTGTGGCAAGCCCCTGAGATATTGGAAGACTGCTATCATGTCCCCCCTCGTCCTTCTCTTCATTAAACTAGACATACCCAATTCCAGCAACCATCCTTTATATGTTTCAGCCTCTAGCCCAGGTCTAGGCAACCTTGGCTCTTTTATGACTTGTGGACTTCAACTCCCAGAATTCCTGAGCCAGCCATGCTGGCTAAGGAATTCTGGGAGTTGACATCCACGAGTTATAGGAGAGCCAATGTTGCCTACCCCTGCTCTAGCCCAATAATTATTTTTGTTGCTCTTCTCTGCACCCCTTCCAGAGTCTCAGCGTCTTCATGTTTCTTGGAAAACTTTCTCGCTTCTAGTTTCCTGATCACTCTGATTGACTTCTTCTACATCTGTTCTACTTCTCCTGAATTTTTGTAATGGAGGGTACCCAGAACTGGATGTAGTTCTCAAAATCAGTTCTTTCCAATTCCGAACAGAGTAGAAATATTAGCCCTTGTCCTGACCTTTGGAAACAATATTTGTATTAATTGCATTTATCTTTTTTAGAATCCTATTGTGTGGCTGATTTACGTTCATCATGTGATCAACCCCAACTCCAAAATCCATTTTATATGTACAGTTATCAAACCAGACATCCTCATCCTTTCTCTTCACATTTCTTTCATGTTTCCTAAGTAGAAAAATATTGCAGTATGTTTGCCTCTTTTAAATTCCATTACTTTCAGCCCATTTGCTCTTATCAGGTTTATATTTTCTATTGTGTTTCAGGCTTTTAAATCAGCTGCCCAATCTTGTGTCATCTGCAGATGAGATAAACATTCCCTTCACCTCTCCACCAAATCATTAATAAACTTATTGAAGGCTAGAAGGCTGTAAGATAAGTGAGAACTTAACTTATGGGCTTAAGTTACTGGGATGCACATTGCTCATGAAGGAGAAGAGGTTCCTTCATTATGGTAAGATGATGAAACCGGCTTACTAGTAGGTAAATAATGTTCTCGTTCATGGGATGTCTTCAAAAAATTATTTGTTCAATTTCTATAGCTGCCCATCACAGTCAAGGACTGTGTGGTGGGTTACAATTCAAGTAGGAAACGGATATAAAAGAATATTTGTATGATGATGTTCATTTGTTGATGATGTTACTTAGTTGAGTATTGAAACATCTGCAAGAAAATAACCAAGCTCAGAGAGCACCAAGGACCCCACATTTTTTTTTTAAAAAAAGAGTTGCACCAACCATCTTATAGGTACACGTTGTCTTTGATTTACAACAACTCATTTAGTGACCAAAGTCACAACAGCACTAAAAAAAGGTGACTTATGACTGTTTTTCACACTTATGTCCATTGCAGCATCCCCATGGTGATCAAAATTTGGATGCTTGGCCAGTGTCTCATATTTATGACAGTTGCAGTGTCCTGGGGTCTAGTGATCCCCTTCTGCAACCTTCTGACAAGCAAAGTCAACAGGGAAGCCATATTCACTTAACAAAGGCATGCCAAACTCGCGACATCATGTGACATCATGTGACGTATCGTGACTTTTCCCCCATTGCTGGCAATGGGATGGGCAAGGTTTCAGCGTGACGCATCCGGCCCATAGGCCGGCAGTTTAACATGCCTGACTTAACACATGTGCCACTAACTTAATAACTGCAGTGATTCACTTAACAAACGTGGCAAGAAAGGTCATAAGGTAAAGGTAAAGGTTCCCCCGCACATGCGTGCTAGTCGTTTCCAACTCTAGGGGCTGGTGCTCATCTCCGTTTCAAAGCCAAACAGCCAGAGCTTGTCCGAGGACGTCTCCGTGGTCATGTGGCCGGCATGACTAGATGCCAAAGGCACACGGAGTACTGTTACCTTCCCACCATAGTGCTCCCTATTTTTCTACTTGCATTCTTACGTGCTTTCGAACTGCTAGGTTGGCAGAAGCTGGGACAAGTAACAGGCGCTCACTCTGCTACGCGGCACTCGGGATTTGACCCACCAAACTGCCGACAAGCTCAGCGTCCTAACCCACTGAGCCACCTTGTCCCTTAAGAAAGGTCATAAAAAGGGGCAAAAATTCACTTAATATATGTCTCACTTAGTCACAGAAATGTTTGGCTCAATTGTGATTGTAAGTCGAAGACTAGGTAGAAAAAGTGCAAATAAGAGCGACTAAGATGATCAAAGGCCTGGAGACTAAAACATATGAAGAACAGTTGCAGAATTTGGGAATGGCCAGCCTAGAGAAAAGGAGGACTAGGGGGGACATGATAGCAGCCTTCCAGTATTTGAGGGGCTGCCACAAGGAGAAGGGGGTCAATTTATTTTCCAAAGCACCAGAAGGCAAGACAAGAAACAACAGATGGAAACTAATCAATGAGAGAAGCAACCTGGAATTCAGGAGAAACTTCCTAACAGTGAGAATAATAAACGAGTAGGACAGCTTGCTTTCAGATGTTGTGGGTACTTCATCACTCAAGGTTTTTAAGAAGAGACTGGGCAGTCACTTGTCTGTGTGGATGCCGCTTCCAGAAGTCCATTCTGGGCCTGGGCAACAAAAAATTAACTACGGTTTTGCCGAAGTGGTGCAAACTAGCTGAATCCCACCACTGGTATAGGGTCTCCTGCTTGAGCAGGGGGCTGGACTAGAAGACCTCCAAGGTCCCTTCCAGCTCTATTTTGATTATTATTACTATGTGTACTTGTTTCTCCTTGAGCCATTTTTGTGCTATCCTACTGTTCAAACTGCCTGATGCTTTCTTCTTTTATTTCACTGTTTTCGGAAAATGGTGGACGTAAGAACAAACAATGACACTGCAAAATTGTGTATGGCCTATCCAAGGAAGGTCTGTCTTACTCAAGAGCTGCTCATCTTTTAGAAAGCAATGAAAACGGGTGGTTCAGGATGATCTTTGGAGTTCTTGATATGGGTCTCCTGCCAGACTGTTATACATAGTTCTGAATTTTAATGTGGTTTTTTCCCCCCCTCTCTTCTATTTTCATGCTCCTAGATTTTATTCCAAATGTTCGAAGCCATTTTATTGTACTTTACTGTTTTATGTTTTCATAGCCATCTTGGTGAAGGCTTTGGGACTGAAAACTCAAGAGCATTAAATTGCATCATAAATAAACAAATGCAATATTCTCATTGACTTTGCTTGTCAGAAGCTGGCTAGGAAGTTTACAAACGGTGATCATGTGACCTGGGGATGACGCAACCGTCATAAATACATGCCAGTTTGCCAAGCATCCAAATTTTGATCACGTGACTAAGAGAATGCTACAACCCGTGTAAAAAGCGGTAATAAATCACTTTTTCAGTGCCATTGTAACTTCCGCCATTAAATGAATGGTTGCAAATTGAGGACTACCTTTAAAAGCGTTCAGAATACACTTTCACTTGAAGAAGCATAAAATCATGTGGTTGGATTAAGGGAAAAAATTGCTTTGAGAATTTTGGAATAAATAATTCTGGCAGTTTGGTGGGGGAGGGGTGACTTAAGCTTTCTAACCCTGGTGAGCTCTCTCTGGCTTGACAAATTCAAGATAAGGCAAGATTAATACATCACTGGAGGTTTTTTATACCTCTCATTATCTACTTTAATCATGTCTCAAGTGTTGGCGAACATAAGCAAACTCAGTATGTCAGTTTGCCTTATCTTCAAGAAGTGCTTTATTGACTGATTGATTTATAATTATTTTTGGCCTGCATTAAGGATGATGTTCTCTCAACTCAGAAGGTGCTTTTCCGATGTTACACCCACTGGCAGGCAATATTATTATGATTCTCAAGAGAAAACCGAGAGAGAAGAAAGAATTGGAAAACGGTTCATTTTATTCTTAATTTTATCCAACACGTAGCAAATTATCAAATGCAAATAATCTTTTATTCTAAAAGCTACCGCACAGGTTTCTCCTCGACTTACGACCACAATTGAGCCCAAAATTTCTGTTGCTTGGTGAGACATTTGTTAAGTGAGTTTTGCCCCATGTTACGACCTTTCTTGCCACAGTTGTTAGGTGAATTGCTGCAATTCTTAAGTTAGCAACAGGGTTGTTAAGTGAATCTGGCTTCCCCATTGACTTTGTTCGTCAGAAGATCATGAAAGGGATCACATAACCCTGGGACATTACAACCTTCATAAATATGAATCAGTTGCCAAGTGGCTGAATTTGATCATGTGATCATGGGGATGCTGCAACAGCCATTTTCCAATGCTGTTGTAACTTCAAATGGTCACTAAATGAACTGTTGTAAGTCGAGGAATATCTGTAGTAAATTATCAAATGCAAATAATCTTGTATTTCAAAAGTTACCATATTTCCTTAGTCAAATCCAGTCTAATCTTCGAATCCCAAAGTAAAAAATTGATTTTTCTCTTTATCTTGTAAGAAATCTAACAATGGCCTCCAAGAAATTTAGTCAAATTGTTGTCTGTAAGCCAAGCAGTCAATTTCACCATCTTGGCTAGATTCATTTAATTTTAAACCCAATCTTCCTTTTTGGATATATATTCTTCTTTCCATTTTTGGGCATAGAACAACCCTGTTGCTGATAAGATCCCATGATTTTGTTTCCCACCTGTTGGTCTGACATCCTTAAACAAAAAACTTCAGATTTTGATATTGCATATATTTTCAAAATTTTCAGAAGCAACATATATATCTGATTCCTAAATTTCTGTTTCTCCTGACTCTTTCTCATGAATGAAAACAATGAAAACATCTAACAACACTACATTGTCAGAATACATGCATAGATGCATGCACACACACACACCCATATCCACACCACACATTTTGTATATATAAATGACAGAGCCAGTTTGCTTTAGTGGCAAATGCTCTAGGCTGGAAACCAGGAGACTATGAGTTCTAGTCCTGCTTTAGGCATGAAAACTGTCTGGGTGACTGCACCAATTACCAGGAGAAAAGCATTTTTATTCATTCATTTGTTCATTCATTCATTCTTCCTCCTATTTTCGCCACAACAACCCTGTGAGGTGGGTTGGACTGAGAGACAGTGACTGGCCCAAAGTCACCCAGTCAGCTTTCATCCTAAGGCAAGGGTAGGTGCTGACTCAGGAATTCTGGGAGTTGAAGTCCATGAGTCATAAAAGAGCCGAGGTTGCCTACCCCTGTCCTAAGGCATGACTAGAATTCACCATCTCCTGGTTTCTAGACCAGGGGTTCCCAACCCCTGGTCTGTGGATCAGTACCAGGCCGCAGCATGTCAGCAACCAGTCCGCAGAAACAAGGAAAGCCCATCTGCAGGATGCAGGCAGCACACAAAACCATGCAACCTCCGGTCCGCAGAAAAACCTCTCTCCACGTAACCGATCCCTGGTGCCCAAAAGGTTGGGGACCTCTGTTCTAGACCATCACCTTAACTACGAGACCAATTGGAATGATTGTCTTACTGCCAAGGCTTCAGTATAAAATGATAATTAGAAATATTATTGTCTCCGTTCACCATTTCCTACTTTTGCATCTCCTAGCTCAGCTGAATTTGGTAAAACAACGTCACTAGGGAGTCGAAAGGAAAGGAAAGGCCTTGCAAAATCTGTTTGTAAAGACTAAAATCTGACAAGTAAAATGTGGTAGGATTACCATCTCAGCAAACAAGACTCCTGTTTTGCATAGATGTGAGAGACTTGAACTCAATTGTTCCTTTGATCTTACTGTAGATAGTATATAACTCAGTCTTTGATGGGAAGAAGAAAAAGGGAAAACTTTATTTTAAAAAAAACCCAGGGATATGAACATAATTATGCAGATTGCTCAGAGTCCTAAAACAAACTTAATTTCTTTATTTTGATAATCTAACGCCTCATTTCATCCCTTCAGTGATTCCAGCTTTAGGTATTATAGTTTGATTTAGTAGTTTAAGGCTAGAAACCAAGGGACTGTGTGTTCTACTTCTGCCTTAGGCATGAAAGCAGCTGGGTGACTTTGGGCCAATCACCAAGAGATGGTGAGTTCTAGTCCCGCCTTAGACATGAAAGCAGCTGGGTGACTTTGGGCCAACCACCAAGAGATGGTGAGTTCTAATCCCGCCTTAGGTATGAAAGCAGCTGGGTGACTTTGGGCCAATCACCAGCAGACAGTGAATTCTAGTCCCGCTTCAGGCATGAAAGCAGCTGAGTGACTTTGGACCAATCAGCAAAAGATGGTGAGTTCTAGTCCTGCCTTAAGGCATGAAAGCCAGCTTTGGGCCAATGACTCTCTCCTAGCCCAACTCACCTCACAGGGTTGTTGTGATGAGAAAAATAGAAGGAAGAAGGAATATTAGTTATGTTTCTCACCTTGAGTTATGTATGAAAATAAGGAAGGCAGGATAAAGAAATCATAATAATAATTATAGAGGATGTAAAATGCATCTTCACTATGAACATAAGCAAAATAGGAGCTCAAGGAGCTGCAGAATATTGGTGTATTGGGCCATATCCCCAGGGTGAAGAATTTGAGAAACTAAAAAGGCTAAAAAGCTAAAAAGGTCCAAGACATGCACAACACACACACACAGAGAGAGAGAGAGAGAGAGACAGACAGACAGACAGACATAGACAATTGATGGGTCATCCTTTGAGAGAAAAGTCCGATGTGACCAGAATGAACATTAAATTTTAGGTTGCCCGTATTTCTTTGATCCCATTGCTGGGTGGTCCCAGGATCACCTAAAAAGAGAATAAATTGAAAGGTAATTGTTATGGCATATAAACTTCAATAAAAAGTCTATATTTCCTTACCTAAACTGATAAACAGAATGATCACAGGTGGGCAAAAGAAGCAATGTGAGTGGGAGGCACTTCCTGCCAGCTTCCTCATTGACTATCTGGGAATTTCCTCTGGTGGTGGGAAGCTGGCAGGAAGCATCATAAATCATGATCATGTGACCACAGGGAGACTAAAACAGCCCCAACTTTGCAAATAAAACTGAATTGAGCATTGTGGAAATCTCAATTCTGCAGGATTAATGGGTCCCAGATCTTTTTACACATCCTTTAAGTTGGTGGATTTTCTGCACCTTGAGTCCAAAATGGTTGCAGTATAATGCACCATTTGAGCTCACTTGAGGGTACAAACAGACAAACAGATGACATAACAAGGGTTTCGGAAGTATATAACTAGATGCTGCAGTAGAGCAAGAATAACCCAATGATGCTAGCATAGCTTCAGAGCAAAGTGCACTAAATTAGATCTGTTTTCATCATTGGTCGCTTTAGAAAAGGGATCCCATTTGAAATATCATTCAATGTCTCTAATGAGCAAATAAAAAAAATCACTTTTTTTTCTTTTTAGGAGCAAAAGCAATCTTTTAAAATCAAGCTTTTTTTTTTTTTTTGCACTTCAGATTTGTGACACAAAGCCTGATTATTAGGCGATTGACTTCATTGGTGAAATACAATTGGGGCAATTATACAGCACACAGGAAATGGAGGAGTATTAAAATGAATATTTTGTTCGACTTTCCAGGACCTACATTTTACAAAAAGTCCTGCATAGGATTAAAAATGAAAAAATGCACATACACATAGCACTCTAGCCCATGAACTATGAATTAGAATCCATAATGACGAGATTCACGCAACACCTGAAGCCAAAATCACCCAAATGAATTCTAGCTTAATGCGATATATGAATTTTTGCACATATTTGGGGTCCATCTTGTATGAGTTCCCTAATTCATCCTGCCCTTTCTAATCAAGCAAATTCACAGCTATGGAATTATCCAGCATCTCACTGAAGACTTCAAATATAGGAAGCTCACCATTTCTAGGAATTAGTACTATTCTTTATTTGGTCTTACTTTAAAAAAAAAGAAAGAAAAGAAAATCTAAATAAATCCCAACTCTACCTAATTCCAAATCATGGGGACCTATGAGATTCTAGCATTTTGAATAAGTTGCATGTGATCTCAGAAGATTAATGTTTACAGCAGGGATGTCCAATGTTGGAAATTTTAAGACCTGTGGACTTCAACTCCCAGAATTCCCCAGCCAGCCTTGCTGGCTGGGGAATTCTGGGAGTTGACATCCACAAGCCTTAAAGTTGCCAAGGTTGGACACCCCTGGTTTACAATATTTTTGCAGCTTAGTTTGGAATAAAGGCAGGGAAAAGAGCATTGTGGACAAAATTAAAATTAAGTATTAAATAGAAATTACAGAGGGCTAGAGAGCTGATTTTCTCTCTTACTGTGTGAAAACTCAGCTTCATCAATTGAAGCTACACTCTGGTAAATTCACGATCAATAAAAGGAAGTACTTCTTCACACAACACAGACTTTAAATGTGGAATTCAATGTCATCCGATACCATTATTGGCACCAGCTTAGACAGTTTTAAAAGGAGACTGGACAAATTCACAGGGATCGGACTATCAATGGCTACTACTCTTGGTGGCTGTTTATTGCCTCCTCCATGATGGTCCACATCTCTGCTTAATTTATCAAGGAGCAAAAAAGAAGGGAGCAGAGTCTCTCTAATTAGGTGAGCTTCCTGAAGTACCTAGTTGGTTGGCAATTTATTTATTTAAAAGATTCCTATGGTGGTCCATCTTAGAACACAAGCTTATCAGGCACAAAGAATTGGGGCCATCGGTTAGATTGGAGGAGAGAAAATAGAAGGAGGAGAATAGAAGGAGCCTTGGTGGAGCAGTGGGCTAATGCCTCCTTAAGTAACACCAGCTGCCTGCAATTAGTGCAGGTTCGCATCCCACCAGGCTCAAGGTTGACTCAGCCTTCCATCCTTCCGAGGTAGGTAAAATGAGGACCCAGATTGTTGGGGTCAATAAGCTGACTTTGTAATAATGCCGCTTGGGGGTTGGGCAAAAGCCCTAATAAGCAGGCATATACATAGAATGAAGGCTATTGCTAAGCACATTGGTTTGTGCTTAAATTGTAAGCTGGCCTGAGTCTTCGGAGAAGGGTGGGATATAAATGGGATTTTTTTAAAAAAAGGAGAAGCCTTTACACAAAAAACTGATCAAATAAAATCCAATACTAAATTGGCATCAGAGAAGGCTCAACAGAATTTAGGAGGAGTTGGACCTGGAAGTGTCTGTGGGAATGCAATTGTCATGGTTGTGACAGATGAAATTCTTCAAAGAACTACAAGATATTGTTTACCTTAAAGAATCTTTATTCGAGAAGCATAGCATTGGCACGTACATGGTTGAAGCTAAAATCTGAATTTCCCTCCCCTGAACACATAGTATCAAAGCACAATTTCCTCCTCTAATTAGCAGTCATAAATCACATTCTCCAATTAGTTTGAAATGCAGACTTTCCCTCCAGTTTTCAAACCCCTCATTTCTTTTTTTTTTTTAAAAAAAAAACAAGTTTTACTGGTTTTTCAGTTAAAATCTACATATTTAGAAAGCATCATGATGACTGGGTAATCAGAGATTCAGTAACAGAGTTTTCAGTACATAATTCAGGTTACATTATCAAAACATCCTTCTCAATTTCCCTTAACATTTCATACAACCAGTTTAAACTAATGAATTTCTAGAAATAGCATGGTCAGTTGAAAAAATTGTCAATTCAATTTCATTGAAATATATTTATGTCCTGTTATTAAAGTTTATCTAATTTTAATTTTAATTATATTATTCAAATTTAGCCTTTAACATCCCAAATAATATTCACAACCCAAATTTCCCTTATTTCATTACAGCAAAAACTATAGCATCTAACATGTACACAGTGGCTGAGTAGCTATGTTCTACCTAATAAACATTGTCTGATTCACATCCTAATACATCACACGTTACTGACAGGACCACAGCCTATGTTTATCAATCTACAATTATTTATACACAACCAGATTCTGTTTTAAATTTTTGCTAATTCTTAATTCTTAAATAGAATAATCAAACGTCTTTTAACATCATATGTGGGATCTATAAACCAAATTTCCATTATGTCAGTGGACAAATTATAATGTCTAAAATAAGCCTAATAGACACATAAACACATTCTAGTTCTATCTCATAAAGATTTTCTATTTTAGATCCTGATAGATCACTGATTACTAAAAGAATGACCTTTAATGGTTCTCTAAGAACTCACTTTTTAAATCTAACTCTGGCTTTCTTTTTTTGCCAATCAGGTTTCCAGACCAAGGCCTTTAAATTGCCAGATAGGTCTCCCTTCGCTCCAATACATATTGTTTGAATCGAAGGAGGCCATATAGCCATGTGATCCACAAAAACCAAACCATTTGTAATCATTATGTTGTTGCCCAGTTAGTTCTAGTGTCTGTATTTGCTTTAAAAACTTTATCTTCAGTTCAGTCTGGATTCCTCTTCCATTTGGGTTCATCTGCTTTAAGTAGAGAGTCTTATCCAATTTTGTAATTAATGCTTGGCTATCCAGGCTTTCAGGAAACTGTCTTTGTTGATCTTCCATGTCCTCTGTTAGTATCACTATCTTGCACATAGTATACTTCTAAAGTTATAGGCTTTTTGATGGAGTCAAAAGTTGAGTATTAAGTTTTCCCATAGTTTGTTATTGGTCCTTAAGGTTATTTGCCATAGTGATAGTTCCTTGTACTTTTAGAATTGTCGGTTCTTTGGATAGTTGTTGCTTATATTCCTCTGTCTCAATAGTGATATCTTCCAATTTTGTTATATTCTGAAGTATAAATTCTTTAGTTGCAGTCTGGGTTTCAATTTGTGACTTAGGGTTGGCATGTAAATTATTAAATCTGGAGATAGACATCTCAGTGACTCTGTAGATTGTTTCAAATATAAGATTATAATCAAGCGAGGTTTGTGGCTGATCCTTCTCCATTTTGTAATAATTATAAATAGTCCTTGGTGGAGGCTATTTTTCAAACAAAAATCAGTAAGAGTCTACCTCCACAAGTCTAAGCCAAATTCATCTCCAGCTATTTTAGGTTTTTATCTTAATGCCAAGGTCAGTCCAAAATGTAAGCAAGCTTGTTTCCCAACAGTATTCACTAGATATCCCCAGAGTACTTCAAATCCTTTTCAGATAGTATCTTTTTATTTATTTCTTTTTTTGTCCCCTTTTTAGACTAATAGGTAGAATAGTCCATTTCTGTAAATATAGGAACTTTGGGCCAAAAGTAGAAAGGCAGTAAGTCCAATAAATCAATAGGATTTAGTAGAAGGCTTTTTCTTTTCTCTCTCAATGTAGACAAAGGCCGCTCTTAAGGAGGGTGGGGAAAAATATCCCTTCCGTCTCTCCTCGCAGGGGGAAGCAAATTCGAGAATCTTTTGGCAGGGAAAGTAGACAATTAGGAAAACAAGAAGGCAATTCTCACCCAGTTTTCAAGTGCTTTCAAGTGCTTTGTTGTGCTTTTGGCTTTGGCAGGAAACGGCTAAATGATGGGCCATGGTTGTGGCCAATCCTTTCTTCTTCAGTTTGGAGAGTAGCTCCAAAGTGATGGGAGGGCCTCCACCCTTCTACCACCAACTGGAAAGACCTCTCCCTCGCTCATCGGTCCTCCAGGGTGACTTTCGACCCCTTTACAGGGGTCCCTCAATGAAGAAATCCAGGTGACACAAGAAGCGATTCCCTCGCGTGTCTGGCTACACCGAAAATCCAGAACCAGAAGCCTCCAACCCGTCATTTCTTATCATCTCTTATTTCAAACAACCTTGAATCATACATACTATAATATTGTTATGTCTAATTAATTCCCATACCCCCCAGTATCATCTAATTCTAACTCTAAGAGTAACACACATTAAAGAAAAAGGCTGCATTTCCATATCCGATGTTAGCAGCGTTACCATAATGACTCTAGGCTGATGATGCACTTAACTCCACCCTCAGCTCTGTCTGCTTTTCTTCTACACTAGTCTGGGTGGCTCCTAACAATAAAACTACAAAACCATAAAACTCTAAAACTAAAAAAACTTAGTGCTCAATTATCATTCATAGAGTCCCATCACCCTGCCTCTGGGTAAAAAGTCAGGTCTTGATGGGCTTCCTCAAGGTTAAAAAGGAAGGTGGCCTACTGAATCGCCAGAGAGTGTTCCCAAACTAGGGATAGCCATGGAAAAGGCAGGCTTCCTAGGTCCCACTAGATGGCAATATTTCAAGGAAACACATGTCCTCGATTTATGACCTATCATTTAGCAACCATTGGAAGTTACGATGGATTCCCCACATTGTTTACACCCCAATGTCCTTAAAAAGGGGAGGTGGTAGCACGTCATCCACTTGTTATTTATGTAGTGTATGGCTTAACAAACATGGACTTACAATGTATATTAACATTTCACCTAAATCAGGGGTAGGCAA